>BMAU01019423.1:0-401779 GCA_019973935.1 Trichonephila clavipes
TATTCTATACAATGGCGGTATTCTATGAAGTAGCGTTTTTACATAACTTCATGTTTGTTATGAATTGAATTATGGTCCAATGCATCTTAAAACACAACTTGCGTGATGATAAATATATTCCACACATTTTCGGGACCAGCGAAATTTTCTTGTGGACCACCACTTTGGTGACCTCTGGATTACAGTATTATCTGGACGCAGTCATATTTCTGAAGGAAACAGGCGGCTTCAGACAGAGTTACAATGGCCGAACAAATTGTTGACTTGACTCAACACGGCTAAGGGCACAGCGCTGAAGTAGCAAGTATGCTAGCTATTTTTGTTGATTGTAAATTATTTTGACAAGGTCTGGAGAAAGATGTTGCTCAAAAAACTTACATATACATGTTTCTAGCCATCTCTTTAAACCTGCTTGTCAAACTTTCAATATTTGTGATCCAATATTCAATCATAATTATCATCCCACCCCCTTCCCCCGTACAATAACAACACATTAAATTCAATAAATACATATTTTGACACTAAATCTTACAGTTTGACTTTAACCCCTCAAGTGCTGCGGCGTTTATAAATGTCGCTCAGCCAGGGCATTAATTGCTCTGGGACGTATATATGCCTTGTTAAAGTACGATTGTTTCTGCGAACTGCTATCCATAAAATTATTCCGAGGCCTTTGGAATGCAACAGAATTCCATTGGCGGTGTTTGTGAAGGATTTTTTTTGTTTATTTATTCCTTTACTACCCTCCCCCCAAAGCACCTGAAGCCCTCGCCTACATGTATTGGTGAGTGAATCGAGGTAATTTTTAATCGGCATTGAAATAATTAATTGTAAACTGGACAAATCACCAAGATATGTGTTAATTTTTGCATATAATTTTACATATGAAGAGCCCATGGAGTTACTGGTAATTATTAAATGTTAACTTAGTATTGTTAAATTAATTATGAAATGCATTGAGCAGTACTGATATATTTATAAATGTATTATATCAGTGTAAATGCGCATTTTATTTTTTATTTTGTCAGGATGTATTTTGTTCGTTTACTTTCAGAAAATATTAATTTTTTAAATCTTTTGTTTTTGACGCGCCCCACAGTTTGAGAAGTACTGCTTTAAATGGATGTGATTTCCTCTCTCAGCACTTCTTAAATATGAAATATGGCAACTCTCACTCAGGTTGTGGCCAAACTAGTCAAGGCCTTCCACAGGGATCAGTCTTCAGCCCAATTCTTTTTAATATTATGATTAATCATCTTTTGAGTTTCATCAATAATGCTGTGCCAGAGATTAATTTCGTACTATATCTTGTTCTCTGGTCAACTGGTTCTGATATACCTAAATTGGGTAAACCCTGATAAGACAAATTTTGAACTTTTCACCCTAAGTACAAAACAGCACAACATAAGCCTGGTTTACAATAACAATGCTTTACTCAGGACCGACTGTGCTACTTACCTCGGGATTTCCCTGTATTCCAGATTAAATTAGATAAACATATTGCTGAAGTGGTCGAGAATACTAGGAGTAGGCTATCTCTGTTAAAAAGAATTGCTGGTGTTAAATGGGGATCATCCCAAAGTGTTTCGACTTCCATGGTTACATTAGACCTGTTATTGATTATGGCTCTAAGCTTTTTGTTACTGCTTCTGACAGTGCATTATCAGAGTTGGACATTGTTCGAAATAAAGCACTGAAATATATCACGGTTGCAGCCACTCTGACCCCTATTGTCGCTATGGAATTGCAGACTGAAATTTCTGGTCCTCCTGAAAGATGTCAATACTCTGCTCTTTCTCTTGGTGAGTGATTATTGAGAAAGTAGCATTTCTGGCCTGAATATATGCCTTCCCAAATAACTCTAAAAACAAGACTTAAACCTTAACATATTTTCCTGTTTGAGTTCCAGAGACTTGCAAATATTTTTGGTGTTTCTGATAATAGACTTCCCATCTTTAAACGGACTACTTTCCCAGGTCATTTGAGATATGCTTCTGCTTAACTGAATTTGGCCCTGCCTGTTTGTCCTGGTTGAGTTAAGGTCTTCAGCCTTGGCTACTATCCATGAAAGATATCCAGATCAAAACTGGTTGCATGTATTTACTGATAGCTCTGCCACAGCTTCCTTTGGTAGTGCTGGAGCTGGTGCTTTCTCCAACTCTTTAAGATTAAAAGAACCTCTTAGTGCCTTGTCAAACAATTTTGATGGTGAGATTTTTGCAATATTTATGGCTTTTAGAGCTATTAGTACTACTCCTGGCTAAAATATTGTAATCTTCATAGATTCTCAAGTCGCACACAGACAATTAAGACCATATCTATTCCCATAACCTACAATATATTCCCATCAGAACTTTAGTTCAAGTTGCAAACAACTTATTGACTCCTTTCTTGGCACTGGAAGAGAGGTCGTCCTTCAATGGATCCCATTCCATTGCCGCACTCGTAGAAATAAACAAACCGACAAGTTGGTCAAAGAGGCTTTGACGCTGCATCCACCTTGCCTACTAATTCCTCTTCAAAATGTCAAGCAACTTCTCGGGGACGAATTTCGTCAGAAAAGAATATCCACTCTTAAAGAGCTGGTTGTTGGTAAATCTTGGTCTCATTTGCTCAATGGCCAAAGTTGGGCCTAGGGTGGAGTGACATGTTTTAGAGTCATCACCGGACGTGATTAGCTGCAGGCCCATCTGTTTAAGATTGGCCTGACTATTTCACCACTCTGCCCTCTGACTGGGGAGTATCTATTTGATTGCCCCTTCCTACTTCATGTTCTACCTCTAGACAACTGTGGAGTTCTTCCTCCTGCTAGCGCAACATCTGCTTTATACTGGACTGCAAGCGGCCTTATGTCTGAGAGTATGTTTGTGGAATAGTTAAAAAAAAAAAAAAATTATGAATTTCCTTTTTTATGATATATACTTGTTAAATTTTTTATCACATTGTTTTCAGTTTCTAATTGTGCAATTTTTGTTTTTTCATTTTTTATAAAAGGACTATTTTACTTTTCTACTAATTTTTATTTCAGTAAATCAATTTCTCCTTGCATAAAATGTTAATATTATTTAATATATTTTAATGATAAATGAGTTTTTAATGAACATTTCTAAATTTTGAAACCACAATATATGTTTTGAGTTTGTGTAATCAGCTGATTATTTTACATTTATGTTAAAACAGTATAATCTGTCTGAAAATAGGTTACTGGAATTACTGTTTTTAAGTTTTCACTAAAGTATTTCCTTTTTCAAAACAATTGTTCCCTCTCCCCCCTCTGTAATTGGGAAAGGAATCCATAAAAATGATTTAAAAAAAACAAATTTAAGAATAATATTCACTTAAAGATTCAAAGTATATTAGGATTTTTCTCAATTAAACAATTTCAACTTTCTTTTCTTGTCTTTTAAAAATTAGTCTATTTTGTCCAACTTACATTTAGTCAGCACTGGTAATGTAATTGTGTAATTGTATGACTTTATATTTCGTTTAATGTGATATTATTTTTAATAATTTTTGAAACATTTTAAAACTTTTTTCTTTGGAGAGTTGAATATTTTAATAATACTGAAAACATTTTTTTTACTAAAAAATATGTTGTATATAGTATTTTCAAGTATATTATTTTGGATTTATGTGTTAGTTTGGGAAACTTAATTTTTAAGATATTCCTATTTTTTATTTCTTAAACTTGGAAGTTTGAAAACTGAGTTTATTATAAGAGAATGTTATTTTAAATTATGAGACTTGTTATTTATAAATGTATTTAATTATTGAAACACACACATTCCATCCTTATGTTCTGAATCATGGAATAACTGATTTTAGTATATTTGTTATTTAAAACTTAAAAAATTATTTAATTTTTTTTGGTTTAAATTTTTTTTTTTAATAATCCTAGATATTGAAAAATGTAGTTTTTTACTTATGGATAGGTGAAAATATAATTGATTTTAGTTATTTGCAAAAGATTTCATTTGTTGAACAGTAGTTTTAGAGCTTAAGCATTCACTTCAATCCATATATTTTTTCCTTTCAAATTCAATTTAACTTCTTATTTTCTAATTAACTATTTTTTACCATTTGCAATCTCCAGGTTTTTCTACATCTGTATTATTGGGGTGCATAATATAGGAAGCTTGTTCCCACACAGGTGCGCAGAAGCCAAGAACAAACATTTTGACAGATTTTTAAAAAATTATTGAATTAACGCCAGTGAAATCGCATATGAAAGTATCTAAGTGTTACTAAAAAAAGATAATAAAAAATTGTACTCACTCATGCTCATGATTTATGCTCATAAACATATGATAATTAAAATGTTGTAGCAAGATGGCATTTGTGTAGGGTTTAATATGGTTATATTATTGCTCCTCTGACAGCAATCATGTTGTTTGAGATTTTGAAACAATAAATCCCATTCTTCCACCAAACCCTTTCTTTGGTTTGTGAATGTTTTAGGAAGGAGTAAATGAGTTGCAATTGCTCTATTGAAAGCATCTCAGACATATTCTCTACGATTCAGTCCTTTCGTCAACACACAAGCCAAGCCCTATGTATATGAGCATTATCATTTATAAAAAATAAACTGGGTTCTGGTTATCTCTCTAAAAAACTTTCATATGGATCTTTATACCTTGAAGCAGTCAAGACGCCTTCCTGAAATTGGCGCATCTCTGTGCACCTTTCCAGCATCAGACCAGCTGAGAGCATAACACTGCTACCATTATGTTTGAGGGTTGTCATGTGGTTTTCTCAATATGTGCACATGTCAAGAATTGGAATTCAGTCTTGGTCTCAATTAATCTTTGAATACAAAATCAGGCTCTGCTTTTTTTTGTGTGTTTAAGGTTGATGTTACTCACACCTTGCTAGACAAGTTCTCCTATGATCGGGAGTGAGTGCGATACATACCACTGGTTGCCCGACATAAAGTCCTGTCTCATTAAGCCTTCAAGTTGAGTATTTGTCATCTCCCTTCTGCACCTTGCAGTTAAAACTAAGTAGCAGTTATCCTGGCAAGGGGTAGTTCTTGTAACTGGCCTTCTGGATATTGGTTCCATACTCTGAAATTCAGTTTGAGACACATTAAGCCATCTTTCTATCTCCACTTGCCTCCAATCTCCAACTGCTCTCCATTATAATCCATCATCCCGACTTCGAAACTTTTGCAAACAATGGCACAAAAACAAAGATAGTTGTAAGCTTTCAAAACCACAAGAAATACTAAAACCATATAGTGTTTAAAATATCCATTATATCAGTTTTCTTAATTTGCATAAAACAATAAAAATGCATTGAATTTGATTGTAAAATTGTGAAAAGCCTCTTTTCTTAGTTATGTTTTCCAATAGTCATTAAAAACAGCCAAGTAGTTTTTAAAAAAGCTTCAAAAATGTGTTTGGTTTGTTAAATTTTGCATACCAATGTATTTTTAGTACCATTTCTTGTAAGTGATAAGTTTTTTTTTAGTCTCGACAATTAGCATTGGCAGCATCAGATCTACGAGATCTTATTCGCCAAAGACTTGATAAAGATTCATTTGTTCGTCGAAGTCAACAGGCTGCTTTAGAATCCAGGTTATTAAATATAGAGCCACGCATATCTCGATCTGGGAAAAAGGATTCTCCTGCTAAAGAAAAGGATTGATTTTTTTCTGTAAATAAATTTTATCTTGTATTTTGTGATATTTATATATGTAGATTGTGGAATTTTATAGATTCCGTTTTTTTACTGTAAATTCATATTGAGAATGCATTCTATGTTTACTTATTGATATATATATATATATTACTTTATGTTTTAGATTTTTGTGAAGTGTATATCTAGTCTATCTATGTTCTTGAATATTTTTATTCTTATTTTTTCCCCTTGCTATTTATTTTTGTTTAATATTAAAATTTAATACTACTGCATAAAATATGTAGATTTGAGACTGAAACAAAGTAAAAACTGGTATCTATTTGTAACATTTTCTAAGTAAATAGAGCAAAACTGCTATTAGCAGATTTTTCTCATACTAAGAAAATTAGAAATCAAATTTTTGTATTGGAATTCAGGGTAAGAAAATATTTGTCATTAGAATTTTTGAAGTATTATTATTGTTTTGACTATATCATGCAGAACTAATTGATAGTTGTATAATAGGTTTTGTAATTGTATTGAAATCTAGCCAATTTCCATCTGCCTTTTTATCAATTGTTGTCTTTAGAGTTATTGGAAAACTGAAAAATATATCTAGGACTAGTTAAGCTGACATAAGTTTCCATGAGTGAATTTTTATTGACAAACATATTCAATATTTTCATTAATAAATTGAAAAGTTCCTGCAGTTGTAACTCGAGAGGTGCATTTTATGAAAATGTTTATTAGTTCGATAAATAAAAGCTCTTCTTTAATTAGATAATAAAATCAAACAGAAAAAGCAAGATTTAAAATTTTTAAATCCCTATTTACCTATGATCAATAGATTTAAACTTAGTTTTTAAAAATTTCCTTCAGACTTATTACCATTCAATTTTTATATGACACATTGTTCTGTTTTTTTTAATTGACAGTTTAAAAAAATTTAATCATTAGCATTTAAAAAGCTATGAATTACAGGTGTTAACTAATTATTTAAATGCAGATATTTAAATTACAATTTTGTAGTTAAGAAAATAAAAAGGGGGAACTTGCTAATTTAAATATATTAATTGTATATGGTTTGTAATATTTCCTTTGAAAATCATAATTACAAATGTGAATCCTTAAATAATGAGCTTAATGAAGATCTCTTATCAGAGCGAGTAGAGATGACTTTTTAGTTACTGTGAAATAGTTAAAATAAGATAACTCTTGATCTTCTCAAGAATAAAACCACATTTTATTTTTATGCATCCATTCGATAAATGAATTAGAAGTTTTTGTGTTTAAAAATCATGATTTTTCTTTAATATAATATCAGATTTTAAGTTGTACTTTTATTTAGTCATATTTGTATATAATTTGGTTAGAAACCTACTATATTTGGATTGTTTCATTTTAAGTGAATCTGTCTTGTTCTAAAAAAAAATGGTATAAAGAAATAATATATTTTAATCATTTCATTTTTATTTAAAAATATTTTATTTTAATTCATGTAAATACCAATTAAAGAAAATCACTTCTTGCAAGTAATATATATATATTTTAAAGCGGTCTAATAATTAAGCACTTAAATAAACCAGAAAAGATGAAAATGTTACTTTAAAAGTCATTAATTAAAAAAAAATCATTGCATCTCTCTGAGTAAATTGATTTAGCTGAAATTGGTAAAATTTAGGGTATTACAGGTAAAATTATAATGCATTGTTAAAATTCCAAGACAAAAATTAAGTTTTTTTTCTTTTATTCTTGATGTAATTAAGATTTTGTTTATTACTGGTGATACTTAGAAAGATAAGATTTCTGCCTGTTGAAGGACATTAATAAATAAATTGATTTTTCTGTTTCGTTTCAGGTATAAAATGTTTTAATTTTAAAATTATATCCATCATTCTAATTAATATATGTCCACTAATAATTTTACAAAAAATAAGTATTGTGTTTTCTAATTACTGATCAATGCTGTTTTAGAAAGATTATTCCTTAAAATAAAGGAAGAGAAGGTTATGAAAGATAAAGAGAGCATTTCTTTTAAAATTATTTAAAAAAATACTTTACCACATATATTTAAGTTTTCATATACATCATATGTATTCATTAAGGTCTCTTGTGTCTTCATGAAATGAGAACTATTTTAAGAGTATTATTAAATAGATTTACTAAATCTTTCAGAGTAAATAAACTGTCAACTTAAATATATTCTCCCAGAAATCAATATTACATATGTAAAATAGCTTAAGAAGCACAAATTTTTTATAAACACAATTTCCTTGTCTCACAATTGTGTCCTTGACAACACAATTGTGTTCTTTACTTATTTATGTTATATATGTGAAAAAAAATTCCAAATCTCAATACAATCAAATTTTACGTTTCTTTGATATAATTGGTTATACATATATAAATATAAGCAATTGTAGGAATATTAAAAATTTTAATTTCTTTTGTACTCTAGAATTCCATAATATGACCATATTATAATAATTTGTGTTCTATAATGAAATATTGAAAGAAATTGATATGTACTAATTGTTATACATACATTAATTAAAAAGTATAACATCAATAACTGTTAAATAAGATCAATGTGAAAAATATTAATTTTGTTGCTTTATAGTTAACTCTTTCTCTGGCTTTTATGAATTTTAACTGAAAATAAATATTCACACTTTATTTAATAAAAAAACAATTGTAAAATTATAGAAAAAAAAATTGCTTCCCTTTAAAAATATGATGTGCTGATTTAGTTTTATATTTGTTATGTTTTGTTTTTTAAAACTATAAATATTTTCTTTAGATTATTGTGTTATACTGTATTTTAAATATGTTTGACATTAGGTTTATTGTCAAAAAACATATTTCATGACAAGTTTTTAAATCAATTAACTTCATATATATTTTTACATTGCTTGCACAATTTCCTTTTGATTTGTGATATTACTGTATTTAAACATGATATATATATATTTGTTTTTCTTTGTACTTTGTAAATGCTCAATGTTTTTGTTGCATGTTTTTTCTCATAAGTATGTTTTCTAGTCATTTTATATTTCATATATATGTGTATGTGTACATACATTATTGAATTTTGATCTTTTGTACTCTTTTTAAACTTGTGATATTTTAAAAACTTAGAATTGTTAATAAATGTAGATGCTTTTTAGGCATTAGAATTTATATTATCTTTGTGTGATATTTATCTTTTAATATTCTAGAAATTAGTTTCTCCCAAATTTAGCAAATATAAAAATAAATCGCTCTGCTACAAGTATTTCTTATATTAAGCATATGTGATATTGTTTACTTTTATTTATGTAAAAACATTTTGCTTGTTTATAATCAAATAAGATTATGAAGTTTGCTTTTTCAAATACATTGAATTTTGAATATCACAGAACTTTCATAACACATTAACCCTTTAAAAAATGTGAACATACTAATTAGATGGCAGCATATTTACAGCTTTAAATAGTAAGCTGTTGTAAATGGTGCCATTAAAATTATAATAGTGCTTTGAAGTTAATTGCTAATAGTTTTGTAGAATGAGTTCGAGCAAAAAAGGAAACTGTGCTTTAAAAAATAATCAAAACTTATATTTTTCATTCTATCACATTCTTTTGCTACATATATAGATTTAAGGCACAATCAAAGATTTAAATACATTAAGAAAATGAAAAGTAAATCTTTATTAATATAAATAACGTTTGCCTTTAAAAATACTTAAGACATGTTTAGAAAATTGAAATGTAACCCTAACTTAGCTTTGAGATTTACAAGTTGAAAAATATTCTTATTTTAACTTAAAAATAAATGCAAAAACTATTTTGTAACTATTGATACAGGTAAAATATTAATTGTTAGAATTTTTATTTGATCATATTGCATTTGTAAAGAAAGTTTCTGAATTCATGTGTGTGTTATATTAAATACTCCTAAAAGAATGACCATTAATAAACATAGAAACTCTGTAAAAAATTCTAATGAATTTAAAGTAAAGTATAAGATATTTAATGTACAACAATTATATGAAAAAAAATATTGAGTGTTTTTTAAATAAGTCAAAAGCAATGAGTAATTTCAAGAGCGAATAGAAAAGAGTTTTAAATTGTATTTTTATTACATATAAAAAAACATTAACTTTGATTTTCTACTTCACAAAACAAAAGCTAAAATAGTTTGGAATAAGGGAAATTGTTTATAATTCATTAGGTGTAACTATTAGCAAATTTCTAATTCTATGTGAAAATGCAAATCTAATTAAATTTTACAAAGGTAATTTTAATAATTTTTGAAATGTGACTTGTTACCTAGCTTTAACTTCTTATAATGCAATATGATATACTTGGGTAAAACCTTGATCCAACAGATATGGGAAAGTAATTTTAGAATCGATTTTTCTAATCATTTCAATTTTATTACAAACAATACTTATTCATAAAATTATTTTTTAAAAAAATACAAATTAGCATTATATGATGCAATATTTGGCTTTTAATATTCTAAAAAGTATTTAGTGAAACATTAATTTTAGAATTTTTCTAATAGTTAAGAAATTTATATATTTTCTATTTAATGGACAATCATTATAACAAAGTAATTGGTCTGCCTATCCTATGCAATCAAGGTTTTACTCTTTAGTTAAGAAAATTGTGCAGTTATTTTGTTCACTGGAAAAAATTCAGTAACGCATTATAAAATCTTAGTATGAACCATTTTTATAATACTTTAAAATTGTTTGCTTTAAATAATGCTAAAATAATAAATGTTCCCAATTTGACAAAATATAATTGAACTGTTATTAAATCAAAGAACTGATTTTTAATTGTTGAAAAAGTTGTATATTTCATTTGTTGCTCTCATATTTTTATTAAATAAACTTTTTGAATATATTTTGCTTATTGAGAATAAAATATATCAGAATCATCAACAATGTTGCAGTACTTTTTTAAATTTTTATACATAGTAAATTAAATCTTGAAATCTCATTAATGCTAGCATTTAATAGTTGAATAGGTCATAATTTGATATTTCTTTTTGTATTAAAAGTTTTATAAAAATATAGAAGATATCTTGTCTTTTACATTTAAAAAAGAGGCCAATTTAAAAGTTACTTTCTGAAAATTGAATGATTCCGTAATGGGTGATTACATTTATTCTACTTTCAATTACATTACTATTCTTAAATATCAAACTTAAGCACCGAAATATTTGTTATAATACCCAATCACAATTCAATGGGCAATTTTTAAATCATAATTTTGAATTATTTTTTTTCATCTCCAGATTCCATGAAATAATGCTTCATAAAAGCTACTTCTCAAATGAAATAAGAAACCAAATGTTCAAACTGGCATTACAAATAAAATGTTTAAAGAATAAACCTTCCACAGTTTAACACACGGAAAAACAATATACTAAAGATTCAGTAAGTTTTATTTGGGAGAATTACAGTGATAATTAAACTTTTAATATATTCTGTATTATAAATTGTATTAATATTTTGAAAATGAAATAAAACATCGGAAAGTTTACTGTTACTTTTGAAGATATTTAAAAATTTATTTTAAAGAAAAAACAAAGACAAATTTTGCACATTACAATTGTGATAGGATATTTATAACATCATTTAAGCTTTGAATATCAATACAGATACTGAAATGAATACATTCATATGCAACTTTAAATCTTATCTGCATTCACATTTTGTAAATTTATCAGAACACATTTATTAAAAAAAATGTCTATAATAATAACAATAAAAACAGTGTGCAAAACTTATTCTAATGAATGTATCACAAAATGAAATGTAAAACAATATGTACTATAATATTTTTGATGCATTTTTTCAGTGAGTGAGTGAATACTAACATCACATCGTTCAGCTGCTTGAGGACTTTTGCATTTTTTTCAATATTTGAGTGAAAAATTACTTATGGTAATTTTAAACCTCTTACAATTGAGTAGAATTGCATTATTTCATGTGTTCGGAATTTCTTCAATTGCACAAAAAAATTTTATGAAAAGACTATCACGAGTAAAAAAATGGTTGCAAACATTCTTAATAAAAAATATATATACTATGCATGCAGATTGAATTTAAATAAAAAACAAAAGTGTAAATATTGTGAAATACTCTTTTCTAAGCAATTCTTTATGCATTTTTTTCTAGGAAAATGTCACAATTTGAATGTTTAACTTCTGAAAAGCAATATTTCTAGATTTATAATGATTTAAGACAAGTATTATGCAATATTGGCTAGAAAATATTCACTAAATTTAAGATTGGCTACTCATATTTTTCTTTCATTAAGTCAAAAGAAAATATGTATAACAGCATCAGGTGTGACAGACCAGCATGTATGAATAGAATTTTATTTTATCTACATGCAACTTATTTTTAAATCTGTAGAATATTTTAATCTGCTTATTATGCTAAAAAATAAAATATATTTTTATTTCATTTTTATATACTATTTAAAATTTGCTAACTTTCTATAAGGAAAAAACACATCTCTAGGATCATAAGAATCACATTCAAAATATCAACATTTTATTTTCTTACAAATGCCATGCAATTTTTTCATATTTTATTTATTACTGTTCTTGATAGAAATTGATAATTATTGCATTCTCTACAGTCTCTAATAATAATAGTAAATATAACTTAAATGATAACTTAATAAAATGCATAAACATTCAATATGAAAGCAATGAACTCGGTATTATCCAATGCAGAGTATGTATGTATAAATAATTTAAATTTTTGCAGTATTCATTTTTATATTTACACAGGTTTTTACTTTATTTTTAAATCATTAAGTACTTATAAATATAACACAAGTCTAGTGAAGATTTTTACAAATACCAAAAAAGATTACTTTTTATTTCTCTGAAAATTTAACTTTAATTCCCACTGCAGCGAGTTCTGCAACCATAAACACTAGAACATAAGGTATTTGAACTCCAAATTTACTTTTTCTTTTGCATATTTGGCATTCATTATTCAGTGGAATGTTTCTAAGAGGTGAATCTGGTGGTTGCGTTACAGGAAATAACAAAATTTTGCATTTTGAACAAATGAATGCCTGTGAATAGAAAATATATCAATAACAATGGTGATTAATAGTAATAAAGTTTAAAGTATTAATTATATAAGTTGAACATAAAAAAGTTACACACACACATATATATATATATTTATAATTTAATTGAAAGTATACTTAAAAGGTTATATACTTAAGTCTAAAATTAACATTAATCATTCATTTATATTTTTTTTATGAAAAAACTGAGTTTTAAATAATCAAGGGGATTATAGAAGAATGCCTGTATAATTATTTTAAATGTAAAATTGTCCATAGTTTGTTATTTTACATACTAGAGTGAGCTTTGAGATAGTTTTGATAAAGTTAAGAATTATGCATGAACAGCCAAGTTCTTTCAATCTTAGGGAATTTTCCATACACATATTACATCATTTTTAATAGAAATTTTTTTTACCATTAAATGTTTCATAATAGCTTTAGATTTATAATTATTCCAAATTAGTTGATTGAGAAAAAAAAAGGGGGGGTTGTTTATAATGCAGATTATTTAATTTAACAGAAAGAAAAAACAAAAAATCTTTGATTAGAAACATTCCTTAATAAAATTCTGTTGAAAAAGCAGTTATAAAAGTAGTAAGTCATAGGAGAAAATCTTCAAAGTAAAACATTTTTAGATAATTAAAAAGTATATTTTAAAAGAGGTTTTTCAAATGCAATAATCCATAGTGACTAACTAGTTAGGCAATTTGCAAAAAAGATGTAATAAATTAAGTGAAAATCATTGGAGCACAATTTTCCTTCAATCTAAAATATTTTTAAATAAACAATTTAAAAGCATATTTTAAAAAAAGTTAACAATTTTAAAGAGATTTTATTTAATGTATTAACAATCCAGTTTAGAGACTAGCCATGTGATTAAATTCTTTCAGCATGTTAAACCAAAAATGATCAGTTAAACCAAACCAATGGAAAACCAATATTCTGAAAAATAAAAGGAGGGGGGAGTTTATTCAACCTTGTTTATACCATTTTAATTGTTTGACTTTGCCTAAAACATTTAGACTATTTATATTTGTAGTTGTCAATTCATTGTATTTTTATTTTCTATTCTTTCCACTGCATTTTTATTTTCTGATTATTTGGGTGTAAAAGAGGAAGGGGCCTGTATGAATTCCTTCTCCACCTCAAAAATTGTATTAGAAGTAATCTATATGTTTTGGGAAGTTATAATTCAAATTAGTTTTTAATTGGCTTAACATTTTAAAAATACCTCTTTTCTTATATAGAAAACCATCCTAGATTTTTAAAGGTATGTGTGTTTGAGATAAAAGGTAAATTTATCTTTTTACTGAAATCTCTTAATAACATGCTTTCTTTTTTTAAAACTGAAAAACTAGAGAGTTGCTTTTATAAATTGTCATTAAAGGAAAAATCTCTCTCTCTCTCTCTATATATATATATATTAGAAGAAAATGCATTTGAAACATTAAATATATAAAACAGATCACAAACATGTAAAACGAATAAAAACTACAATAGGCTACAAGTTTTCAAGAGTGAAGCAAGGGAGAATATGGACATTTTATGGAAGAATGGAAGAGAAATGGATAACCATTTAATGCATCAAATTTATCAATTACCTTGCATATGTCACTATTGTACAGCAAGCGATCAAGGGTTAGATTCATTGCACCATGTGATAAAATAGCATCTCTTTCCATTTCACCGAATTTTACAGCACCAGTTTTATTCACATTTAGTGGTTGCATTGTCGCAGGATCTACATTTTTTGCAATAGAAACCACCTACATGTAAAGGTTAATTTCATATACCAAAAAAAAAAAAAGAGAAATGACATTTTATAACATAAATGTTTTGATAAAATTCATTTTGATGTACGAACAAAACCAGAGAATATCAGCATCAACAAGAAAAGAATAACCTTTTGAATAAAATAGTTCTAAGGGGCTCAAATTCTCAATATAGGTATTGTTAAATTGGTCAAATGAGATGTACCATTTTTTCCTAGAACTACATATTTGGCATACCATTATGAAAGATTTTTATTCATAAAACATAAATTATCTGAATTTAAATTAAAACTAACTTTTAATGTTTTTTGAGCACTTAAAAAATAACAATAATAATCACAATATAAGTTTGTAAGTTATTTAGCAAATTCAAGAAAAGGCTTTACACGAACCAGTAAATAACACATTGTGGCATTTAAAGGTAAAAAACACTTCCCTGTTAAAAGATCAACACAGATATGATGTTAGGTGCATCATGGTTTATCTTTCAAATGCATGAAAGATTCTTTCAGAGTAAATAACAATTTAATCATGACTCTCTTATAGTTACAATAGATTTTTATTCTGATAGGAAATAATTAACACATTTATATAAAACCACAATACACAGATTCGAAAATCCTACAAATAACAAGCATAATTATAATTTCACATAAGGCAGATGACACACTCAGTTGCTGTCGCTAATGTTGCTTATATGTATCATCCTTACATAGACCACAAAAAAACTTCTAGGAGCCTTGGAAGTTTGGTATCCAAATAACTGTCCTAGAACTACTTTAATTTTTATAGAGATATCTATTTTTGTCACCAAAAACACTTCTATCAATCTACCATTATTGAAAGAGTAATCTCTCCAGCCCACAAATCTTTGACTACAATATTGTTTCAGGAGTGAAATAAATAAAGTCTGAAATTTCTAAAATATATATAAGGTTCTTTCTTTTTTTCCCCATCTTCAATAGTTTTTTTCCTTGTTTTTAATTTGGTAAGTGTGGCTATATTCAAATTTGTGCCATTATTTTAGATTTAAATGTTTCAAGATTGATACAGTATGATAACAAATAGTAATGATATGCTGAAGCCCAGTAACTAAGTGATTAATGCATCCTGCTTCCATCCACAAGACCAAACCCCGGGCTGGGCAAGGTTGCCTCAGCCTTTCATCCCTTCAGTGGATCGATAAAATGAGTACCAAGCTTGCTTGGGAAAACACTGGAGGTTTTCGCGTCAGACTGACCACCTGACCGGAACATCTGCTCATGCACCTCAGGGCCCAAGGTCACATATACTGAGTTGGGCACAGTAGGCCTTGGCCCCCATGAGCTGTTGCACCACTGAGTTACGTTAAGTTAATATTATATGTATCTTTAAAATATTTACTTTAGCTATACTTCTTATTGTACCATGTTATCTCGTCATACACACCAAAGATAATGTTTTGATTTGAATAAATATGGTTCTTAACATCCTTGACCAAATGACACTGTTACACTTCAATATGGGCTTTGCTGTGCAAGCATGTCTTCTGGGTATCCAGATGAGTAAGATCTATAAATATTAGTGTCATCATTGCAACAACAGGGTTACTATTTATATGTGGAGGCAGGTTTTATTTATTTTTTGAAGAATTTAAAAATTGAACTTTATGTCTCATCTGCAGGGAAAAAATCCTGTGAGGATTGTTGCTAATTCAAACTGTAAAAAAATTGACATATTCCGCTTTTTTTTATTATTAAAAGTGGTTTACAATACTTGTCGCTATTCAATAATAATTTGGTCAATCTGGAAATTAAATAGTTAATCATACCAAGAATAACAAGAGATCACAGCCAAATTTATCACAAAAAAAATAAATGATAATCATGAAAATATAGATAGCAAAAAAAGTCACTAATCAGTTTAAATTAAAGTAACAACTATGAACAAAAAAAAAAAAGAAGTTTTTACTTATGAACAATGCAGTAACACACATGAAGAAATGAAAACTATGATAAGAGATATTACTACAGTTAAGAATTTGAAACAGTGGTGTAGTAAAAAGAAGTTGAAGTCAGCATCACATTTTAGTGAAGACGGCTTCTACTTTTACTTTTAAAAAGTAGAAGTCAAGATTTCTGAAGCCTTGTTTTCTTCTTTAAAAATGACAAGGTAAATCACTTAAAAACAAAAGTAATCTTGTATTGGAAAAATTTTAAGAAATGAATGTGACATTTTTAAAAATAAAAAAACTGATATTTTAAAAGATTAGCTAACATATATATATATATATATATATATATATATATATATATATATATATATATATATATACATACTAGAGGATCTGACAGACATTGTCCTGTACACACATCTTAAATCCAAAATAAAAGATTTTTGAATATTCGATACTGCAATCGTAACACAGTCTGCCGGATCCAATGTAGAACATTCCAAGATCAACAATTTATAAATAAAAAATTAATTAAATAAACATTTCTAAACCATTCTCAAGTCCACTGGAACAGACAAAGACTTTCATCTAAATTGGTCCAGCCGTTTAGGAGGAGTTCAGTTTCATACACACGCACAGAAGAATTACATATATAAAGATTATTTGAAAAGATATTAATTAAAAACGCTAAAAAGCGTGAATCGTCTGCATTTTCGTAACAATAAAGATCGGGTACGGCCAGTTTGGCTGAAAATCAATTTTCGACGCCAACTTGCGTCTTTTTCAATTCCTGCTTTTAGCTCACAATCTCTATACATATTTTATTTGTTTGTTTATTTATTTATTTATCTTGGTGGAATTTTCAATTGTTAATAAAATGCATTTTAAAGCGCTCAATTAAGCTGAAATGTAATGTACATGATTATTTTGGATATGACAATACAATAATTTAATTATAATTAATAAAAATTAATTGATTAAAACTAATTATTTTAAAAATTACAAATACAGTCACGTTGGCGACTTAGCGACCCTTTTGGCGACTTATGTCAAAATTTGAAAAGGTTTTTTTCTCACGTGTTAAAGCATTCAGTTGAAAGGAAATTTTATGTACACAATTGTTTTGGATGACAATACGATACTTTAATGATAATTAATAAAAATTAATTACCACTTAATGTTGTGATTCTGTCATATGTATATACATATTTATATTAATTGCAACTATTTAATAAAAAGTAGCTGAAATAAGTTTTTCTTGGTTGATCTAAGTAGGAATTGATTTAAAATTTTTTTTATATTACTTGTTTATAACAATAGCGTTGTTACAACAATGCAGGTGAATACTGAGTTGTATTTTTTGAATGTTTTTATTTAATATCTTTTTAACTAATTGCGATATCGGATCGAATTGTGAATCTAAACCATTCTCGAATTTACTTGAACACACAAAAAATTTCATCGAAATCGGTCTAGCCGTTTAGGAGGAGTTTAGTGACAAACACATGCACAGAAGATTTTTTATATATAAAGATATATATGTATTTACAACACATTATTTTTACATAAATTATTTCACAATTAACAAAACTTTTAAAAGGAAAGAAATATGGAAACTCACTTGATATTTTTCTTCAACTACATGCCAGAGCCTAAAATAGTAGATGGATCCACAAAATACATCTGCTTCTAATTCTTCACCAGAAGTTCCACTATAAAATTTCTGTGTACCATAGTAGTCTAAACCAGCTGAAATTAAATTAGTGATTTGAATAAAAGTTAGAAATTAAGTAATACACCAAATTACTATTTAAAATGTTCAAGAGCTTTAAGTTTTTCAGAAATAAATTTTAAAACTCCTTATGAAAATCTATAGAGATGAATCAAACTAATTCCATAATTTTAATCATTCAATTTTCTCCATTCTAGAACCTTTATTAAAGGCAAAACATAAATTTGAAGCATGATGATTCTGAAACATAAGTAAGAATAATCTATTTTCAAAATAATAATAATAATGCTTTGTTTGCATTTTAGCTTAGTAACTCAAAATAACTAAAAAATGCTTTAGCACACAAAAAATTGACTCAAAAATTTAAAGAAAAAAAATTTTAATTAATATTTTATAAACAGTAGTATTATTGCATTTACTATGTAGTTGTACAGAAAAAAAGTCATACTCATCAAAAATCTTAAAAACACTGAAACAAAAAGATTTGCCTTTGAATAAATAACTGAATTGTTTGTCATATATGATAGAAAATAAAATTAAAAAAACCCTTTTTCATATCTAATCAAATTAGCTTTTAGATGTTAAGCTACTATTGTAGCAAAAATAATCCATTTCAACAACAAAAATAATTTATATGCATATCACAAATAAATAATAACTTTAATTTTAATAAATGCTTATGATTTTAATTTTAAAAAATGAAAGCCATCAACTTTAAGCATTCCAGATTATTAAAAAAAGTGTGTGTGCCTATGACCACACAATAGAAGGGATAACTTCAAATTTTGTAGTTATTTCAGGGATTAGTTAGGTGAATAAAAATAAGAGGATATTAGTATTGTCCAATAAAATTATTTATTCATATGTCTGTACTCATAAAGAAATATTTGTGTGAAGTATACAATCATACTTGGGAATTAATTGTATTCTAAGAAGGAAACAATAGGTTTAGGGTAGCTGAAATAGGTTATAAATCCTTTACATTCAAAATTTTATTTATATATCTATAAAAAAAAACTATCAAGCGTTGTTCCGTACTTCCTCGTGCTTCATTTGGATCATTTGACATAATTAAATTGAATTTATATTTTAAAAAATCAACTAAAGGTTTTGATTTGTCTTTTGAAAAATCTACTTTAAAATTCCCACTTAAAATCGTAGGTAATTTGTTCAGAAGACTCGATCCGGCTTTGTGAATTTTGGTTGTAATTTACCAATATTCAATTCTATCCATGAATTAATTTAAGCAAAGGGATAGATAGTATGACAGGTAGTTGATTGGGAAGAGAGGAATCTAGGTCAAAAACCTTTAAAAAGGGATTTAATCAGATTTATATTACATAATCTCTGGCTTATACTAGCTCTTTTGTCATTGTATGACAGTTTTGTACAAATATATCCGGTGCTGCTGCAAGGAAAGTTTTCTTAATTATATTTTGTTTTCTTGTATTTAAATTATTTAATGTAACTTTTACTTAATATCTGTATACTTAATTTTGTTATTTTAAATTTTTAATTGTTTTAATTTTCTTTTTAGACTCAAAGTATATTTAAGTAATGTGATTAATAGAGTAATTTGTTCATTGCTATTCTGATTTGCTCACAAAAATAGATTTTTATTCTTAAGATTACTACAATATTGCTAATGATAATTATTTACTTAGTTCTATAAAAATTTGTCCTTTTCCTACATTTTATGTTTAATTTTAGTGTAGGATTTCTCTTTCTTTCCAAACTTATTTTTAAAACATATTACGTTTCATTTGTTGCTTTAACTAGGATTAGAAAGAATCCCATATTCATTTTCATAGAAAGAGGTGGCAGGGGGGGGGGAAGCAAACTACCACGTTTCAGAGTGGCAGGGGAAACGTTCCCCCTTTCCGTTTAAGGGGTCTGTATGTCCGACCGAAAACGAAAAAAGTTGAATGAGCGTTACATACCCGAGCGTGATGTTCATTCAAGCTCACTTTCCAGCAAAACGTGCCAATAGAAGTTTTTACTTCAAAAATTCTATTTAAACCAATACACTTTTAAAAGTGTATCCAAATTTTGCGCGGATTATTTAAAATTTCTTTTAAAAATATTTAAATAGAGCTCATGATTCACAATACCATCAAAAACTAGGAAATTACCTAATTCTGAGGCCAATTTACACCCCCACGCCAGAACACATTCACTTCAATGCTGAAGCATGGAGGTGAAGGAGTTCTTGTTCCACATAAATTCATGGGATTAAACTCTACTTTTTCACACACATTTACAAGCTATTATAGGCCCATCGAAACCAAAAATGTTGAATTATCTGCCATCCCAACCAATTTTCTGTCAATTTTGAATTTTTGAAAACTTAATCCCAAGAATCTAGTTGGATGAATAAAACATGGAGGTGGAAGTGTCCTTGCAGGGGGGTGTTAATCGGCCACAGAATCAGGTAATTTGGTATTTTTTGTTGATATTGTGAATCATGAGCTCCATTTAAATATTTTAAAGAAAAATTTTAAATTATCCGCTCGAAATTGGGATATTGAAAAGGATTTAATTTTTTAACAAGGTAATAATGCCAAGCGCACTACTCTCAATGTACGCCACTGGCGTATCTATAACTTCCCCAAAATATGAAAACACCTCCTCAATCACTTTATTTAGCCCAGTAGAACATATATGGGGAGATTTTGTTGTAAAAAAAAAGAAAATATGACAAATAAACACAAAATGTGAAGTAAAAACAATAATCACAGAAGAATGGAGGAAAATCGATGCAGAAATTACAAAAAACTTATTAAATCTATCCCAAGACGCTTAAAAGTTATTTTGGACACTAAAAGATATCCTACTAAGTACTAAATTAAGAAAGAAATACAATATTTAATGATAAGTTGAGATTTTTGTTAAGTGTACGAAGACTTTTGTGGTGTAATTTTTTAGTAGCTTTTTGATTAATTTTTTAAAAAAATAGTTACACTATTTTTAAAAAATTAAATATGTCATTCCATTAAGAACAAGTTACAGATATGATAAAAAAATTACAATTACAATATATTAATTTTTATTAGTCGAAAACATTAAATTTTATAAGAAATTGCAAGTGTACGAACACTTTTGTGGCCCACTGTATATATGTATAAAAATCAGCTATAAATTACAAAATACTAAATTTCAAACATGTTATAATTATTTAAAAATAATAGCATTAATTGGTCAGATATTTTCTTTAAAAGTAACATCTTTTGAATGAAAAAAAAATTAGGAAATATCTGTAATCTAAAAAAATTCATATTATGGAAAAATGTTTAATAAACTTAAATGTCCTTAAAAAGATTTCAGATGTTAGGTAAAGAATTTTAAGAATAATTTCATATGATGTCAAAAAAAATGAATAAACCAATTTTCAAGAACTCTTAAGTACATAGAAAAAAAAACTGCCAACTGTTAGTCAAAGAAATTTAAAGAGAATAAAGTTGGAGAATGTATTTTTAATGAAAAAATATATAGAACAGTAATAAAAAAGGATTAGTAATAATGCAGGAAATTTGAAAAAAATCTAAATCGCTTTAAAACAAGCACATTTTCAGAATTTCATTGGAAAGTATTATTTGAAAAATCTAAGTTCATACATATAAAATACATTCATACATAACTTTTAACTTAAAATTACCTTTATATATAAAAATAAGGAAAAGTTCAGTAATATAAAAGTAATATGTTTTAATAAAATAAATTTCTAAAAAAACAGTATACAAACTTCAAGTGTCCATAAAAAAATAAATAAATAATAAAAAATAATAATAATAAACAGTGAACACAAAAAAGTATTTTATTTACTACAAAATCTTTGGTTGATTAGTACTTAAAGGTACCGACTCCTTGAGGAACATATTTTATCCAACATATGGTGAAAAAAATTACTCATAGTTTATTAACATTACATTTAGAAGCCATATGAGAGCTATTGGTAACAAACCATGTAATTTTCAACCATTGTCAAGTAATGATGAGCATTACAAATTTATAACAGAATCCTAGTTTATGAGAACTGTGCAAAACCTCAATTCCCATCTAGTATAAATTTGGTTTGCTTCTGAAACTTGAAAGGAAAAAAAAGAACACTCCAATGATTAGATAATGTAAAAATATATATTTAATACTAAGCTTAATTTTGTCATTAAGATTATGCTTAAATATATTATTGAGTTTGCCTCTTTACTCTGTGTGGAGAGGATTATTGATTTCAATAGATTCATGTGACATAGTTTCCCACTGCATAAGAAAAGGTTCAATATTTATATTTCTGCAAGAAATAAGCACATGTCTATCTTTTAAAGGTAAATAAATAACAATTAATACAAGACATTTCTTACAATGACAATGCTTGATTACACACATCACATTCTTCTTTCATACATTAATATCAGGACTATGAATCGCAACAGATTTAATGTACATCAATGCTACTACATTACAGATCTTAAGTAAAATTGGGACTTGAAACCTTGACCCAATTGGAATAATGCTGCAGAAAGTTCGATGCCATGACCACTCGATTACTGTAGCCAAGATGAAAAAGAAAACAGAATATCAGGCAAAAAAAAAAAAAAAATTTAATCTTCCTTTATATGATAGAAATAATACAAATATTGAAATTAAATGAGGTTTTGCCAAAAAAATAGGAAATAAAATTTGTACATTAGTATAATGGTTTTATCTTCGATATTATATTAAACATCTCAAGAAGATATTTTTGAAAGTTTACTTAACTTTTTTTTTATAGTCATACTGCTTGAGGTTTGTCAGATTGACTTGAGTTAATTTATACCAAATATAAAAATGGTTCAGGAGAAGATGTATCAGATGGTTTACATGAGAATAGTCCTGAAGAACCTTAAGTCATGCTCATTTAAAATATAATGAAACAGATGAAATATTTGCTGAAGCAGTAATTGTCAACTCAATAAAAGTAAACATAAAATCTTTGGACAATGTGGCTTCAGACATGCTAAGACAGACATATTGGATTTATAATATTCTACTATATCTGAAAAGTAATGGAGATTTAACAACTTCGGCTATTTTTTATATTGATTATGCTGTTACAAATTTGGATTGTGCAGCGTTTTGATGAAGATCAGAACTAATTTTCAAGTCATCTGCAAACTAAAATGTAAGTTTAATTCTATCAATTAACCAAATTAAGTACAGCATTTTTGTCAGTTTGACAAATGTGATCCTGAAAAGAGAAATATAAGTGAAGGATGAATACAGTTGATCCACAGAGATATACATGCATATGTGCTTTAGAACATACTATGAGCATACACATAAGCATTTTGTGGAGGCAATGGGGTTTGATTTCTGCATCAGAGAAATTAAATTTCTGGTATATATATATATATATATATATATATATATATATATATATATAGAATTAATTAGCTGTTTAATAGAATTTGTAATATGAATATTAGATGCTGTAATGTAGTATCATACACAAATTCAAAGTTAGTTCTCTTTAACTTTATTGTCACAGAGAAATGAAAACCCAATAAAACAATTGGTAAGATTTCAAGCATAGTATATTCATAACCCACGATAGTCTCTGTGAAAGCACTCGATCATGCTATTTGAATGATCATGATAGGGTCGAGAAAATTCTGTCCCTACTCAATATATTTGCTCTGTGAATAGATTAGATTTAAACTTTAGCCCACAATCGAAAGTAATGATAACTTCTATGTCAAATTGGGAATGGAGCATGAAGTCTAATTTCTCCTAATACACCAAAAGCTCAGATGATTTAAGTACTCCTTACAAACGATCAACAATGGTCAAATATCGATTAATATTAGAAGGTGAGTATAAATCAATGTAAATACAGATACAAATAAGGAACCCTAGTAGATTTGCAGGGCGTGCACCGCACGCGGGCGGTCGCATAAAGTTTAATCAATCAAGCAAAATTTTTTTATGAATTTCTTAAAATAAGTTTTGTAATCAATCGAATAAATATGCTAAATTTTAAATAGTTATTGAAAAATCAAAATAGGCCCCGATTTCGCGACAGCATAGTATAGTTTAAGAAAAACAGAATGTAGTGCACAGTGTGTTGGTCCATTGTCCATTAATATCTACTCTTTACACACATCCTTCATTTGATTGCAAAATTCGTGGCACAGCTGGCAATACTGCAATAGGAAAGGTTTTTGTGCTTATCAGTGGCACTGGAGGGTGCACTGTGGATCGATGCTTGACAAAAGCATCTCAAAAATGACTTTTGTGAAAATTGCTTCGGGAGATATAATATGGTTAATATTACCTAAGACATAGGAGTATTTAAATTTGATAATATCCTTGCAATTTCAAAAAACAAAATAAAGGAAAAGAGTAATTTTTTTTGTTTATTTGTATTTATTGTACTGTTATACAGGTAGATGAGTTTATAAAGTCAGTGTTGAGTATTTGTCAAAATATGAAAAATTCTCTAGAGGAGCACACATTATGTCCTTGAATGCCAATGGCAGACAACTTAGGATCGGTCCTGATACAAATGAAACAAACATCACATATAATGTGAATGTACGAAATTGGTCTTTAGTATGCTTAAATACTTTTATTCACTGACATTAGTTGCAACCATAAATTCTGCCTTAGATGTCTTATTATATACCTGGCTAAAATAAAACATTCCAAAATTAAATCAATGGATGCTGAAATTCCAGGATGAAACAAATAATGATGTTCAAAAATTTTGCTTCTAAGATTTTCCAATATAAATAAACATCATCAAAAGTAAAATAATGCTTTTCTTGCTTCAGAGATGCATCTGATTGGAATAATTAAAGATAATCTTCAATTTGTCATGCAGAAAATTGCTTGAATTCAAACGGAGAAAGTGTTGGGATGGCACCAATCTCAATTCCTGATATTATTTCAGTAGTGATGTTGTGCATACCAAACACATGTCTGATGTATGTAAAAATAATTGGGGAATGAAATCTAAATATCTTATATATATATATTTATTTATATATATATATATATATATATATATATATATATATATATATATATATATATATATATATATATATATATATATAGCTGTCCTGGGAGAGCATCAGTCAAAATGTTGTTCAAAAGCACAGATTAAAAGATGTAATTGCAAAAAATTGAAAAAATCCTTCCTTCAAACATATGATAAAACTTGGAATAGACAAATAAATAGCCAAAAATTTATGGTCATGTATAGATCAGTTCTTCTCAGAATGATGCAAAAAGTTCTGAACCATCTAGGGCAAACTGCATAAGAGAGATCTTCCTAAAGCAACATCTGTTGTATCTGTTCTCAATGAAAGTTGAAGACCCGAAATGTGGTATTTCAATAATGTGGCATTAGTGAGGAACTTTTTAACCTTAAAAACCTAACCATTAGCAGCTTCAGACCAAGGGGAAAAAATTCTCAATTATAACCAAATCTATAAGTATTATAAACTAAATATGCAAAGAATACATTACTCACAATTTTTAATCATAAAATATACACAGTCAGATATCTATATAACAAAGTCGCTAAATACCGGAAAGAGTCCGTTGTACGGAAAATTTGTTATATAGAGGTGCACCTTTTAATATACTTTATAAACCCACATAAAACAAATTTAAAATTCATAAACACTATATATTAAAAAAGTAATTATTCACACCTTTATTTTTAAATTACCGTAAAATCCAGCGTATAACGCGCACCTATACTTTCAAGCTGTATTTTCTAATTTTTAGGTATATTTGCCATATAACGCACACACCTTTTACGAAAAAATTTGAAATGTACCTGTGCAATTTTCTTATGTTTTGAAGTCATTATTTATTGGATGAATCATTCCAGGCTCTCTTTTGAAAAAAAATAGTATACTTCTAGAATTATATAACCCTTAAGTGCAAGGGGGGGGGAGACCGAATCAGCACCATGGCTGGATTTTTCCCACGCTTTTCTATAAACATTGATTCCTTCCCCCCCTTTCATGTGATGTACGAGGTGGATGATTAATTTTGAAATAAATTAGAACAAGCCTGAGCCTTTTTACACTCGCTGCCTGTAGTATATTCAATACTATGAATAATATTTAATACGCTTCAAACAGCGAGCAGTAAAGATAGGTCCTGGTAAACGAAGCAAAACACAGTGCCGGTTTCAAGGTCTAAGTGATTCAATTTGCAAATGAAAATGGAAATCGTGCTGCAGCAAGGATGTTTGATATTGGCGAAAGCTTCATAAGGGAGTGGGAAAAGAATGAAATGACAATAATTAATGTGTCAGAGAAAAAAAATGTGCTTTAAGTAAAGGAGTAACGAAATGGCCTATTCTAGAAGAAAGTGTTGCAAACTGGGTCCTAGAAAATTGCCTGGTTGGATTAATTGTAACAAGAAACAGTGTACATTTATTCGCCTTAAAATGGTAAGAAAGAATGCCTTTTCATGTTATCCAACAATGAAAGTTCATAACGTATGTTATTTTTTTTAAATAAATATATTTCGATATATAAGTCTAAATTTATTTTAATACTCATTTTTTTAAAGCTCTCATTTTTATACTCGGCGTATAACGCACACCCCTAAATTTCGATATTGTTTTTTGTGTTTAAAGTGCGCGTTATACGCCGGATTTTACGGTAATATTTGTTTAATTTATATATCTTACCCATGAAAAAAGAAAGGAAAGAAAACTGCAAGGAAAACAAGAAAAAAGAATGTCGGAGAATTCACTGTATTTTCAATATTAAGAAAATAATTTTATACTAAAATTAATGAATTTTGAGGACATTTTATAGCTTAAAGCATGCAAATAATATTAAACATACATTATTTTATAATTAGAACACGGGACAACTCCACTGAGGGTGAAAGAGGATATCAAAGATGTTTCTAGTGAACTGGGCAATGGGGGGTTAAAGGTTGCACTTCTTGGATAAAACGTCCAGAACTCTATTGCTCTTGACGAGTTAGGATCTAATAAAACCAGTTCAAGATTTCTGACTACCCTAAAATGTGTTAAAGAGAGAAAAACTTGAAATTTTTTTAGAAATACTTTTAAAAAAAGGGAGAACAAAAATTGAGTCACAAAAGAAAAAGTTCGTCATATAGAAAATGCACTTCGCTATAAAGAGGTTATTTTACGAAGAAAATCGTGAAATGTTCAAGGTTCCAGGAAAAAGTTCGCTATATAGAAAATTTCACAATATAGAGGTTCATTATATAGAGGTTCAAATGTATATATTAATAATAACATTTTTTAAAAAAAGAAAAAATACAAGGATATTATACCATCTTTCAAAATCTTTCCCAAACATTTAGCAGCATTTTTCTTTTCTGGTTGAAATGGTTTCACCACAATTCTTTTACATTTTTGTATACCTGATTTTGAAGCTAAAATTTCAAGGAGCATTCCTGAAGGGAAAAGAAATATTTAAATCCTTGAGAAAATATTTTTAATATATAAATACTTCAATATTAAAAAAAAGATTAACTTATTTTTTAATCAGCAATTTAGAAATAAAATTAAAAGCTTATTTAAGTAAATACTCCTTTAAAACTATAGTAAATTTTAACTCATAAAATGTATCAATTTTACAGTATCAATATTTATCTTATAAATTCATCTCTTACTGAAAAGATTTTTTTACTTTAGAAAACAACAGCACCTCTTACTTAAAGTAAAAAAAAAACTTTTTTTTTAATTTTAATAAATTTTTACAACAAAAACTATAACATTTTTCTAAAATATTATATATATATATTTCAACAGAAGATATTTAATATCAACAATACGTTAAAGAATTTATACCTTAGAGCAGGGGTTCTTAAAGTTATGTAGTTCAAGGAACCCTTAGTTTCTTAGCAGATTCTATCTCAACCATAGCTATTTTACCTCACTCTTAATTTCTGGCTTCATAATCCCATAGGCATTACATTATAATAAATATTGGTAAAAATGTATCCCTGGTTATTTTAATAAATAGTCTTGCATATTTATGGAGAAGAGAATTTTTATTAGGATATAGAATATGAAACATAAAATGAATAAATATTGTAGTAAAAAACAATTTCAAGAGTTACAAATCACAATTCATAAAACTCAAACATTTTTTGGTCAAATACAGATCAAAGTAGATCTTATCATAATACTATCTATAAATACTGTTTACTTAATGAGATTGAAGCAATTGTTTTCTGCAAACCAGAACAGCAATGTCTGGCTCTATGTTGGAAAGTTTTATTCAGAGATCAGCTTCTATAAGAAGTTTGTTTCTATACTTTGGTTTGATATATAACAGTACCAAAAAGACCTGATCATATAGTATGTTGAACAAAGCAGAATCAAATGTTGTAGTACTTTTCCATGTACAGGATAATCAGATCTAAGTAAACAAAATGTTACGAATTCAGTTTTGTTAAATTAGGATTTCAAAGATATGTCACATAATTCCACGAGAATATCTTGTTCAAGTATAGATAAATGTTTAGCAACAGTAATTCCGTGTTGAAATTACTGGAAGTCCAATGCTGTCTGAATCAGGACTATGAAATTAACTCCCGAAGCTACTTTTTCAAGCCATTAAATGTTCAACAAAAACTTACCAATTTTCATTAGGGACCTTTTTATTAGAAGTTTTTCAAAACTCTTGAGTAAAGTGCATACACATGGATGTGAAAGTGTTTTGACCACAGATAGATTTTTCATGATCACTTTACTCTATCTTCAACTTTAAATGTATTTGTAATAGCACTTCGTAGGCTCACATTCAATTCATTCAAATAAGTAAAAATATCAGTAAAGTAAGAAAACTCAGAGTTAAATAAGAAAAAGTATCCATTCAACTCAAATTGCATATCCATTAAAAATAATCTCATTTCATCAAAAAGCTAAAAAAAAGTGATTGAATACTTTTATCCATGATAACAATGTACTTATGCATGTAACAATGAGTATGTTTACTTCTCATCTCCTTGCATAAAACTTTAAAAACTGTGTGCAAGCCTTAATGAAATTGACAACTTTAATAACTTCCTCCAATGTCTTTTCCTCTCAAATCTGTTGTAATTTTTGGATGCTAAGGATTCTTTTTATGCAGAAATAGTTCCAAATTAACTGAGGTGTTACAATTTTATTAAGATCAATCAATTTAGTTCTTGTTACTGTCAATGTGCAGTTAAAGAACTTGTGGCTTAGAGCAAATTTCCTCAATAATTGCTACTACCCTTTTTTATTCAAGAGCAATTCATACAAAAAAATTGCTTGGCACATTGATTTTCAACATTTATAAAGTATATTCCTCACTTTAAATTTAATATTTTTTATTTCTAAAATATAGCATAATAATAGTACTCTGTTTTAGATCTTTTTTTTTTTTTTTTTTTGAAAAAAAAGTTATCTTCCGCTGTTTAATGAATTTTAAAAAAGAACCTAAAACATTTCAATACATTTCATTTTACTTCAAATTTAAAATAAAATAAAAATAAAATTCCTTATACAGAGTTTCTCAACTTCTATTTGTAAGCGCTTTTTAATTGAGAAAATATTTTTATAACTGATATAGAGAGCTAAAGAGAGAACAAAAATATGAATCAAGACATGTAGATTATTAATAGTACTAGCCGTTAGCTATTCAACAAAAGAAACATGCATACCAAATTTCATTACTGTAGGCCTAGTAGTTTGAAAAAGAGAATTTTTTTCTATCTACATGCCTCAGTAACTCTTTGCTCCCTCTTAGCTCCTCCCTTGCCCCTCTCCCATCTTAGAAGATCTCTATTCAACAAAATAAACATGCTAACCAAATTTCAAGTATGTGGGTCTACCAGTTCAAAAACAGGAATATTTATCTAAAATACCAAACCCTAGCATACCCTCTTGGTAGTTGTTCGTACAGCCCCATGTCAGCAGATCTCTACTCCATGAAAGGAACGTGCCTGCTAAATCTCAACTCTGTTGATCTAATAGTTTCAAAGGTATCATGATGAGAGAGTGAGTAAGTTTCGTTTCTCCTTCTTATATATAAAGAGATATTAGGAAAATTTATTTGGAAAAAAAAAATTTTTAAATAAATTTTCAACAATACTTAGATGATTTTCCATTCATTAAAGACAAAGACTATTATTCACACTAATGATCTGACCATTACTATAACATTAAGAATTAAATCTCATATGAATATTTGGATGCCAAAACTACTTCAATGTCATGAAGATTTCACCTACTAATTGATTTAAAAAATGCTAATGATGAAAATGCACTTACACAAAAACATAATAAAAATTGGAACTGGTTTGTTTACCATTTTTAAAAATGTGTAGGAAATTCTACATAAATTTTGGTGTGAAATTCACTCAAATATTTTTTGGGAATTTTAAGTATTACATCTTTGATTAATTCTTCTCAAGTATTTAATGGTAAATAATTTACATTGATCTTTTTAATGTATAGGTTTGTTTATAAAAATAATTTTTTTTCCATTAAAATTTTTTTGATTAAATAATTTAAAAAATTAAGATCAAGTAAAAAAAAACTTATACATATAAGTAAATCAATTACAAATATTAATTAATTAAATTATTAAAAAGTTTATTTTTAACTATACACATATAAATATCTAGAGATACAAACATACATATGCTATTCAAAACACAAATTCAGCTTAAGGCACTAATATGCATGTAATGTCATAACTATTAGGGTAACTGGAAACTCAGTTTATTTTGCTAATAATCTTATTTTAAAAAAACTTGCAAATAATTTCAAAATGTTCAAATATGTAAAAATTAAACTCCTAGAAAAAAAAAATTCCATGTCATCTTAAGGAACCCATTAAGAATGAATTAAATTAAAAAACTAATCATCACTTGAAAATATGCAAAATTATCACTTAAAAATTTTCTGCTTGACGTTTTGAAACAATACAAATGAAAAAAAAATAATAAAATTTTTTAAATTTCTGCAATACTGAATTTAATTATGTATGCCTAAAGAGAGTCCCAATGTACACTTTATAAAATTTATTTTGATCAAAATTTCACAATTTTTTATAATTATAAAAATGCAAAAGAAGCCTTTCTTCTTGAAAATTATGTTACATTTTAAAAATAAGTTTACAAAGAAATAAAATTTTAAAATCAAATTATTTAAAATAAAAAATTTAAAACTAAGTAAATTACCTACAAATCAATGCCTAGCAGCATTTTGTGAATACATGTCTCAAAATACTTATGCCTCACACATTTATTCAGAGTGAAATGTGTTGTAACAGACAATAATTGAAAAAGAATAATTTTTTATTACATACACTGTTAAAACTTTATAGCACTATTTAAAACATTACTTACGTATTACTTTTTCCAAATGAAATTTTATGCAGATATAAAATGTACAATTACCAACAGTTAATCGAGATGGCAGACCATGTGGATTAAATAATACATCTGGGACAAAGCCATCTGCTGCAAATGGAAGATCTTCTGGAGGAAGTACTGAGCCACAAACACCTTTCTGGCCATGTCTATTACTAAATTTATCCCCCATTTCAGGAATTCTCTACAAATAAGTTTTTGTATTTATTAGAATTACATATAAGAAACAAATTTTAAATAAAATTGTATAAATACAAATGACAATATTCTTAAAATATTATAAAACTATAAAAATTGTGAAAAATTTAACTGCTTTAAAATATTTTTAGTATTTTTTAATGATAAATTTTAATCTTTTTTCTTTTAGATTGTTTTAATAACTTTTTCTCTCTCTCCCTTTTCTCTATTACAGATGTCTAGTAAAGAATTCTTGCAGGGGGGAAAAAAACATTTTTGGTTATAGTCTGAATACATTGAAAAAGCTGAAATGTAACCAATGAAATAAACAGAAATATTTATTAATCTATAAATTATTACCATTGTTCTGTATGTAATAGAGACTTTTTTACTCTCTACAGGTAGATTTTTATTAGAAGATGTAGCTGAAGTTCCCATAAATCTGACACTATCTATGTATCCAGGTCTTTTGCTTTCATATGTCTTTATGCACTTTTTTCCCCCTGAGAAAACACTGCAATATGAAAATTTACAAACTGTAAATACTTCAGAGGTTTTTTTATCATTCAAAACAGAATTAATACAAAAAAAAATTTGGTGGGGATCACAAGTCAAATAATATAATATATTTTAATGATTATTTACAAAAAAATTAAAGTATGTGTATTATGTCATATTTTCAAATATTTTACATAAATACATGAGAAAAATTCTTTTTGAAAAATCTCTCTTAACAGAAGTATATTTTCCTGTAATTACCATTGTAAATCACCAAACATTTAAAAATTTGATCTGAAAATATATCCAATGAGGTATACCTTTTTATTTTTTTCAAATATGACCCAGTTTTTTGTCTGAACATTACATTTATTTTCAAAATGTATAATGAAAGACATATTCAAACTCTGAAAATGGAATAATGAACAGATATTTTTATGTAAGGTGCTAAAAAGATGCATAATATTTAAAAAGTAGTAAAGGAACCAAATTTTTAAAAAGAAGAAAATAATTAATAATTAAATAAAGAAAAATAGAAAAGTATTAAATAAAGTCAATAGAAAAGAAATGTGTGTGTGAATAAATTCAAATGATATAAAAGTTCAAAATCACCAAGATTATCATGAAATGCTCATATCTTAAATTCTAACATTAACTGAACTAAACTCAGTGGTACAACAGCCAATGAGAGCCAAGGCCTACTGCGCCTATCTCAGTTTATGTGACCTTAGGCGCTAGGGTGCATATGCAGATGTTTCGATCAAGTGGTTAGTCTGACGCCAAACACCAGTGTTCAGTTCCCAAGCAAGTTTGGTACTCTTTATCGACCCTCTAAAGGGATGAATGGCTGAGTCGATCTTGCCCAGTCCAGGATTTGAACCCTGGACCTGTGGTGTGGAAGCATGATACACTACAACTCAGCCACTGGGCTTCAACATTAACTGGAAGATAAAATATTTTCAGATTATGTTATTTCACTCCCTTTTCCCTCAATTCAAATATTTTCAAATGTTTAATATAAAAGAGAAAAAATATCTAAAAAATAAAATTATTGTATTTTTAATTGAATAATTAGAAATGGGAGTCTGGATAACTAAGCACAATTGAACATGAATAAGTATAAATGTTTTTTTTTCTCCAATGTACAGTCGGGCAAGAATGAACACAATTCTTTCATCAGTAAACACAAAAGAAAAGACAGGTGACACAAGCAAAAATCAAACAAGTAATTAATACAAAACCACATTCTATTGACTTTATTAAAGAAAAGGAAAGAATTAAAGTCTTAAGCAATATAACAGTTCCCTTGTTGCTCAATGATGGGAGAAAATAGATTTAATTCTCACAGCTGGGTAAAGAAGATGATCTTAAGTCATCAAAGCAGCAGAGAGGGCAAGTAGGGCTGTTGACAATCCCAAGTTGATGCAGGTGAGCAGAAAGGCAGTTGTGCAAGATCATTCAGAAGGTAGTGATTACAAAATACTTGTGATAATAAGGAGATTGAAAATGGTATCAAACCAAGGCTTCTTCTCCCTTCTTTGAGATACGTATAAATTCTTTATGGTCAAATTAATCTTTGTAGAACTCTACAACATAACTCCTCAAACGTTGTCTGATAGATCGCACACCCTTTTTTTTGCAATTTATCTGGAGTTTCATTTCCAGGTATACGACAATGGGACTACAAGATACTGTTTTGCTCTGACTGTGGAGGTCCTGTGGGAAAGATTCGAACCCGGCACCTTCCATTCCAAACGCCGGTACTTTATCGATCATACCAAAACGATCGTCTCCGCATGATGTCTAAAAGTATTGGTTTTATTTAGATACCGCTACACTACTCACCCACCAGTGAGGTGGATAGGTGAACAATTTTTTGTTAGTTTGTTCGTCACTAAAAGCGTGTTTATTTATTATTTTTTTTTCTTCTCTTCTTACTTATTATTATTTTTATTTATTTATATTTTTTTCTTTCTCTCTTATTTATTTTTCTTGTAGTAGATGGCGCCACAACAGTTCAGAAAGTTGCGTTTTCTTACTTCAGTCAACGGGTCACCAATGTTGGAAAGATTCGAACCGGGCACCTTCCATTCTGTGAACCCCAGTACTTTATCGATCACACCAAAACGATTGTCTTCGCGTGATATCTAAGTACATTTTTTTTATTTAGATACCGCTACTGTCCCAAAGTAGGGATTATTTCACAGATGCAGAAAAAGGAGCTTGACAGCAGTTTGCAACAGCTTGAAAGACTCAGAAAACCACAGCTTGTTCAAATTGCCACATCTGAATATTCAGATGTTGCAAAGTGAGTGACTCTTATTGCTAAATCTCTCTATAAATAGATCCCAAAGAAAGGTAATGGGAAAAATACCCTGAATAAATACCAGCTTCTACATAACCACTAACATCTAATTCTGAGCTATCAGTATAAATATGCTCAGGATAAGCTCATAAAGTTCTCAGGGGAACATAATAACATTTTTTCAACATTAATACAAACATATTATTATTATCACACCAGGAGTGAAGTTAAGTCATAACACTGCTCAGGTTATTTTAAATAGTTTCCATTGCTTTTTTCTCATGTCTAGAGGTGTACAAGATAGGGTTGTTTGCATACATTAAGACATTTATGTTCTCATATAAAATCATCAATGTAAACCAGTGCAGCATTTTGCCATTTACATGTTTTTCTACCAGTTTGTATTGCAGATTTGTCTTTCAAATGGTATCATATGCTCCCTTAAAATCTACAAAAACAGCACAAACAATATTGCCCTTGTCAATATTGTTTTTAACCCCTTAAGCAGTTTGCCCGTACAGTGTACGTGCTACCCAAAATTGGCCTCATCTGGTTTGCCCGTACGGCGTACAGGCATCGATATTTTCTCCTTTCCTTTTCTGGTTTGCCCGCATTTTTCATTATTGAAAGAGACTATTTAGTATTATTTTTCAACAGATGGTGTGGCTTGTCCATGTAAATGAAATGCTTTTCATCCGGGTTTTTCTATGTGGAAGAGACAAATAAATATGCTAAACAGTGCATCCAATCCAGTGTTGCAAGACAATTCTCAAAGAGTAAATTTTGGGTAGAAACTACTGTGGAAGAGTTGCATGTATTTTTCGCTCTCAATATACTTCAAGGAATTGTAAAGAAACCTGGAATTGATCATTATTGGAGAAAAAGATATTCAACTAATACACCTTTTTTCTCTAAAATAATGTCTCATCACCGATTCTGCCTTTTGCAACGCTACTTGCATTTTTCTGATAATGCAGCATTTGACCCACAATATCACGAATGCCCAAAATTAGTAAAAGTTTGGCTAGTTCTGAAACATCTCAATGAGAAATTTAGTGAAACGGTGACACCAGAGCGAGATGTAACAGATGCAGAATGTACTTGAAAAAAGCAAACGTTTATAGGGGGTTTTGTGTCCAAAATTGTAAAATAAAAAATGTTGTAAAAGCATTAAAAGTAAAAAAAAACTTTAAAAAATCTTTTTTTTAATATTCTTATTCTATTAAGTATGGTACTTAATTATATGCAATAAAAAATGTCTTTTTTGGAAGCATTTCTGGTAAAATAATTAACCGCTTAAAGGGTTAATACTCTGAGAGAAGAAGGCTACTTGTTCCTCCGAGGTGCAGTATATTTAAAAGCCAGCTTGAGCATGGTGTAACAGCCTCTTGGTCTCCAGGAACCATCCAAATCTACCAATTACCAGATTCTTCAACAACTTTGCCTGAATACTGATAAGCGATATAAGTCTGTAGATGATGAAATCAGACACTGGTTTGTCTTTTTCAAGTATAATTATTGTAACCTTTTTCCATTGAGAGGAGACCATGTAAACGCCGTTCCAACTCTTATTAAACATCCTTAAAACTGTCTTCCTTGCTGTTTCACTCATATATAGGATGAATTCTGCAAAAATAGCCACCAGGGGATTTTCTAGATTTCAACTATGTAATTTACAATTTCAATTTAAATTTAAATTAGGGAAGGTCTTCGTTGCATATGTCATTTTCTGTGCTGTGTGTGGTTAATTTCATGACTGAGACATTTCATCTGTTTGAGATTTTCTCCCTCAGTTTTACTGTACTTGACTTTCTGTTTCATAGAGAAGTGGTCTACAAAAGCTTGAGCAATCTAATCCTCGTTACACAAGACTTTATCCTTTCTGTTTTATATACTCTTTCCTCAGCTAATTTTCTCTTGAACAATTTATTTATGCTTTTACAGTGGAAAAAAATGTTACTCATGTCTATAGCCTTCTTTAAGCTACATATGCTCCCTGGGAAGTGCTAAATGTGTGCAACAGTGCCTCTTAAGTACAATCAAGAATTTCTGCATCTTCTGTAATGGTATTACTGTTCACAGAATTCACATTTGATAAATGAAAAAACAGGACATAATGATATAACAGTATACAACTGAAAACAATTTCGTTGCATAGTAAAAAAATTCAAAATTTTCTACAAACATATACATATTAAATATTTTAATTTTAAAAAAATACAAAAGTATGTCCCAAAAACCACATCACAAAAACAGTTAATAGTAATAATGCACACAAATACATTCGAGTTATTAGTAAGTAAGAATATATCACCACACATTAAATAACATTTTAAAATTTAATTACTAAACATACCTCAAAACAGGAGAACCTTCTGTTACAATATGGCCAATATGAGGCATTCCTTGCGAATCAAGATAATCAGATATAGATGGATCACAAGGATCTGACTTAAAAATCAATTCACTAACATTACAACTCAAATCTGAGGCTAAATCTTTAAAACTATAAGTCACTGTTTGGTACATTACATCTCGCATCAAACCTCTATCAACAGAAGCCTTGTTCAATACAATGGCATCTTCCATATCAAAGCCCTAATATAAAAATATAATAATTAAGACAACTGTTATATTTATATATGAATATATTTAATTCACTTAAGCTAAATATGTTTACAATATATATAAAAAAGACTTTGTTAATAGGCGGTTATAAATTATCAAATTATTTTCCTTTATATGAATTCCTGAATTGAAATAATTTAATAATGGATAATGATGATAATTTTTCTAAGAGGAAAAATATAATCGTTAAAATTTAGCAGAGCAACAAAAAAAAAAATTACATTCATCTAATTTTAGATAAATTGATTATTCTGATAAAACTTCAATGCTACAAGTATAAAAGTTACTACCACCACAAATCAGAATTCTCTACTCATATGAAAAAGAGAACTTGAGGAACAAAACAATCCTCGGTTATTTGTAATTGCTCTTACTACAAAGAACACAACATAATTTAATATTTGAATTTAAAACTCACATAATCTGAAATTACACTAAAATACACCAATTGTAGTAGCCTTTTTACTGTCAGCTGATTCAAGTGGCCTCAAAAATACTAAAAACAATCCAGAAAACATGAGTCAACAGAGAAAAGTTCAAGTTTATCCCTCCACCTAATGTGAGTATATAGGTACAAAAAGAAGAAAAAAAAAAGAACTTGAGGCATAAAACTATTTTCAGACACTTGTAGCTGTTCCCATCACAAACAACACAATAAAGGCCAGTACCTGATCTCCTTCAAATTCAATAACAGCTGACATATTTCAACGTTTCTAGATATTTAACTTGAAGAAACTTTTGCTATGACAAAATTTCTTATGCAAATCAATGCTGTAAATCAATAATGCACTGTACATTTTGCAAAAAATGTGCCGAGTCTTCTGATCTATTCTCTTAGTTGGAAATATCAAGTTTAATATTTAGTGTCCCCATAATTAATAGTCCCTTGCTTGTAACTGCCTATTGGGGAGCCAGTAGCATCATATGTTAAATAAACAAATTGAAAGATTTTATATATGACAATAACCTGGATATGGGATCCAGGCAACCCACTTTAACCTAGTCGATAACCTTTATAAGAGAAAGTTTAGCATATAATGATACTTACTTCAGGAGAGGTGCTGCAATAATAAATAAAAATTGCAAACCCCCGGCCATCTTTTTTACTAAAACCACCAATGAAAATCCTACAAATCATGTCAAAATCAAAAATAATCAACTTTTTACATTTTTTTCTTCATTTGTTATCCTCTCTCAAATAATACTGAAATCAATGAAGTTAACACAATTTTCGATGGCAACCTTTCAAGGATTATTCTGCGGAAATTTCAATTTGAAGCATCCCTTTTGAAATACACAAAGACAGGAACGTCTTAAGGCAAGGGCCAATTGGGCCCAGGCCCTCATCTCGTTCTTAATATGCTCAGCCTTAATATGATCATGTTTTGAATAATTTCAACAGTCAAATGTTTTTCCGGTTGTATTCTCCGAAAAACTGGGAATTCAGGACAATATGTCAGCATGTGATGATCGTTGTCTATGTATAAACTTAGGCCTACCACCATACACCATCATTACTTATTAAGTCAAAAGGTGGCAGTCGATCGAGCCGATTTGTGCGATTGTAAGTCATGCACATTTATTTGTTTCAGGTAGTTGTTTGTACAAGTATTTGACAGTATATGCTATGTACTTTTAAGGGTAATACATTTGTGTAAGGGCCAAGGCGCTAGATTTGCATTGTGGCCCAGGATCTCAAGGAGAGTCTTAAGACGTCCCTGCATAAAGGTCATACAATATTATCCATGACCATTGCATTAATAATAATTATAAAAAAGCACTCTTTCATTTCCCCTATAACAGCTCCATTAACAATTTCATCATTCTGAAAAATATTCTTTCTTCTAATATTGAAAGCATTAATCCTTTAAAAATGACCATAATCCCATATAGTTATAGACATTATCTTTGATAACACTGCCCTTATCCCTTCACCATCTCATTGTAACTATCTATAATATTTTTAATACTAATAGCAACAAACCAGCCATAAATTCCAGGGGCAATAATATAAAAGGTTTCCTCGACATTCAAAAGGCTTTCAAACACTCACAACATATCAGATTTATTTTTAAGTTGATCAACTTAAAACATGCTACCTAACTTTATGCATCTTGTCTAAAAACTGATCATTCAGAGTTGATTGACTGTTTATTGATATCATACTCTAAAGAAACATGAAAACTAGTGGCAATGGACCTCGTAACTTCAAACCACAGCCAAATGACAAATACTATACCCAAGCTGGCATCAGATTCTCTAAACTTATACTCCAAGGCAATGTGAGGTGATTTAATGCACTTCAGCTCCTCTACTCTGGTTAGAGTCCGAATCTTCACTTAAACAAAATAATGAATATTTTTATACAGGTGAAACCCTTGTAGGTATTTTCCAAGATAACATTAAAACCTCCAATCCATACCACATTCATATTTATGATTTACCTGGTATTACAGTCATTTCAAAAGTTTATATTTCCCTTAAAATAAAAACCCTAGAGAATTATTTAAATGCACTAGAAAAATTGCACTCTCTTTGGGGAATTTCTGTCAATATTATCAAAACCAAATTCATCTTATTCAGAAAAAGATATGCTCCCTCTCCTTTGTGATAGCTTAAACATTTTAATAACAGAATCAACTAGACCAGTGATTCCTAAAGTGGTCTATATAGACCCCAGGGGTCTACGCCAGCAAAAAAATAATTTGGGGGTCCATGAGGTGTAAATAAGAATCTATGATAGAGGCTTCCATTAAACCAGATCGTGACTTTAATCTTTAAAAAAAAAATTGATCTAGTGGAAGCCAGATTTTACCAATTTAACTGATTTATTTACTAAATTTTGTTAGGTGAATTAGTGGTTACTAGGTGACAGCATAAGTTTTATTAAGACAGGGACCACTTCAGCATTTCTTTCCAGAATTAAGCTATAGAAGTATAATAGCTGATGTCTCAAATTTTCTCAATTTATCACCGGCAATACGCCAAGACATTTTATCCTACGTTCAACATTTAAGTGCCTTTAATTAGATTTTGAAACTAGGTTTGTGATTGCTTTTTTTATAGTAATACAACAGTAGACAGTGAGAGAATTCATATAGTGACATTGAAAAAAAAAGTCATATTACAATAGGAATTTATCAGAATTGGCCCTAACAAAGATCTTAAAATAAAGTTTAGTAAACGGCTGTCAGCAATTTTGACTTTAAAAAAGACATGGAATATGAATTATGGAATATTGTGAGAAAGTTTTTAATTGCTGTTACTAGAGAGAGGAAGTTTCAGTGAGTTTGCTATTCTCTGTTTCAAAGAAAAAAAATGGATAGTTACTAACAAAGAAGATTTAGGGTTAAACCTGACTAGATTGATACTAAATGTCGAAAATTTGTTATTGAAGCACCAGATTCCTCTCCTTAAAAGCATTTGTTTGTTGTTCAGTTATTTTATGTATAAATTTTATTCATTAACATGTACCACAATAAGTTTTAAACACTATACTTCCCAGCAGTAAGAAATTTAATTCTTTTAAAATAAGTAGTAGTGCCAGCTGCTAAAAAGACATTTAAGTTGATAAATTTGAAAAAATTCAACATTAGGTAAGCAGGGGTCTACTCAAAACTGAAAACATGGCAAGGGCTCAATGAGACAAAAAAGTTTGGGAACCTCAACTAGACTCTGAAATCAAATACTTTAGAGTCATCTTGGATTCCAAACTCGCAATCCAAAACCATGTAAAATATATTATAGACAAATACTGGTGGTTGTGGTGGGACTAATCCCCATCTGGTCTAGTGAAACTAGACCAGATCCATGAGCCCATAAATCTATATAAAGTCTAAGAACAGCAGAGGGAAGCAACAGCCTCCTCACAGGAAAAACCCAGACATTGCAGAATGTGCTGAGGAGAAAAAGGACACGAGACAAATACTGATTTAAAATGCACAATTACATCCCACTCACTAGCGAAGCTAGTCCTGAGTGGGCCATGTATTAAAATTTCTTGGAAACCCTTTTTAGGAGCCCCTTAACATGTTACACTTTTTTTGTTGGGGCCCCTGTAGCTCAGGGGCCCTGTATCATTGATACAGCTGATATGGTGATAGTTATGCCTCTGATCCCACTCATTAGCAATTACTTCCATATAACAATTTCGAAGAAAATGTTTTTATAAAAGATAAGTCATTAAAACTATAATATATTTCCTCAGTGTTGGATGAGTGAGAGTTTATTAATGACACACTACAAAGCAACATGAGGGTTATTGGCAATGGGCCTCATAATTCTGAACCATAATCAAATGACAAGGATGACACCCGATCTGGCACCACACTATCCTAATTTCCATACCAAGCCAACATTAGGACTTGAGCCATGAGGACTCAACATGTATACTGTTGACATGTTGACTGTTATGCTGCCACATGTTAAGAGCTGTATACATGATCCACGCATGACAGATTTAACATACATCAGCCCCTCTATATGACAGTGGAGCACTAGGATTCAAACTTATATGTCTGCAAAAATTTCCTGATCACTAGGCAACTGCAGTCTCATCAATGTTATAACATGATATATTAACATATATAAAAAAATTGAAATTTTACAACTGGGTAGTTGATTATTAATGGCCCTCTTAAAAGCAACACAATGACTATTGCAACAAATTTCATAATTTTGAACTATGGTTGAGAGATGAAAGTGATACTGAGATGATACCACACTACCCAAACAAATTTAACAAAATAATCTACTAAGCACTGGTGTAGCTAGTTCTGAGTGGGTCCAGTATCAAAATTCCTTTAGGGCCCTTTTTTTAGGAATGAGAAACCTGTTAAAGGGACTGTTACACATGTTGGGGCCCCTGCAGCTTTGGGGCCCCGTATCATTGGTACGGCAGATACGGTGGTAGCTACGCTCCAGCTACTAAGGATCATCACTAATTTCCTTCAGTGTATCAAAAAACAACCTTACAAAAACCTAAAAATCCTACAAATCAATAAGCATATAGCTAATCTCTTCTGCAATTTGTAACATAGAATATTTGATCATGACAACCCACTCAATTATGCTCAATTAACTTTAGTACACAATAATGATGCTTGTTCCATTTCATACAATGACGCTTGTTCCATTTCATACAATGACGCTTGTTCCATTTCATACAATGACGCTTGTTCCATTTCATACAAAACTTGCTAAAACTATTTCATCTTTAATACTCTAATCACAAACAACTTTCGTAAATGAAACTGCTTCACATCCTGAGAATTCACAAATTTTTTAATTAATACAATGTTTAAGGAAATCAATTTCCAACAAATGATATTTTTTTCTTTTTACAAATTAAACATCAATAGTCAATTTTAAAATAAATGTAAAATATGTCAGGACACAAGTGACAAAATAAATTTAAATTTATTCCTAAGACTTCTCAGTCTGAAGCATAAGCCCATCTAGGTTGGTACTTGATTAGTATATCATGTAGTTGATAAAATTTTTAGTATAAAAAGATGAAAAAAAACAATAATAATTTTATTCTAAATCTTTTATAATAAATGTAAACAAATTAAATATATGACATCAAACATTACAGAAAGGAAAACTTTAATTTATAAATTCTAGTATGTATCTAAATTATAAGAATTTAAGTTAATTTCAATCTTGAAAAATGAGACCTTTTAATACTCATAATATATAAAGCCAGATATTTTTAGAGATAATTGTATTAATGTATTAGAATGTAATTAAAAATTTAAAAACTTTTTAGAAATGCAAAATGTTGAACAAAAATCACATATATTTAAGATATTTTTTCTATATTTCTCCATTTCACATGTTCTGTCAAAAACTTACCACCAAACATATTAAAGTTAAAAAAAATACTTGCAAAATAGTACTTTCCCTTTTAATTACTCATGTCCTAAAAATATAATTAATACAGTGGCTAATCATTTTTGTCTCTTTTGTCACTATCCAATTATTTTAATAATTTGTTGATTTTTTAATATTATAAAAACAGAAAATATACAAAAAGTAGTTTTAATTTTTCACATAAAAGATTAAATAGGATGTCAACATTTATATCTCATATTCATGTTTAATTCAAGTTAACATTATTATAGAGGAAAATAATTAAATTTTTATAAAGATTCACAAATCATATAGCTTTTGTATTTTAAAATTAATATAAATACCATTATTTTTTGTTACAATAAAAGAATAATACAAACAATAAGACACACAGATACATATTTGATACTGATTATTTAATCTCCCTTCTATTCTATCACACAAAACATTTTATTATCAATTGAAATTGAACTATTAATTTAACTATTATATGGATTACTTAGGAATTATATACATTTTGATACTCAATGTGTCAAGTGTCTTTAAAAAGATTCTAATTACTTAAACTTTAATTAAAAAAAAAGAGTAGGTCTTCATTAAAACTATTTGCAGCTATAGGCAGAGCAACTCAAAAGTTTTTTTTTGTTTATCATTTTAGTAAAGTTTCATCAGATATTTCTTTGCAGCATGATTAATGTGGATGCTAATCTAATTTCATCTAGGAACATTTCTGCATACTGAGAGAAACTGTTAGTTTAAATCATTTGCTTCAATTCCACAAAATTATTAATTTTTGTTGTAATACAACATTTTCCCTGCAGGAGAAAAGTCTAGTAGAGTAATGTCTGGTTACCATGGTATAGATAATCCATATCTTATGAGAAGAAATGATTCAGTAAATTGCCAATGCCTAATGAGGAAGTACACTATTCTACTGAATATGGCTATTCTTTTTAGCTCTATGAATGCATAACATCTTGAGCATTAAATAGGTAAATGCCATAACATCATTTTAAAGAAGAAGAAAAAGAGGCCAATGACCAATTGGGAAGTAGTCTTTGTCACAAATATAACTTTTCACAACTCCATCCTACTTTCGATATATTTGATTTTCTGAACCCAAATTAAAATGTAAAATTTATTTACTGTATTGGAAATATGGAATGTCGATTTGTCAGATATTATAATCCAATTCAATACATATCCATCCCTATTACACAATACTACTCATAAATGCTTGGACAATAGTGGCATTTTTTTCATACTTCCTTCAATAATTTCATTGTGTTTGAAAATCAGATTTTTTTCAATAAATCCCATGACACATTTCACTTACTTAACAGAGCACACTATTTTGAAAAAATCAATATTTATATGTCCTGTAACAACACAGAACTTCCCATGACTAAAATGGAAGGGGGGGGATTTGAATATCAGCCATAAATAGTTTTATTGTAAACCTATTGTTTTTTTTTTTAAATAACAGTTTCGAAATTTTGCATTTTTTGGCACATGACAATTATTGATTATAACAAGGGGAAAAAACTCAAAATTTAAAATGTATACAAAGAATAAAAATTAAAAATGCCATTTTATTCATTCACAAGAAAAAGTCTACATAAACTTTTCATACCTTTGTATGTTACACAGAAAAAATAAATATTTTATATAAAAATATCTACAATAAAAAAATTCTAAAAAATAATATAAGAACAAAAATAATGTAATGAAATATATATAGAGAGAGAAGTTTGATAACTTACAGAATAGCTTATGATAGCTATGCAAACGTTTGTTCCAGTAGGATTTTCATCCCAATTGTAATCTGCATATGCTGGTGTAAGTACAAGTGGGGTTTGAGGATATGTTAAAAACATATTCTTTAAATCAGCTCTATAAGCTGAATTTGCAAATCCAAAACCAACAGCTTGCTTACTTTTCTAAAAGTTTCACATTAAACACTAAGATTCATTTCACAAATTAATAATAGTAATATATAATAAATTAATAATTAATAAGGGGAAAACATATGTAACATACATTGAATTTTTAAAGAATTTTCTTAAATTATTTTAAAAATCATACATAACAAATTTTTTCAAGTATTCTAAACCATGATGTCAATGCATTGATTTAATAAATCTAACTTTAAATGTTATATAAAAAAATAACATTTTATTGATAAATTGATCTACATTAAAAATTAGATGGAATTTGATGGGAATTTGATGAAAATTGATGGGAATTTGTTCTAATTCAAAAGAAAGAAATTTATTTACTTCTCCATTAGTCTTTGATGAAATTAACAAAGTTAAAAAAAATATATCATAAACAAGTTCTTTAATTATCAGATGAAATTTCACTTTTACTAATAAAGTTTTCTGGACATTGCATTTCATATAAAATAAATTATAAATACTTGTAAACAAGTTAAATTTACTTCAGTTACCTAAACAAACATGTACCCAATTTCAAAAATTGAAAATTTTAACCTCTGAATCACTCTAGTTCTATTTATTTTTACTATATTAAATGAAATTTTATACTTTAATAAAATAAGAATCAAAAATTGAAATAAAACTTTGAATAAAGCTTACACATTTGTACTAAATTAATATAGTAATATTTCAACCATTATTAAAATATGAAAAACTCTAAATCCAATTAGAAAAATATTTAAAAAATTCATAGCACAATTATATAATGTGAAACAATACATAACTGAGTAATAAAATAATTTCTAGAAATGAGGAGAGACATACAAAAGAGTAATTACAGTGTGTCCTCCCTTTTCAAATATTCAACTGAGCATTTTTAACAATTGAAAAAAATCTCAAAAACGGTCAGAAATTAAGAGAAATTTACTTAATTTCTACAAATATATATTACACATAGCTGCTAAAAAATTTTGTTCAAATTATATATAATAATTTTATTACTATTGTTATTGTTACTTATTCCACCTGATTGACAGTAACATCAGATCTACATCCATGAAGCTTAGCGCGGAAAGAGGCTAGATGTATACCTGTCGTTAGCCATAGCTTTGAGCCTCATACAGGTGACAGAGCAATTTGACTCGATTCCACCCCAATTGTGAGGGAGAATATCCTGGGGCCTCTGTTCCCCTTCCACCAACCTCACGAGAGGACTTGTGGCTCAACAGCTATTTAGCTCCCATGCCGCAAAGGCACTATACATTTATATAAATCCATGTCTTTTCTGGAATTTGAACCCAGGTTTAATGACACAACAGTCAGCATCACTAAGCACTATACCAGATGGGTGGCTATAATAGCTTTAATTATATATAATAAAAGCTTTTTTGCAATATATTCTTAAAATAAAAATTAATCCTTATTTGTTTTTAATTTTAAGAGAATCAAAAATGACTTGCTAAATTACATATTATAAATCTATGAATGGATGAATTAGCAAATATAATATAATTTTAAGTTAAAATATAATTATTTCTATATGCAAAGAATAATATTAAAAACAACATAAAAATATTGAAGTAATGAAAAAATAATGGTACATATTTTTCATAGTACTTACACCAGTTGTAAAAATATTTCTTGTTGCAGGATTATAATTGGCAAAAGGTATTATTGAAGCAGCCATACCTAAGAAACTGTGTTCGTTTATTTCAGAATAGCCAGTTATTTCAGAGTCCTGTACAAATAGTTTTAGTAATTTGGATGAAAATGCAAAAATAAATTCTAATTTATTAAGTATTATAAAAGAAATAATAAGCTGTTAAATTATCCTTTTGGTTCATTTATATCATTACACGAAAAATAAAAAATAACTTACATTTTTATTAAAAAGAGAAACCTGCAATGTTGTTTGTTCAAAGCATCCTATTAATTCACCAACTTGATTGTCACAATTTTCAACAAGTCTAAGTATTCGACATGGTGTTGAAAATATATAGAGACCAGGAAATAAAAAGAATTTTTCTTCACAGATATGCACAATTTCTGTATGTTTTGGTATCTAAAAAAATTATTCCAAAAATTTAGTAAAAGAAATGAAATAATAGTTTAATCCTCTGAATGCTGCAATATAAATGTAGAAAAATTTGCTCATCTTGCAGTATTCATGGACAGATGCTGTTACTTGTGTAAATTTAAAAGTGTGTGTCTCTACTTCAATCTATAGACATCATGATGCATTTTGTGAAGTATTTTAAGACTTTACGTCCACTCCTGGTCAAGAAATAGGGTTAGTTTTAATTAAATTTTTTATATTAGTATAGAGATTGCAAATTAAAACTCTCAATCTTATTCTTTTTATATTATTATGAAATATGGTCTGCAGGAAATACTCAGCAAATGACAAAGCATATGTTGCTGACAGAATATCAGATTATGAAAGTGATTTTAGTCATTTCAAAGATAGTAACAGTGATAATTGTAATAATTTTTAGAATGATTCTTCTCCAGATAGGAATGAATATGAAGACTCACTAATTATTCAAGTATAGTGGTACCCTTATGTACTTAAAAAAACATAAAAAGTAAGGCCTTTTGAGCTTTGCATGCAAACAAATGAGCAAAAAACCAAAAGTTTTCAAATGGATAATCAACTGATATTACTAGAAAAGAACTAGTTTCTTCTACAAAATTTTTAAGATTGTACATTAGTCATTTTGAAAGACAAATATTTCCTAATACACTAAAAACATGCCTCATAGTCAATGTACTGCTTGTAACAAAAAGAATTGATGCTAAAAACATTTTGCAGAAAAAAAATTCAAATTTGTACAAATACTGTGAAGTAAAACTTTATCTTGAATCCTGTTTTGAAATTTACCATCTTAAGAGTAATTTCTTAAGTAATTAGCCCCAATATTACGAATTTAAATCAGTAAATATGATTTTATTCTTTTTTTTATAAAGCAAATGGATATATAGCTATAATTTAATTTCAGAATTTAATCTTATAATTAAATGAACAATTTCTATTTCCAAACATTTGTACCTAAGATCTAAATCAATATTTAAAAAAAAATCTTTGCTGGAAAATATGCTGCATTTTTTAACTCACAAATATATGTAGATTTGAAACCATAAATAAAAAATATGCAGTTTTGAAATGACTTTGTAAAAAAACTCCAAGCAATCAGAGGGTTAAATATGAAGAAAATTTTTTTATTTAAATAATGTTTTTACCTTATATAAAGATAAAAATCAACTACTTACAACAGAATGGTCTTTTAAACGTAGTAATTTTAGCTTTAACAAAAAGCTCTGAATAGATTTCTGGGTAAGCCAACCTATAATCAGGCCATCGATATAAACAGGACACTTTTCGACACTGGAATATGTTAAAGGATCATAAAATGGGATAACTCCAAATTGATATAGTACATCAGCTTGTATTGATTTAACTTGTAAATTTACAATCTGAAAAAAAAGAAAGAATTTAATTTGTAAAAATAAATAAAATAAAATAAAATACTGAATGTATAGTGTTATATAGTGTTTATATCTTTATATATAAAAATCTTCTCTGTGTGTGTATGAGACTGAACTCCTCCTAAGCAACAGGACCAATTTTGATGAAATTTTTTGTGTGGGTTCAAGTGGATTAGAGAATGGTTTAGATTCATAATTCGGTTCGATATTGCAATTAGTTAAAAAGATATTAATTAAAAACATTCAACTCAATATTCACCTGTATTGTTGTAACAACGTTATTGTTATAAAAATAATGTAAGTTGGTGTCGAAAATCAATTTTCAGCCAAACCAGGTCTTCATTGTTACAAAAATGCAGACGAATCATGCTTTTTAGTGTTTTTATTTAATATGTTTTCAAATAATCCTAATATATATTATAAACGCAAAAGTTTGTGAGGATGTTTGGCCGTCTTTCACGCAAAAACAACTGAATGAATTTTAACACATAGGCTAACACATAACACATAGGCTATAATTTATAAAGATATTGTGTGAAGTGTCCAAAATATAACGATAATTGTCAAGTAGGAAAAAATTCTGCCATCTGCAAGCTTTTCTGGCATGCCAGTTCAGCATATATCTATCTTTCATGTATGAAGCAAACCGTTCCCCTCTGTTTTGTCTACGCCAGGCACCAGTGCATGCTCGATTCTAATTTTTTTTTGCTTTGTAATAATTATTTTTTTTATTTCAGAATAAAACTTACTTTTATTGCTTCTGGTATTTAAAGTAGGTAAGTTAAATCTTTCACACTACACTACATCATTTGGACAAATTTGCAACTTTTTTTGTGGTTTGTAGTTAATTGTAATGCTATAGTTTTAATTGAATAGGCAGGTATTGCATTTTTTAAGTATAAAAATAATAACTGCTGTACTGTATTTTTTAGAAATGTAGAAAAAGCACTTACTAAGAATTATGCCGTGAAAGCGCAAGTCTAATCTTTCCCGAAGCGCTAATATAGCTCGAACTAAGAAAGTAGCTAGATTTAACGAAACGTTTCCACAAGCCCAACTGCAAAGGCTTGAACTGGCAGAGACTGAGGCAGCTCACACCGGAGCAGTCCCAAGCTCAGCGTCTTCAGTATGCAACTTACATGGCGTCTCAGAGAGATACAGAAATCATTGAAGCAGCTGAATCTCGCAAACATGCTGTTGCTGAAAGGGCACAACAGCGACGTCTAATATTCACAAAAAACACGTGTGGGGTTATTCGATAAAGCTGCATTTGAGTATGGCGAAACTCTTGATTGTGAAAGCAACAAGCTTATAAAAATAGAAGTGATGATAAAGAATGCAGATTTTGTGGTGCTCTTAAATAGAAAGAGGAATCTGCAGGCATGTGTTGTTCGGGATAGCCCTTCCTTTAATAGACGAGCCAGTTGAACCTCTTAAATAACTTTTCTCTTATGAACAGATGTGAGTCTCGCCGTTTTCTAAAAAACATAATAAAATACAATACATGCTTCCATATGACATCTTTTGGGGTGGATAACATTGTTTCGAGATGCAGGGATTTTGCCCGACTTTCACAATCCAAGGGAAAATATACCACACAATTGGTTCTTTGCTTCCTGCTACCAAAAGTCAACCAAAATTTTTGCAAGTTTATTTCATGGGCGATAAGGAAGCACAAGGGGGAAAAAATTCATACCCTCTTAGTTTTGTGTTAAACAATTTTCACTGCATGTAAATTTTCTATAAACTATTTTAATGATCCGAACCTTAAGATTCCTTAATGCTATTTGTTTATCTAAAAAGTAAAAATGGTTGTTTGTATGTATGACCTCGCTTCACTCCAACACTATTCAACCAATCACTAGGAAAATTTGCATGTGTTTGTATTTTTTTATGGAGAAGAGTTTTGTGCTATCTTCTTCGTTGCAGCTCCCCACCAGGTGGTGCTACAGCATATTGACTTCTGCACAGTTCAATCAATTGCCAAGTTACCAACTTGACTCTATCGCCAACATTTCACTATATTTCCATTTAATCGCCAATATAATTTAAGGAACGGCGTTGCTTGCGAATATTACAATTTTAACAGAATAACAACAGAAAGTAATAATAACGTATTACACTTCTAGATATAAATTATTTACACTACTTTAAGCATTCATTACACAAAATTTGTAACAATCAGTATCAGCTATTAGATCTACAGACTTAAAATGTAACAAACATGGGGGTTTTTTTTGTTTAATATGCATTTCACGTAAAATTAACTCATTAAAAACTTATTTATCCTTCAATCTGTATTGTTTAATTTTCAATTCAACCGTGCGAAGAACGGGTATACCAGCTAGTCTTTATATATATAATTCTTCTGTGCGTATGTAACTGAACTCCTAAATGGCTGGACCGATTTTGATGACATTTTATGCGTGGGTTCAAGTGGATTCGAGAATGACTCAGCTTCCCAATTCGGGCAAATATCACAATTAGTTAAAATATTAATTAAAAACCTTAAAACACATAATTGTTTTACCCCTGTGTGCTGTTTATTCTGCAAATGTGCGGCAAGGAGGGGAGAATTTTTCGGTATTTTCGCCGTTTTTAAAATTGCAATAATTACATAATCAGAGAAATTATTCATTTCGCCATGATACGGTATATATCTTTATATATATAATTCTTCTGTGCGTGTGTATGTGACCAAACTCCTCCTAAACAGCTGGTCCTATTTGGATGACATTTTTTGTGGAGGTTCAAGTGGATTCAAGAATGATTTAGATTCACAATTTGGTCCGATATTGCAATTAGTTAAAAATGCGCCAGAATTATGTAAGGGCACACGATTGTTCATAAAAAAAAATCATGGGCAATATTCTTGAGGCCACTGTTTTGAGCGGCAAACTTCAAGGTGAAGTTGTACTTCTACCACAGATCCCAATGATTCTTCCAAACTCACCTACCCATTCAAATGTTTGCAATTTCCAATTAACTTGGCATTTGATATCACATTTAATAAGTCACAAGGTCAAACAATGACAATTTGTGGCTTAGATTTAGAAAACCCTTCCTCTTTGCACAGCCAATCATATGTTGCATATCCAGGGTTGGCAAACCATCGCATTCAATTGTTTATACCCTTCAAGGATTAACCAAAAACATAAAACATTCAATGGCATTATGATAAATTTATTTTTTGTGCATTAAAAAAATATACCTGTTATGAAAATAGCCCGACTTTATCTTTTTTACCCTTTAATTAAAACAAGTTTAAATTTCTGTTCAGAATAGCTTCTATATTCAACTTAGCTCATAGTAAACACATACTCACACTCAATCGATAAGTCAATTTGTAGTAACTGAACATGTGATAATGTCAGGTATTGTAATAACTTTCTTTATAAAAAATTTCATCAAAATGGTCCAGATTGTTACAACTTATTCAAAAAAGTTTGTAATTTTCAGATTTAAGACATGTGAACAGGACAACGTCTGTCGGGACCACTAGTAGTGTTTTTAAAATAAACTTCTTTTTCAGAAAAAATATTTGCATTTCTAAAGTTTGAACTCATATTAATTCTCCAAGTTACAAAATACCTTGAACTTGGGGAACTGTAAATAGTATTTCATTAATAACAGAGTGAATTTCAGAAAATAATTAATGAAATTTTATAATTTAATAATTATCAATCACGTAGAATAAAAATCCATATCACAGAAACAAAACAAGTAATTTTTAAACTCAAAAAAATCCATATATTCTTGTTTTAAATAAGTATTGGGAGATATTTATTCAAATATTTACATGGATTATTGAGAGATATTTACACGGAGAGCAAGTTAATCAGGCTTTCAAAAATCATGCCTCATTTGATATTGTATTTTAAAACAGAATTATTTAGATATAGTAAAATATGTTTTAGTTAAAACAAAATACGAATTCTACAGAAAAATCTCATAAAAGTATGAACTTGGTACTTGTGGTATATTTAACTGTAACCAGTTAAAGACTTAACTGTGACTGAGTGGAGGATTGTATATAAATAACACGCAACTATGAAATTGTATCTGTAATTAGTAATGTGTTGTACAGTGAATTAGAGATATATTAAAATAACATCTTTAAGGAGGAAGTCGCTCAAATGTGCATCTAATTATAGTTTGAACTCACACAACACAACAGTTGGCGACGAAGATGGGATACGAACCCACGCGGGCAAAGCCCAATGGATTAAATGGGGCACCTGCTATTTGGCAGCGTTATGTTGACGGACTATTTCAGGGTATGGATGGAGTCAAGGTCTTTATGGATGATGCTAGAATAACAGGGAGCGATGAAATTTCGCATTTTACAGCTTTAGAGGAATTTTTTAAGAAATGTAGAGAACACGGGCTAAAGCTTAATTTAAATAAAAGTAAGTTTTTCCAAAATGAAATAAATTTTCTTGGGCATAGAATCGATTCAAAAGGGTTACATAAAACTGACGAAAAGATCTCAGCCGTTGTAAATGCTCCTGTACCCCGAAATGTTCATGAAGTAAAAGTTTCTTAGGGTTAGTTAATTTTTACGGAAAATTTTGTGAAAATTTAGCTACTATTGCTAATCCTCTTAATAATTTAACAAAAAAAAAAATGTTAGATTTTTATGGTCGAAGGATTGCCAGGTTGCCTTTGAGCACATAAAAGAAGGAAATTTGTTCACCTAAAATTTTGGTGCATTATGATCCTAGCCTACCTTTAACTTTAGCTAGTGATGCATCTCCAGTTGGTATTGGTTGTGTTCTGTCACACGTATATCCAGATGGCTCTGAACGTCCGATCGCGTTCGCATCAAGAACTTTATCTGGGTCCGAGAAAAAAAATACTCCCAAATTGATAAAGAAGCTCTTTCAATAGTTTGGGCAGTAAAAAGTTTTATCTATATTTGAAAGGTAGAAGATTCACTTTGATAACAGATCACAAACCTTTGATAGCTATTTTTGGTTCAAAAAAGAGGTTTACCAGTGTTGGCAGCTACCCGACTTTTACATTATGCGCTCATTTTGCAGTCATTTGAGTTTGATATAATATTCCGTAAAACGATTGAACACGGAAATGCAGACTTTCTTTCTCGTTTACCAAAAACATCCGAAGAGCTTGAAGTTAAAGATGACATCACAATATTTCAGATGTCACAGATTGAAGCATTACCGGTTACTTCTAAGGAGTTACGACAGGAGACGAGTAAAGATATTGAGCTGGGTCCACTCTTAAGAGCCTTAAGGGAAGGTAAAGATTTGCAAGGGAGGGAAGCCCAGTATACCATTGAGGATGGTTGTATTATGTACGGACAAAGGGTCTGTATTCCAAGGAAATTTCGGAAGAACGTTCTGGAAGAATTACATGCTGGACACTTAGGAATAGTAAAAATGAAGGCTATAGCTAGATCGTTCGTCTATTGGAAAAATATAGATAACGATATTGAAGAAGCCGCAAAAACTGTGTCGATTGTGCTAGATATAAGGCTGATCCTCCAAAATCTAAAGTTCATTACTGGGAATATCCCAGTATGCCCTGGGAACGTATTCATGTAGATTTTGCTGGACCAATTTTTGAACACACGTTTTTCCTGATCGTTGACGCTCATTCCAAATGGTTAGAAGTATACCCTATGAAGGTAACCACAACCAAGAAAACCATCGAATGTCTTCGAGATAGTTTTGCAAGATTCGGATTACCTAGGGTACTTGTCAGCGATAATGGATCTCAGTTTACATCCTATGAATTTCAGCGATTTATGCATAAAAATGGAGTTAGGCACAAAACTAGTGCACCTTTCAAGCCTTCTAGTAATGGACAAGCAGAACGTTATGTTGCTACTTTAAAGCAATCATTAAGAGCTATGCATAAATACGAAGGTACTATACAGCAGAAATTAAGTACATTTTTAATGCAATACCGAAAAGCTCCTAATGTAACTACAACACTTAGTCCAGCTATGTTATTCTTAAAAGAGACATTAGAACCAGGATAGATTTACTTTTACCTGAATTGAAAACAAAAATTCAGGATAAATTACGAAGAGATAATTTCGAATTCCGAGATAGGAAATTTGATGTTGGAGATCGAGTGGCTGTGAGAGTTTACAGAGCAGCTAATACTAGATGGAAGTTTGGTACCATTGTAAACCAGGATGGCGTACTCCACTACATCATTGATGTTCAAGGAACCCTCGTGAGACGACATGTTGATCAGATCCGTCCAGTGGGGGATAAAGTGCAAGAAAACATCATTCCACTTATGCACCAGAGATTCCCATCATCAGAGGTTCGAGAAAACAACTCTAATATTCAGCATGCAGAAACGGCGGAAGATATTTCTAAGGATCGGAACAAGGAATTGGGTTCATCTTCCGTACAAGGAGTGCCATCAACTGATGTTGCGGTTCCAGATCTATCACAGTCTTCAGCTAAAGAGACTGACTCCGAGACGAGGAGTCCACCAGTTCCAGACAGGCCATTACCTAGGCGTTCCGGGAGAATCAGGCGGCCTCCGGAGAGACTTGTTCTTTAAGGAGGGAGGAGATGTGGTATATTTAACTGTAACCAGTTAAAGACTTAACTGTGACTGAGTGGAGGATTGTATATAAATAACACGCAACTATGAAATTGTATCTGTAATTAGTAATGTGTTGTACAGTGAATTAGAGATATATTAAAATAACATCTTTAAGGAGGAAGTCGCTCAAATGTGCATCTAATTATAGTTTGAACTCACACAACACAACAGTACTACAAAAAAGTTACGATATTTTAAGAAAAACTGATTTAGGAATAACTGAATTAAACAACATTGTGTAATTTTATTTTACTTTTTGCTAACAATTGTAAAGCTATGAATCTGCATAATTCTTCTAAAGCACTGCAGCCGATTTACGACCAAGGCTCTCTCAGTTAGTTTAAACCCTCTTGATCTGTTTACTGCTATTGTTTTCTATCTATTTATGCTGATGTTTTACAAGCATTTTTCTATATTTTCTAGCCATCTTTTACGGGGTCTGTTTCTTTTACTCTTGCCTTCTGATTTCAAAAATGTTATTTGCTTAATTGGGTTGTTATTATCATACCTGAATATGTGACCAAACCATCTTAGTTGTGAAAGACTTTAATTACTTTAACTAAACTTGGTTTTCTGTACTTCCTTTGTAAATCAAAATTAAAAAGTATTCTCCAGGCCCCATTTTCCGTCGTTGCTCCAAAAATTCCTCTCAATATTTTTCGTTCAAATCTCAATAAGTTTCCCTCATCCAGTTTTCTCATTGTTCAGACTTCACTGCCATATAAAACTATGTCTTATAAGTGTCTTGTATAGTTAGATTTTTGTTTCCCTGCTTATAAATTTGGATTTAATCCCTTAATTGTCACTTAATTTTGAAGAAAACGATCATAAAAGGGCCTATTTTTTTTATTCAAGGAAATTATATAAAACTAAATGTATATGCAAGAAATGCATTTATTTTTAATTTTTGGTAAATTTTAGCTTGAAATACAAAAATTAATTTAATAAAAGCCAACGTTTAGGGTTATAATGACTGAATGTTGGTTTTCTAGCAAAGAGAAAATATTAAAAAACATGTGTTTTAAACATTAAAGGAAAATTTTATTACACTTATGCATGATGTAAACACACAATAGTAATTTTTTCTTATGAGATAAATTTTAAAGCATGAGATGCAAAAGCCAACATCAAAAGTAGCAGTACAGATCCTTCATCAATGCTCTGATTTAGTAACCGAACTTTCAAAACAATCAGTTATTTCAGAATCACTCTCAGATATATTTATACTTAAAGTAGAATTTGATTCACTTCCTAACTCCATAATGTATACAATAAAAAATAAGTATATTTTATCACAGAATGTAACCCACATGTATTCCCGAAGAGCAGAACTAAATAACTGAGCAAAGGTAACAAAAACATATCACTAATATATATGGTTGATTGTGCTAACATCTAGTTTTAAAAAAAATATCTATCTCTAAACACGTTAATAATAATCTGGTACTGCCATCTGGTGAGAAATGAACATGATTCTGGAGATAAGAAATGTATAGCTTTAATCTTTTTAGCAAGTTACTTTTGAACCCACAGCCCGAAAATATCCTAGACGCGAGAAATGGAGGGAGGGATTTCACCCTGTGTTTTTGATGGGAGCGAGAAGAAAGGGGTTAAATAGATTTTTAAAACCATAGTAATATTCTATTAGATGTGTTGATTCTATCTTTAATTTTGATCATTATATTTTTGCTATTTCCAATTGTACCTAAACATTTGAATTAACAGACCTCCTCAAAAACACAATTTATTGTCAGTGATCCCTGATTTAAATTTCTTTCTGAAGCTGCCATAAACTTTGCCTTTTTTTTCATTGACTGTCAAACCTATCATTTTTGCTGACAGAATTTGCATAGTATATAAGTTTAAGATTTTAACTTTGAAGTATGTCACATAAGTTTCAAGTAATAATTCCAAACAAAAGTCAGATTTTCTGAATGACACATTACCAAATTGAACAGAAAATTAAATAATGTAGCGGCAACGATTAAAAAGATTCTAGAATGTTTGAAGATTATCATACTTCTGAATGCTTTAATAAAAATCAAAAGTAAAGAGGTCTTTTTTACTTTTCTTGAATACAGTTTAGTCTTGAATATTTCGAAAGATTTGCAATATTTTTGATATCCAATGAAATAATTCAAAAACAGATAAAAGTAAATAAAAATTAAAATAAAAGAAACACATCATTATGCACAGTTCTAGATAATCCCAATAACTCTCAATTTTTTTTGTGAAATGTGATAGTACTAATTAATAAATTTGTATTTGTTATAAGTATTAAGTTTCCTAGATAGCTAAACTCATATACCCCTTTCTGTAGTTATAATATCTGGATTACATTTACAAAGAAAAATAATTCATATGAGACTTTAAAAATGGATTTTGCAATAAAAGCAAAGTAAATTATATATTTATACAGACCCTAAATTTTGTCGAAACGAGAAATGAATAAAAGTGAAAAATCTTATTAAACATTTAAAATACATTTCAGACTTAAATTCCTTAATCAATTATTCAGTAAAAATTTGAATTTATTTTATGTATATGCTCCCAAGAAAATGAAAATGTTTATAAAATAGTATTACTTATTCTATTTGTATTATTTACATGATTTACTTTCCAAAAAAATTATAGAAAAAACTTCTAATTAAAGCATTAAAAGTTCTTCCAAGTTAATTATATAATGAATAAGTCATAGAAGTAAATTAATATCAAGAATAATATCAGTAATACATACAATAAACAGGTATTTATAAATAAGAGCAATGTATAACAGACCTGACATTGAGAAGCTAAGTGATTGTATAATCCAATGTTTTCTCCCTCAGGAGTCTGTACAGGACAAAGAAAACCTAAAAATAATAAAATTCAATAATCTTAAAGCTATGTAATGATAAAACAAACCATAAAACCTAAAAAACTTTTATATCTATAACTGAAAAAACATTTACATTTAGGAAAGAGCTTTTGATGAAGATTAAAAGTCAATTTACTTTAAGAAACTTATTAGGAAATCTTGAAAAAAAGCTATTGAGTTTTTTTTTAATTTAAAAGAAACCCATATCTCCGATATATCTATTGTATAAAATTTATTTCTATAAAATAAGAGGCAAAGTATTGAAAAAAAGTATATTTTCCACATTAATGGGGCAATCAAACTATTTTAAAGTAAGGAGAAGTTTAATATTAGGATTTTACAATAATCAAGAGCAAATAAATACAAACAATTTGTTAAACAAAAACTCAAGAGATAAAAACCTAAGAATATATTATTCTAATAATGCTACAGTGAATCCAGAGTTAAAATAAAAATTAATAAAACATTCAAAAAAGTAAAAGCAAAAATTATTCTTGGACATTACTTAATTTGTATTATAACAATATTTTAACGCTACACAATAAGTTATAAGAACGACAACTCATGATTCTGACATATAATGAAGTGATAAAGATGAATTGATATCTAACTTTTTGAAATTTTATACTATGTCAATAAAGATTTTTGAGATACATCAAAAAAATATTGAACATGAGAGACTTTTATAAATTTGTCTTTGAGAACTGTTTATTGATTATTCAGAATTACAAAATACATTTAATAAATAAAAAAAAAATTGTTCGCACAAAAAGATATATCTTAAGCAAACTATGATTTTGTATTCATTCCACAGCTTCAAACTAACTGCACCTTACCCCATGATTCAGGAAAAAACTTCCTCATATTTTTTGAATAAAATTTCATGGAGAACCTATATATTCCATCAAACTGTGATGCAACTTCAAATACATTAGTTCTCTTGAGAGCAACAGTGTAGCCAGTTGATGACATTAAACCATGACTCTTTCCTGGCATATTTCCAGTAGATATCATATGCTTTACAATAGGTGATAATGAAATAGCTCTGCTTGTAGATAATCCAATCATTTCTAAAACAAATATAGCAATAAATAGTTTTTCAAAAGCAGAATACCTCAAACAACATCATACATGAATGAATAGGAAATCCAAATTAAAAATATCTTCAAATGAAAAGAAACATTAAATCAACTTAATCTAGAAATTTAAGAAATATATATACACTTGCCTTCAAAAGGTAAGGTGCAATATGCTTTTTGAAGGGCACCACTAAAAAAATGGCAGAAACCATAGAATTCAGAGTTTACATGAATGATAATAGAGCTTTAAGGAAAAAAAGGATAGCCACCACTTTCATTTTAACCAAATAGACATTTTTATATAGAAATAGAAGAAAATGTACAAAACATTTTTAAAAATACAATTAAATACCCTCAAACAAATACATGATAGCAATTTATAACTTATGTTCTTTTAATACATACAAATATATATTTTAAAATTTCTATCTTGCTTTACATTAAAACTGTAATATAAGAAATAATGGACACTAAATATCATTTAAAATAAAATTATGAGAAAGTAATAAATATTAACACTACAGTGTAAATATACAGAAAACAATTTCCCTATATTTGCCCCAAGCAGTTACCTATTTTTCTCGATGAATAAAGTTGTGTATATGTGTGTTTGATTAATTAAAAACATCAAATTTTAAATATGTAAAAAACTGTGTAGTTAAAAATATATGTGTGAAATGGTCAATTTAATTCACAATATAGAATAAAATGCATCTAATATAATACATGACATAAAATATTAAATTCATATAATTACTTTACTGATACCATAATAAAATAGTTTTGAAGACATAATGTTGCTAGTTGTTTAATTATTTTTGGTACACTATAATAAAAATTTTTAGTAAACTGCATTTAAGCAACTCCATAACAAACTTACTTATACAACTATAATAAAAATACAATCATTACATATGGTACTTAAAAAAATATATCAACAGCAATCTTTTTGTAATATATAAAAACAGCATCCTAACAGTATAAATATATTGTTTTAAAAACCTATATAAATGAATATAAGGTAAGTTAGTTATGAATGTATATATCAAAGATAACAAACTTTTCAATGATGTGTCATTTTTTTTTATTCTTTTGGTAAGACTATTCTTAACAGAATCCAAAAAAGACATAGTTCCCTCCTAAAAAAATTACACATTATATCACAAAAACAGAATATAAATAACAAATGACTAATTTATAAAAAATATTATTTGAGACTTCACAAACTCAATCTTACAAAAAGTTTAACTCAAAAATGTGGATTGATATGCAAACAATACATCTGAATCTTTATAAGATCTAGCAACATACACAATAAGAATTTCAGATGCAAACCTATAGTCCCCATTTCAAACAAATCAACATAAGCCATTTTGATTTTGAGCATGGAAAAACAATACATATGTATAAATATAAAGTTATATATATAACCATCCTTTTTTATTTGATAAGATATCCAGTTGATTATTATTTTAAAATTCATTATATAATTTCAAGAACTACTGTTTTCTTATTGCAATTTCAATGTGCATGTGCATTATGGCAGGTCAATTTCTTTCTTTCTTTTTTAATTGCTATACCTTGGAAAGTTATCTTTTGCCTAGCTTAATAAAAAGGAAGGGAAAAAAATTCAAATAAAAAACATTTTTTATTCACTTAAAATTCTGAAACATGGAGAAACTTTACTATTTTTTTAATTGATTTTTCATAATTATTTAACTTAGCTATATCACAAGTCCATTGTTCTAAATATGAAGTTTGAAATGTGAAGAGCAAAAAGGAAAATTTATAACATTTATTGCTCCCACAAAATGCTAAAAAATTTTTTTTAAAAATTAGCCAAATTTTGTAATTTTATTCATTTTTGCCTTTTTAAATTTAATAACAAGAAAATAACTTTCATTAAAAAAATTTATTGAAAAGAACACCTTTTCAAGCTAGATTTCTAAGAAATTTCATGCATAATAAAGAAATTTAAACCCAGAATATCATAAGCAACACACATATTAGAAATTCTACCTTTCTCTCACATAATTAACTGTTCACATATGACATATTTAGATTCTATGAAATAAGATGTCCCTCATCAATTCCCTAATTTTTATTTTTTATTTTTGTCTTTGAAATCAATTTTCAATTAAGTTTTCAGTTTCTATTTTTGTTTTCACATGCTTTTTGAAAATTGAGCATTAAACTCATATGAGGGAGGTAAATTTAAGAGTAACACATAACCTACTAGGAAGGATTTGGAAATCCAATATTCAATAATCCAAGTAATTTCTTACCATGAGAGCTTTTTATTCACAAATATTTTTAATGTGCTGTTTGAAAAAACAATATGTAACTATGTTCCAACAACAAATGTGTACATTTTTGTAGACTAAATAAAATGGTTATAATTAAAAAAATTAAATGTTTTACAAAAAAAAAAAAAAAACTTTATAATTCCAGTTGTTTTCAAGTACATGTTAGCACCACCAATTACTAAGTATTGTGATAATTATTATAAACTATGAAAGTTCAACCATCGCAATATAAACAAAGCTTCATTTATTAAAAAGGACTGGCTTCATAAATAAACCTCCTTTATATTTTTATGTAGTAGCATGTTAAGTTTCTATTGTCATAGACTGCATTTGCCGAAAAAATCCAACTTTTTTGAGAGCCTGATTCTAATTATTTGCCATTGTGAAAAAGTTAACCAAACTCATTTAATTGAGTAATGCTTTATGTGTTTGCAAAGCAAGGATAGGGTGAGAAAGTCTGGATCATAGGATTAGAAGGAAATGAATATGTAAATTAGCAAAGAGAGAAACTTGAAAGAAAAACAAAGAGATTTATCAAAATATTTCAAGTGAAACCCTGAAACTTACAAATCAGAATATGCTGACACTGAAAAAATATAAATAAGTAGAAATTCTGATATATCAGATTATAATAATAATAATCATCAATAGAAACCTATGACACCAAAAATAATTTAAAAACGTCTTTGGTCAATTATCATTATGAAACTTCAGATCGAGCAATAGCTAGGATCCTGCAATCTTTCCTTGAAGATTAAAAATGTTTTAAATTACTTGGATACTACTGAAAATTAATGAATATGAGTTTGAACAAGTGACATAATTTAAATACTTAGGCACAATTGTAAATAATAGTAGTGACGTAAAAATTGAAATGAAAAATACAATCAAGATGGCTAACAGATGTTATCGCATATTACGAAACAAGTTTAAATCTAAATACATAAGTAGCAAAACAAAAATATAGTTACACAAGACTCCAGTAAGACTAATTGTTTCATATGTCAGCAAATGCTGGACAATTAACAGAGAAGACAAAGAGAATCTAAAGAAATTCAAGAGAAAAATCTTAAGACAAATTTTTGGTGTGGTTAGAGAAAATGATATCTAGAGATTATGATACAATCTTTAACTTCATTCGAAATACAGAGAACCCAACATAGTCAAAGTGATCAAGGCTTTTCAAATGAGGTGACTGGGACATGTATTTCAATATAGCAATGAAAATCCTGATAAAAAAATAACTATCCAAACTCCAGGGGGAAAGAGGAAGCCTGAGAACAAGGTGGATAAATAAAAAGGAAAAGTGGTTGAAGGACTTGGGAGTTAATTGGTGGAAGAATATAGTATCAAATAGATAAAGATGGTGTAAGCTGACTGAGACAGCCTAAGGTGGTAACGGGTAATAGTGCTGGGAAAGAAGAAGAAATCCCTTGGATACACATTCCCAAAGATTTCTCTATCACATCTAAGATTGATTGATTAATATTTTAAGGTGCAAGAGCCATGATGTCATTATATTCCAGCCAAGGCATGGTTAAATGTTTATAAAAAGGGGTTTGTTAAAAAGGCATAGTATAATGTAGTCTATGCAAAAAATAAATAAACAAAGGTAAAATACTTAAAACTTTCAAGCTAGAAATAGAGAACCAGTGTAGACAACAGTATTAAATATGATGGATAAAACCAAAGCTATGAATATATTTTAAAATCAATGTCATGTCTGTGCTTAAAAACTGTGATAGATTAAAATCAGTGCACTTGAAAATTCTGCAACTATAAAAATTAAAATGGGAGTAATCCCAAATGATATGTTAGAATTACACAACAGGTTATAGATGATGGACATGGTGACAAGGGCCATCATCTCTGAGCTGGTATCTTAGTCTACAATCCACATAAGCATATATTTCCCTTGGATACTTACATCTTACAAAATGAAAGGTAATCTACTGGAATTAATGCATGTGAAATAGACAGACATCTATGAGAAATATGTTTTGCATCAATAACTTCTATCATCTCATGAAGTGATCCCAGTAGTCGAGTGATCAAGGTTTCAAACTTATCACAGGCATTGTTTCTGTTGAGTAGCTGTTTGGATTCATTAAAGATCTGTTGTGTAAAAAAGATGATGCATATTAAATCTGCCTATGCTCAAAATCTTCATATATGCATGGTATGAAAATTTGGTGAGTGGCTCAGGTATCAATCTCATCACTTCTGTAGATCAAAATTCCAAGATCCATCACCAATAACCCTCCTCTTGCTTCATACAGTAATGTTTATAAATAATCAATACATACACCAAGTCATAAAAGATAACTGTAGCTGAACTGAATTTAACATGAAACAATTCTCAAAATTCTACAAGACTATTGTTAATAGAATCAAGTTCTACATTCATCTTTGAACCAAAACTAAACTGTCAGCCACACAGTTTAAAACTCTTAATATTAACCAGAAATTGTTTAGATTTCCTCGATTATAAAGCCATTACTCTAAGTATCTCATTAGGTTGAAACCTTAAATTTAAAAATCAAAACTACAGGAAAAACATATTCTCTCAGGTCTTTAGTTAATGAATTTATTTCGCAATAATGACAAAATAAAATAATTATACATTAATTAGATTTCAGAAAATTAAAATGCATAAAATATTCTGATTACATTGAATGGCTAAAATATTCTGATTACATTGAATAGATTAAAAATATTAACTCTATTTCCATTGGGTATTTTGATCAATCTTACTCAAAGAAATGAAATATATATATATATATGAATACAAGCTTATATATGAAATATAGTGTTTACTTAGTTATTATAATCAAGTAGTGTTTCAGTTTTACATAATGAAGATGGAGGAAGACATGACACATTTTCTTAAATTTTAATAAGAGAAAAATACTTGTTGTATGACTATACTTTTGATAATACCATGCATGTGTACAAAAGTAATTTATTCAAGTATTTATTGAATCATATTCAAGCAAGTGAAAGTAAACCAGCATTTTTGGTCAATTACAAAAAAAAACAACTTTTAAATAAATGATAAATTAATATGTTATCACAATTTTGAAAATTTTGTAAACAATAATAAAACACATAGCAAACTATTTTTTTCTCAAACATACCTTTACAGCTAATAAATAAATCTGTCCTGGTAACAAAACTTCTTGAAAGACTGGATTATCCAAATCATCATTTTTACAATTATTGTTAACCAGTGAAAACAACTTGCAAATACAAAAGCTGCAAAAATTTATAAAAATGGAAAATGAAATATAAAAGCATAAAGCTTCCCTGTTTTGAATTTATTTTAACTACTAAAAAACAAAATCATAATTATCAAAAGTAAATTCAGATTTTAAAATATGAATAAGTATGGCTGGTGACATATTATAGAAAAAAACTGAATCGATGAACATATCAAATACATTCTAAGACAGAAAGTTTAATATGCCATGAATTAGTCTGGACATCAAAGGAAATGACACCAAAAATGGTAACATATAATATATATTTATATCTATACAAGATGTGTAATAGAAAGGACAGAATATCTCTACTATCTTGGAAATTTCCAGATAGGTTAGCCTACATCATTGGGACACAGTCAGAAAAGGGATTTGTCGCAAAAAAGTATTCTTCTCCATGCAATACATTTTCATACGATCAAGGTAAATATCACTTTAATCAAACTTGAAAGTGTACAATAATTAAAAAAGTTGATGTATGTGTGTGCGATTGGCAAATTCCAATCTCTGAAGCATCAGTCTATGTTCGCGAAAGAACTTGAGGGTGAGTCACATGTTAGATGGTTGTAACACATCTGATTCTGCGAAAGCTGATATGACAAAGATGATGTGTTTTTCTATAATGTTATGCCCTTGTTGATTGTGTCATTCTAGTATTGAAATTTGATATCACTTATCTACTTTTAGCAATATAATCTAATCATCAAATCTTTTTTTAGCTCAAATGCCAAGAGATTCTTTACTTCGCAAACTCACACATCACATCATCTTTGAATCCAATGGTTTAACCTTTTTCCATCTCTGACATATGCTTCTAAAAAATGCATATACTTTGGTGATGTATTATTACAATTTAGGTAAATATCCCTAATCTACATACAAAACACAATTTGTTTATACACTGCAAGATTCTCAGATCCCATATGTTAGAATTCCAGCTATTCATTAATTGGACAGCAAGTTTCAAGTACCTTTCTTATACTTTTGGGCAAATAAACTTTTATGTCTTAGAGTACGCATCAACAACCACTTATTTTAGTAGATTATTTCAATAAATTGTTTAACTCAGTTTTTAAATTTTATTTTACTGTAAGTATGCCAAAATTTTAATATCACTGATTACTTTGGTTAGTTGTATAAATCTAGAAAATAGAATTAAATATTACTGTTTGCCGTTTTGAGCACAATTCTTATTTCCTTCTGCCAAGCTGTTTTTGATACAATCATCAAAAATTATCATTTGAATATAAAAATGGAAATTTTAAGCTACACAGAGTTTTACGAATCAGGAAAAATATAATACATAAGTCACATCAATAAATATTTACATGCATAAATAATTCATATCTAATTACAGAAATCAAATACAAATTACTAAAAAAATCAAGGAAAGCAAAAAGTGTACTTACCAAAACAATTTAAATTTATCATCATTATTGTTTAAATGTATAAAAACACAGGTTCTGGAACAAATAATAAAGTTTGAAATCTGTTTTCAAACATGCATAAACAAATAAAAACATTACTCTGTGAACTTTCTATTTTAAAGGAATATAAAATAAATCTCAATATTCAGTATACTTCGATACTTATAAAATTTCTTAACTCATTTTAAATATTACTTTCAAGTTATTATACATAACAATGACAATTCTAAAATATTTATATACTTGTTTTCATATTTTATTGATATAATGTAGTATACTTATAACATTGACTATGATATATTTTTTAATTACAAGGTAATAAGGAACAAGGTTCATTTAAAATAAATGTTCATTATGTTGAAGTCAAAATAGTATCTAGATATGTATAATATAATTTTAAATGAATTTTTTACCAGATTTGATTTTATTCACAAACTGTTTTACTTGTCATTTAATTAATAAATATAAATAAATTTCTTCCCTAAAAATATGAGAATAAAATAATACTAGGAGAAAAAATACAATTTTTTCATAGGAATAAAAATTAATAACGAATAGTTACTTTAGAGAATTTTATTCAAATATATACAGATAAAACCTAGAAGTTCATAGGAAGTATAAAAAAAAACTCATGTTTTAAATACCCATAAAATTCAAATCTATATCAAAAAGTTAAAAATAATACTAAAATAATAATACAGAAAAAATAAGTATGAGTTTGAAAAAGTAGCTTTATAAACATTAAAGTACTAATTCATACAAAATTTTAGCCATCAACTTATGTTTAAAAAAATTAAGAGCTATTAATAGAAATCAAAATTACTTTAAAAGATGATCTGTTACATCACTGTAAGATGCATCTGGTGCACCAACAAATACTGAATGGAAAAGTTTACCAATGAAATTTTTGATTTGATGATGTGTATGAATACTTTGGAATTGGTCTAACTGAGAATCTGATGAAAGAGGCCTTTGATGATCACGTAACATATTCATCAACCATCTAAAAACAAAGATAAAATTTTCATAGATTTTCTTCAGTATATTTAATTAAATTAAAAAAAATATTTCTATTTCAGTTAATTTAAAAAAAAACTTATTGCTGACTTAATAAATATTAATTTATATTTTAAAACATTTTTATTGTATATAGTTAAGGAAGAATAAAATTTAAGTTTCAAAATTCACTAATAGATTTGTGTAATAAAGCATGTGAGTTTAAAATTGATTCTTTATTATTTTCTTAATTATTCAAAAGAAATAATTTATAAATTACAAATTACAAAAACTATTTTTATATAAAACTATCACAGAGAATCATAAAAACTTCATTAAAATTCTTAACTGTCAACTAAATTATTTACATGCCATAAATTGGCAAAACTAAAAACATATTAAATGTTATTATATTATATTATATAATTGTTCTTATTATGTTGTGAATTAGGCTACTAAAAAAGTTGAATTATTTTAAAAATTAAAACATTAAAACTTAGGACTTCCAATTTAAGTTATATTTTAAGAGAAACATAGTTTACATATAAATTTTTATTCTATATGATTTATAATTTACAAGTTTATTCAATAGACAAGCAGTTTTTTATTTCATAAGACTGATTTAAGGCTGTGTTTGGCAAATGTACAATATTAAATACAAATACTATTTATTAAAACTAGAACTTATTTAAAACAACATAGTTTTAGGATACTATGCTACGAAACTTAGAATGTAACATTTTATAACATATTATATATATACACACAATGTTGAGCTAAAAATAATACTTAAAACTATTAAACATAAAGAAGCTTGAGAAAATACTTTCATGATAGCAAGAATAAAAAGTATGAAAGATATATCTACTCATTTTTAAAATGTGAATTTGATACACATATACAAGCAAACTTAATATTTTGTTTTCAAACCTAATAAATATTTAATATTTTTAAGTTTTCCATTTAAAAAAAAAGATTATTACTTACATCTTTAAAGATGCACCTTCTTTTGTGAATTTTACAATTTCTTTAATAATATGGTTATCAGTTTCATCCACTAATGATTTGAGGATCAACATAATGGGGATGTGATATGCTTTTCCTTGATAAAATATGCGTACGTCAAAAGAAACGTATGGTTTGCAGTTGGTACAATTAACAAAATGTAAAGAAACATCCTGAAAATAATAGTAATAATATAATCACATTTCTTATAATTTTTTTAAAAGATTTCTTTTCAATTTCTGTTTTGATTATTATAATTTTATACAGATAGTCTCCATTAAATTTTAATGTCAATTAGTAATTCAAAAATTTTTAATAGAAATTTGTTTTAAAAATATCTTTTCCAAAATTATGTATAACTGCACAAAATCGTTTTAATGACATCTTTCTTTTTGTACTGTTCCTGCCTTCCTTTTCAAAAATTTATCTGATGTATTATGTTTTATAATTTAATTTTCATGCTCATTAAGCATCATTTGCTCTACATTCTAAGGACAAACATGCTAATGTATTAAAAAATGAAGACGTAAAATCAAGTGTGTCGTACAAAATTTTAGAAGATTAAGTGACACAAAAATAAAGTCCATGTATGAAATAAAGTACATATGTCATGTTCTACATTACTTAAAATTAAAATAATAAAAAAAGCATATTAATTGATAATATGATTCACAACCAAAACAGCCTCCAATTAGTTTGGTAAAATGGCAGCTGTTAATGAATATTAAAATAATCTTGGATTGATTATTTATGAATGTTGATTCAGAAGCAACAAAAGAGTTAATGACAATAGACCTTGTAATTCTAAATAATGAACAAGAGACGTATGAGTAAATATGAGAATTTTGAGCCACAATATATTTAACATGTATCAGCTCCTCTACACAAGGCTTCAGTGGCACCAGGACTCGAACCTAAATCTGATAAAAATAATGACTAAGAGTTCACAACCATGATTTCTTAGTTACCAAGCCTAAAAAATGGAGTGAGTGAGTGTTTCTTAGCATCATATTCAGAAGTAATACTACAGCTAATGGCAACAGATCTTGTAATTTTGAACCATGATCATGAGGATTGCATCTGAGCTGGCAACCTTCTCTCTAAGCTTCTATACCATGCCAGCCCAGTGGTTAAGGTATCCAACCATGGCAGGCATGTCATGAGTTCGATCCCAGTACCACTTAAGACCCGCCGTGTAGGGCAGCGATGCACGTTAAATCTGTCGAGAGCTGAAACCCCCTCCCGTTGGTGTGGTGTGGTAGTTAGGAGAGGGGGTGCCAGCTCAGGTGTCGTCCACGTCACTTGACCATGGTTCAAAATTACGTGGTCCGTCGCCAAAAGCCCTCGTGTAGCTGAACAGTGCGACGTTAATATTAACTCACTCACTCTATACCATGCCAATGGGAGGACTTTGAACTTTGACAGATTTAATGAACACTAGCCCCTCTACATAGTAGGTCTTCAGTGGCACTATATTTTGAACCCACACAACATAACACCAACCACAAAATTCTTCATAATGGCAAATTATTCTCAGTAAAAAAAAATACTAAGTTCAAGAACTAAATGTAAGATCATGCTTCATTTAAGTAATTTTATAATATTCAGTTCAAATATTAACGTTTGATTTATAAACAAGAATATAACATTTTAAGACAAGTGAAAAGAAAACTTACTGAAAAAATATGGTTTTCTTTAACGCAGGAAATAAGGACTCCATACTCAGAATAACCATCTCCAATAGATTTCCATTTATTATTTATCAGAGCTAAAGGCTAATGAAAAAGTTCATATTCTGTACTAATAATGATAAAAGTAAAAAAAGAGACAACCTATTAACAAGAAACTTACTACCAAGAAATGAATCTATTTTGACAAATACATGATTTATAAAGTAAATGATTATAATAAATTACATTTACTAATTAAAATTTTATGATGAACAATGTTTATTAATTCATATATTTTGCACAGAGATTATTTCAAATATTTTTTTTTATTCTAGGATAAACGAAAATTTTCTTCTTTCAAAATTCAGAAATCAAATAAAACAGCTATTTTTAAACCCCTTTCCTCCCTGTATAACTTTTTCAACGAAAAATGAACTTTTTTTTTGCTTGTTCTTATCGTTTATACCGATTACATTTTGTCAATAAAATTTACATCAAAAGGCATATCCTTCTTTTTATTTGATTTTTTATTGGTACCTCCAATTTTATTTTTTTCATTTCAAAATAATTGCATGTGTATTTCACTAAAATGAATGTCACATTCTGACAAAAAGGCAACTGATATGCAGCTGGGCCCCTATGCCAAATATAAATTTTATGGCACATAAACTTTGAGAGAGATTAAGAACAAAACTTGACTTTACAAAAGTCAGAATTCTAGAAACTTCAAACAAACATTAGATTTCTTATTAGTGCAGATGTTGTTTTTTTTACTTGAACTGAAGCGTCCAAGGACCAATACCTGAAGTATACCATTTCAGTTATGGCCAATCAATAACAAATACTGTTCACAGGGCTTTGGAAAGTGGTTTGACCAAAATTATTCTGAAATAAAAGTTCAAATATCTTGAATGTTCATGAGAAAACGGTAATGTTTAGACATATCAACAATAGTTACAATCTCCATGTCCAACTAACATTTTAGCAAAGATTTCAATTTATATTGCAGATTAAAAGTGTAACAAGAAATATTAATATTTTATTTAAAAATATATGTATTTTAAAGATTGATGAGTAAATAAATTGTTGTAAATAGCACTGCAAAATCCATTTATTAATGCCATCTACCCATTACTACAAATGTGCTGACTGCAGTTTTTAAAACTATATTTTCAAAATATCTTTTACCTGAAATATAATTTCAAAGAATGCAAATTGAAATATTTGTATATTTGTAATAAAATGTCCTACTCATGAAGCAATGTTATCCTATTTCTTCTTTTGTTAGTTAATATCAATCAAAATTTTAGAATTTAAATTAAAATGTAAATAAATAGTAGAGAAAAAACATTGAAACACAGTAACCAAGAGTAGACATAGGTAGTTAAGTGTTGTTTGTCAAAACAATGAGAGACAATGTGCATGGTTGCTATGAAACAATAGCATCTGATTACTTGAAATTGCAGAATTTTTTAACTTTGATTGCACTTTTAAACTAAATGGCTAGGATAATACCCAAGTATCAAAATATCATTATAATACCATGCACTAGATTTAAGTTCAGCTAATATGAAGCATATTATATTTGAATTTTTTTATTTTATACAGCTATCACAACATTTTGCTAAATGTGTGTGAAAGTGAACAAATATTCATTAAATATGCATACCCATGTTGCATGTATGATAGAATCAGCATCTGTTCCATCCAAAAAATTTTAAATATTCATAAGTTTTTGGAAATTTAAAAGTATTAATGCTATTAGCTATTTTTTTTTGAAATATTACTTTAAAAAATAAGGCTTATTAAAGCCCATTATATTTAAAAAAAATTACACACAAAGTTTACATACATTTGTAATTTCAAATTAAAAGAAATTCCAGAAATGAAAAAACAAATCTAAAATGTGATCTGGCATTTCAATTCTAGCACACATTAGGAATTAAAAAAATATATAAAAAATTTATTATGCCAAATTATAAGATATCTTAAAAATGAAAAAGCAAACAGATTGCAGGATAAAACATGCTTCAAAACAACAACCCTCCCCCATTTTACTTCATATTATTGGGTAGAAAAATATGTAATTTAATTAAGTTAGAGAAAACAAAAATGAAGGCATAAATGAATTGAAATTAATATAATAATTTAAGACATAAAGTTTAAAAAAAGAGCTTCTGAATTGATGATATACAAATAAAAGTAATAATCAAAAAGATACAGAATAACCGAAACATAAATGTATAATTAACTGAATTCTTCATAGTTTTATTCGATTTCATTTGTTAAAAGCAAAAAGTAAAAATATTTTAGAATTTTAAAAAAATTAGGTTATTTAAGACATTATAAATAGAGCATAGGTAAATGAAAAATTGATTATTAATATGGTATCATTTACCAGAGAGTAAGACATTTTACGAACATTTAAAGTAATGGAAGAACTGTTTATATACAAGAAAAGAAACAGAAGTTATGTGTTTGGGTAAAATACATTTAATAATCTTATTTTCATGATATACATGTGTTTTTAAAAAATTAAAAGGATAATTATGTTTTAAGTGATATCTGAAGAATTTCTCAAAATTTTTAATTTGAGAGAGTGACTAAGTTATTATATTATACTTAATTTAAAATTATGTATCTATTAATTTGATACATATATGAACTGTGACAAAAAAGAACTTCAACAATATTAACAACAAAAACTAATAATTGTACATGTGTATTTAAGTGTATAAATTTAAATATAAAATTTTCAATTCTGTTCAATATCCTTAAAACAGAAGTAACTTTTTTTTTTAGTTTTAGGGATAATAAAAGCAAGTAATTGTAGTAAAATGTAAAAAGGCCTGAAAACTATTCAGTTTTTTAAAAATTAATTACACAGTTTTCATGCTTACATAATTTCTTCTGGGTACAATAAAAGTCCTAAGGACTCGCTCTTCTCCTTCAACAATGAAGTAACCACCAGGATCCTGTCAAAATAAAGTATTTACAGTAGTTTAAATTGGAAAATAAACTAATTTCAATTACCTCATTAAAAAGATTAAATATTTCAAAGTAATGATTAGTACAAAGTGATATTTCATTAATATAAAAATGTATAAACTTAAAAGAAATAAATCAAAAGATCAATATAAAAAATATAAATCCCTATATACAAATAAAATTTTCAATTTCTTATAACCAAGCTATTCCATACAGTTATATGGAAAATAATTCATTTGAATGGAAATTTAAATTATAACAAATAATAAATTTAATATTTTAAATTGAATCAAAATTAGCTAATGTTTTACATAAAGAATTTTATTAAAAGTTTTTTTATCCTTCAGTTAAATTTAAAAAAGATATGTGAAAATCATGTAAATATTTTACAAGACTGAATTATTAAGATTAAACTTCCACCACCATAATTCTTATCTTTACTTAAACATGTCACAAAAGAAATAAAGTTTAATTGGAGTTAGTTTATTTAATTAAACTGACCTACTTTGTTTTGGATCAAGAAATAAATGTTTAAATCTTGAATTGTAACAATTATTTACATTAAATCTTTTAATTGAGTGACAAAAATATATTAACACATAAAAAATGTTACTATTTCAAAATATTCTCTGATGAAAACATAGTACAATAAAAATGAGGAATAAGAAAAATAAATTTAAGGAAAGTACACAATGAAAATTCAAACTATCTTGTGGATAGCAATTTTATGAGACTTTCTTTGTATTAAAACAAAAGCTGAATAAAATGCCAGTTAATAGGGAAAAAAATTACACAATACTTACATTAAATGCATATTATTGCTGCAAAGCACAAAAGTAACAACACCACACATCGAAATGCATCTGCATACAAAAAGGCAGAAATCACTCAAGAATAAGCAAAAAGCAAGAAGTTTGAAATCAGCAGAAAGTAATTTACTAATGATATACATAGAATATACAATAGATGTAACCTTTACTTTAGAATGACAAGAAAGCACAATGGAAATAACAATACACAAATACATATTATAAGAATATCTAAAAGTAGAAAATTATTAAAACTGTTAAACACAAAAAAGAAGAAAAGAAATGTATAAAGAGCATACAAGCATGTTTAATCATTTAAAAAGAGCTTTAATAATATAAAAGTATGATTTGATCATTAACTTTTACAGTTTCTAGTATATAATATAAAATAAATAAATTAAGAAAAATGTAAATACTATCATTATCTCTTAAGTTTTAAGGGCAGCACAATAGAATCCATCAGGTATAAGTGCAAAGAGCAACATAAAACATCTGTAAATATTTTAATACTCTCTTTTTTTTACTTACATAAATAAATTTTAAGAAAGGACTAAAAATAGTAAGTCCCATAAATTAGATTTTTTCATAAAGATATGTTATGAATCAGGTGATGAATTTGACATTTATAGTGAAATAGAAAAAGATAGAGTATAAACAAGAGAAAATAACTGATAAATCAAGCAAGAAGCTAACTCCCCCAGTAAAAAAAAGTATAATTCTAGGTCATAAAAGATCATCAAAACAATCCCTGAAGTGTTACTGTACAAAGTGTACACACGATTTTCACTAGTACATTCATTACAGTACCTTACAAGATACTGTAACTCAAGTAGATCCTTAACTTCACTCATATATAATAAAAGGAGAAGAAAAATGTGCACATAGAAGTGTGATGGGCTCGCACGTCTTTTCTTTAACATATCCTTTGGGTTCTTTGGGCCAGAATTAATGGCAACTCTTTTCCAACCAAATCCAAGAAGTGAAGTGTGAATGAAAGATGAAAATTAACAAGCTTTTAAATATCGGAATTTAGAGTAAGTGAGATGGCAATGTATGACAATTTGTGGCAGTTGATGGTAAGTAGAGAAATGTTAATATAGTTCGTGGTTCAAGTTTGAATAGCGTTATGTGGCGGTGATTAGAAGTTATAATTGATAAAGATATAGAGAACCAAGGTGCATACCAGTGCATGCAAGTAAATACAAGATTGCCTTTAGGATATTAGTGATTGATTCTTCAGACTGCAACAAGGTAGGATTGACTATTTAATATTAGAATCAGTGATTGTATTGGAATTGAATTTAGGCAATTCAGTTATTGATAGTGGTCCGAGTTAGGTTAAGTCGTTATTATCTATATATATTATGTGTTGCATATTTTGCCACCATAGATTCTCTCACATTAATTATAATTTAATTTGTTAGAAGTTTAAGTTGAAAATCTTAATAAAGATATATTAAGATTATGTTTCCTTCTAGTTCTTCCATTAATCCTACACCTCTAGCTTACGCTGATACTCCGAGAGATATTCTCCCAAGGGGGGAATATCACAGAAGGAATACATTTCACATTTAACAAGACAACCCTAAAAATGGAAGTCCTATGTCCTTAAGAATTGTCAAACATCATATACCAGTTACATTACTGAAGTAATCAGAGTATCAAATGATTTCTCGGATACTAAGGTGCCCACCATTAACAAACAGAAGTGATGTTAAGCAGCTATTGCAAGTCCTTGCTGATGTATCCAATAGTGAACAAAGTAAATTTGCGAAACAAAAATAATTGAAAAATAAGATTAAACTTTCTCCCTACAGAGGTAATTGAAAGAATTTTGGCATGCTTAATTCAGCATTAAATGTTAATCTATTAACTAGGTCAAAATAAACTTAAGTAGTGAAGTAAATAGTAAACTTTGTATTAATTCGTAGGTGTTAAGAAAATAGTTGGTATAGCTGTACTTGGAACATTTTAACTGAATATCAATAGAATTTTCTGTTTTTGGAAAAGAAAAAAAAGGGAGTTTACATTCATATAGGGGCATACCTTCATCTTAGAGTGGTGTAATAGTAAGAGAAGTATTTGTGAATGTATTGCAGTGAAAACAGGTGCAGACAAAGAGATTGTCTCCCTGTGATCTTTAAATAAATACAATTCACTTCATATAGTGTGTTTATATTTTGTGAATATCTTATAAATCTCCAATCATTCAATTTATGTGACTTTGAATCTAGACCTCTGAAAAAGGGTAAGTGGAATTAATATGTGTGTGTAAGCAGAAAATCCTTAACTTATTATGGATTAACTTTTAGTGCACTTGGAAAAATTTATGATGTTTGATACAATAAATTTCAAGTTTTGATACTTTTTTCTAAAATTTAAAATGGAAAGCGTTTTCATTAAAAAGGACTCCAAATCATTCAAAGCAAAAGTAATTAGAAATATTTCTAAAGATGGAAATAATAAAGTACAGTTATATATTCATATGAAAAAAAGAGCATGAAATTCAAATCTGATTACACAAAGACACATTTTTCAGATTCAGGTATTCAATCATACTACAAATGTTCTGACATATAAATTGCGAATAAAAAGGGAGAAAATAAATATTTTGGTTTCTTGTCTAAGTTACCTTTGATCATCATATCCGAAATAATTATGGAAATTTCAATCAACCGAGGTAATATAATATATATATATATACAGTCGACTCTCGATAATTCGAACTTTCGATAATACGAACCTCTCGCTAATTCGAAGTATATGCTGAGCCCCTAGAAAAACTCTTGATATTTCGAACTAAAACCATACATTTTTGTACTCTCAATATTTCGAAGTAAAATTTGTGACTGGCCAGACTACAACACGTGATAATTCGAAGTTATCCTATAAAACTCTGGATAATTCGAACCTTCAATATTATGAAGTTTGATTCACTTCCTGTACCTAATTATCTCAGGAGCAGTTTTTTTTTACTGAACTTATTTTCAGTTCAAATTGTGCATGTTGATAGAATAACTATATTTTGTTTATTATATTTCCGGTATTTGCTAAGCAGAATGTTGATTTATTCCTAAGCCATCTGTTTTTTTCTTTTTCCATTGATACCCAAGCTTTAGATGGATAAGGGAAACACTGTTTTCTTTTTTATTCACTGAGCTGTAATGAGTGATGCTACCTTTTACAAGTATTGCACAATAATTTTGATTTTCTTTGAGGATTTATTACTAATAATGAGTCACATTTAAACAGATGTTTTTTTAAAAAATGAAGCACTCAAACTACATCCAAAATAATTCAGCAGAATCGTTTTATGGCAGAGAATTGAAAAGGAGAAATAAAACCTTTTTTATAAAAATGTACGAGGCAAAGACAGGAGAAACAGGGATTTAACTTTATTCTATTATTTTTTTTAAAAAAAAAAGAGCAGTAATGTGCCACTAAGAATTACTCCACGTGCCATAGTTGTCAACCCCTGCTATTAATTATACCCCATAGCTGAGTGTGAGCTGTGAATACGCCTTGTGTTCATTTTAGATTCCAAATTTTAAATTAAAAATATTATTGTACTAAAATTGTGGTGATTTACGTTTCCTACCTGTTAATTTCGATAAACCTTGGGTCACTACTTTACACCTTACCTCAGTGTCGACTTATCACGCAAAAGGAACAACATGTCTTCCTTTAAAAAGTACAAGTGCTTAACAATTTCTGAAAAGCAAAAGGTGATAGAATCAGTTGAAGAAGGTGAGAGGAAGGTCGATGTAGCCAAAGCATTTGAAATCTCACTGAGCTCGCTCTCCACTATTCTGAAGAATAAAGAGAAAATCATCTTCGAGTAGAGTGAGAAAACGCGCTAGTAAAGGTAATTTTCCACGTCTTGAACAGTGTTTAGTTTCATGAATGAGACAGACAAAATATTCCGATGGGTAGCTCTTTATTGAAGGAAAAGGCTAAAGCATTCGCCAAAGAATTAGGAATCGTGTTTTCGGCTAGCGAGGGATGGCTTACAAATTTTAAGAAAAGGAAAGGGATAGTCTTCAAAAAATGTGCGGTAAAGCTCAAGTGTCGACATTAACGTTTATTCTAAGTGGCAGAACTCGCTTTCAGATCTAATAAAGGAGTACGAACCACGTAACATTTTCAACACGGATGAAACCGGACTCGTTTTCAAGGGTTTGCCAGAAAAAATATGTACATTCAAAAAAGAAAAATGCCATGGAGGAAAACATAGCAAGGAGAGGTTAACTATTTTACTGGCTGTAAACATGGACGGCTCAGAAAAGATTACTCCTCTCGTCATAGGAAAATCTGCAAAACCTCGATGTTTCAAGGGCATAAACTCGTTCCCTACCAAATACCGCTCAAACAAGAAGGCATGGATGACCACCAAAATCTTTAATGAATGGTTGGTCTCACTGAACTTGGATATGAAAAGAAAGAAACGACATATTCTCTTATTTTTAGACAACTGTACTGTGCACAATAACGCACCACCTTTATCAAATGTGAAACTTCAATTTTTCCCTCCAAACTTCAACCACTCGATCAGGGCATCATATATAATTATAAAAGTTTTTATCGGCGTGAAGTCGTTAAAAGCGTTTTGGATAACCTCGAAAATTAGCAGAATGTAACTACTATTTCTATTTTAACAGTTTTGATCATGATTGACAAGACTTGGAGAGCTGTTACTCCTTTGACAATTCACAGCTGTTTTAAAAAGTCAGGCTTCCCCTCGCCGAATCTGGTTGATGTGGACGATACACTTACTTAATTTAATGCTGAACCGTCCCTTTGGGAAGCTCTTCCAGAAGAAGATTGGCTTTGGACCACAACAATGCAGAAAGTGATGAAGACGAATCGGAGGAGTTGACTACGGTAACTCTGTCAGAAGCTAAAGTGTCACTAAACAAACTACGCAACTTTTTCCTTCAAAATCATGCTGATGCAGACATTTTACAATCTTAATTTTTTCAAGAAAAATCTATTGACAAAGTTAGATTGAATGCCTTAAAACAAAAAAATAGAGCAGATTTTTTCGACAAAAAGGAGTAATTATATATAGTATGTATATTCTTTTAATAGTTGTTTTCAAGACATAAGTGTATTCTGTTAATATAGGACTTTTAACTTGTTTTATTTTTATACTGTATAAAATGTACTTTAAAAAAGATTATGTACAATTGTTGCTTTATTACATAGTTTTAAATTTAAATGTGTTAGAAAAAAACTTCTCTTGGTGTATTTTGAGTTTTCCTACCCTCTTGATAATTCGAACTCTTGATAATTCGAAGTTTTTCATTGGTCCCTCCAACTTCGAATTATCGAGAGTCGACTGTATATATATTTACTTTTTTAAAAATAAGAAATGTTGTGTCAGGAAAATATTTCTGGTTTTAATTTTCATAAATTCTACAAAAAATAAAATAAAATTACATTTATTTTAACAAACCAAAGAGAATAGATGTTTTACTAGGAGTACAGTGTTTTACATTTTTAAACCTGAATATAAAGTGTGTTAACTACATTATAGAACAATGTTACAGGATTCAGTCTCTGTGTTCAGGGCAACAGGCAATACCAGTGTTTCATAAATTGATTTGACACAATCTAATTATTGTGGATTAAGTTGAAGGGTAGAAAATTTGACAGCATTAGTAAACAAATTTTAGGTAACTGAAAATTTGTATGAAGAAAATGGAACCAATAAAAATAAAGATATTGTATGTGAAGAACAATTCTGAAATTGCATAGCAGAGATAAATTAGTGAGGTATACTATATACATTAAAAGAATTGTATGGTTAATTAAACAAGTAAATTGAAGAAACTTAAGTTGTATGTAGGTGAAGCAGAAATAAATGACATAAACAGATATCAAATTAATTTTTGAAATGTTTGGAAAGGAACCTAAAATGTTTAAATCTGTATTGTAGCTTCATGTTTGAGTACAAAAAAAATTGGGTCACATGGAATAAGTAAATTAGAAATGTGAGTCTGAAAATTGCTTATTGCATACCTCATTAAAGAGTATTTTATCCAGAAAAGAGTAATATTTTATATTTTTCTTTTCTGAATATATTATTTTGTAACAAGACATACAATAAGCAGTTTTAAACATTAAGAAATTTAAAAGTTGTATTCAATGCTTCAAAATTGTATCCTGCACAAGTAGCATTGAACTCGTTACAGAACAAAGGCCAAGATGACTAATTTTCCATTATAATTAGATTTCAAAAACATTATATGGCTTTTGTAAATTATTACAATACAAAAAAAGATGCATTTCGGTTAAGGATTCTATGCAAATGCAAATTCACAGATTTGCAGATACCAATGCAAATGAAAATGGAGCAACAATTTACATTAAGTTTATTTCCTCTGTTAAATGAATAACTAGTATTTGTCTGGACTGCTACTTCTAACCCAGATCCTGTAATACATAGTGAATTTTTTTCAATAAGACATATCTGATGTTCATCTTCTTTTAGGTTCTATTTTGTTGACATGGATAAAGAATAGTTCCCATACATCAAAGCCCTTTATTGCCAATTTTACAGGATCTAATAGGATTTCACAAATGCCATCATATGGACTGAGAACAAAATTTTATAGGGAACAGACCTAGGGCTTCAAAAAATAAATCTAGAGAAAATTCTTCACAGTTAACTTTGGTAGAATGACTTATCTTTCCTGAATTAGAAAGACTTTCACTGGACTCCAACACTGTTATCTTAAGGAAAGATGAGTACAGCTGTGAACTTGAAGGACATTACAAAAATGATCTATTTCTTTATCTTCTTAAAGTATATCAACTCTTTAGTTAGAGATATTACTGATGTTAGAAACTATTACATTAACATTCTTTGCATTCTTAGTTTTATTTTTAGATTTTGCTCCAATGTTATTATGAAATTAATGCTATTTTTGATAAACTAAACGATTGAAGAACTGGTTGATCTTCTAATAACTGAAGAAATTACAGAAGCTAAAATTATTTTGGCAAAGTCAATGTAAAGCAAACATTTTTGTGAATAAAATGTTTAACTTGAAAGTAAATCTGTCCCTAATAAAAGTAAATCAAAGATTTGAAATGCCCTTACAGACGACAAACAAATTTCCAGAGTAGATAGTCAATTTGGAAATTCGAATTTTAATTTTCAAGTAAAAAAAAGAAGTATTCTTCTATGCAAAATGTATACATAGGATCTCAACTTCTGCTATGATTTATTAGGCAAAAATTTTGGCAAACTAATGGTAGATCATCACATCACAAGTTTGTGCATGCATGTGTTACTTGTTTCAGAGCTAAGAAAGTAATCATTGTACAAATAATGAATTACTTAACTCCAGAAGAAGTTAGTAAAACAATTCCACTTAACATAGCTGATATGGAATTCTGTGACATTTTATGTTAACTCCTTAACCTCCTACTGCCACATGTTGTTACACGGTTTATTGGGAGGAAAAGAAAAGGCGTGTTTTTTCACCTAAAAGTTGCTTACTTTCACTTTAAAAAAGAAAGAAAAGGAAAGTATAAAATAATAAAATGAAAATAAAAATTTAATCTCTAGAGTTAGAGTACAATAAAAAATAAATTATAACTTTTTTTTATCTGTTCTGTGATATATCCTAAAACATGGTTGAACAAATAAACCAGTATCACATTCAGTGCATTCTTATAAAAAAGCTCCAATTACACTCAGTAAGCAAAAATGAAGAATAGAAAAAACAAGAAAGAACAAGAGAAAACAAGAAAAAACAAGAAAAACTGCTTAGCTATGAATTTCGTTTCTGAAATATACCCTTCCGAATTCCTTCCCCACCGCTTCTCCAAAATAAGTAAATTTCTTAGAAGCACTGTCAGTGTCATGTTATTTCATTCCAAAGCAGTGGGACTAGATTTAAATAGAGCACCACAATGCAAAAAGACCTCATTTGGAAGGACGAGTATACACATCCAGGGCACTAAAGGCACCAGCTCAGCACTTAAGGGGTTAAAATAGAATAATCACAGAAAGGGTCAATAAAACAAACTGTAAGTAACTATTTTTTGTGTCCTTTGTGGTTCATGTTATACACTTTGAAGTTGTTTCTGACAACCTCAGAGTTATTCAGTGTAGAAATTAAACATTTTTTTCATAGACAAGGTAAAAGTACTAAGATTTTTTTTCTGTTAATGCAATAAATTTCATGGGTACACATTCGAAAATTAAAAAACTCTATAGCTTGATTAGAAATTCCAAAGGGAAATTTGCTGATTATTTTGCTTCTGAAAATATAAACTCCAGAGGCCCGAAATTTTGTTGATGTTGGGGAAAGGCAGGTATTAAATCTTTTAGATACCATTTAAGGCATGTTCTGAGGAATTCAAGTTTTATATACGAGGAGTAGTTTGAAACAATAACATGATTCACTCCTTTACAACTGAATGGAAAATACTTTAAAATTATTGAAGTTAAAGTCATATTTTAAATAAGTAGACCAATAAACACTATATTAGAATCAGAACTGAGTGGATTAAATAATAGACTTGACAAGTGGTAGAGGACAACAAAAGCTATTGGAGATCTTTGAAAAGGATGACAAAGAGATAATTAAATACTTTACAACATAAGTCAAAATAGATGTTTGACTTTTTGTATATCCCAAATCAAGGGATATGTTAGATATTAATTGCTACTGTCCTTAATACATAGCAGCACATGTTTAATGTTAGAATATATCAGATTTAATCTTCAGAAGTCAGTGGTAATGTTCATCATCCTGTACATGAAATATAATGTGTGTTGTACACTGATTTAAACTAAATATATGAGTACACTGACGGGAGTCACATATACGAGTACTGACTACACTATTTGTACACTGTCCAATAATAAAATTTAAAATTAGTATCTTTATTTTAGGTCTTGCTTATTAATTTGAAAACTTTAAAAAATTGTACATAGACATTTTTAAAATAGATATATATAAAATAATAATATAAAATCTGACTAACACAACAGACCTATTAAAAAAATTTCAATAAGAAATATATAATTATAAAAAAATATATTTTCAAATTTCAATTACTAAATTTAAAAAGTTGACACATCATATGTATAAACTTTATACACATAAACTTTATACATCTTTATACAAATAAGGACATATCTAAAAGTAAAGTATGATCTTAATTTTTCAGTAATTAGTTCTGTATAGTTATTAGAATCTAAAAAAGTTATTAAAGATGTTGGAAATTATTTGTTAAATCTGTTAAAAAAAATATGTTTTAATCTTACTTAAATTATCACGTATAAACATGATAATTTAAATAAGTAATAATAAAACATTGTGCTAATGTAATTAAAGAATATTACATTATATTTATCTATTTTTAATTAACAATCCTTAATTAAAACATAAAAACTCACTACAGAAAATTTGAGTTAAATATTACAGAATTAAAAAATCTACAAATAATTAACAAATTTTTTTTATATAGATTTATCACAATATATATTCAGAACTCTAACTTCAAATTTTTTTTTAGATTTATCATTCTTATTTCCATGTAATTGAATATTAAACATGATTTAACTCAGATAACTTAATTTAGTTGCAAAATTTATAATGAAAGAATTTTTTAGTATTATTTTTATATCCATAAATCCTTATTTAATTCATGTAACACATTCAGCTATTTTAGAAGAAACTAAATGTAACTGACAGTAAGTTGTTTAATACATCCAAATATATTTCTGATTGACAAATTATCACATAGAAAAGTAGATGAATACACCACTAACCATAGATAAATTAAATAAAAATTGAATAAAAAATATAATATATGATAATTTTAATAAATTTAAAAAATATAAGAAAACAATTTTCAAACTATGTTGTCCTTAACTGACAAAGTTCAATCATGCATTTTTGATAATTCATAAAAGAAATTACAACATTAATTTATATTTTTTTAAATTTAATTATTTAAAGTTTATATTTTAAAAATATCTGACTAACAAAATTTATTTTGAGCATACTCGATGATGAAATTTGAGGTATTTTCAACAAATATAAATTTCCTGATTATCTTGAAAATAAAAAAATATTTTGAAATACCTACATTTAGATCTTCTTTGTGTTTCAGCAAGTCTTCATCGTCCATTTCATTCAAAAGACACAAATCGGACTTTAGATTATAGAAGAATAAATTTATTAATTTTACAGTATCAAACATTATTCTTATATAAAAATATCCATAAATAGCTTTATAGACTTAAAATGTCTATAATAAGTTTTTAATATTCAAACATTGAACAGGTTAATTCAATTGCATTTCGACAAATACTTAAAAGTCAACATCAAATATAGTCTCAAGAAAATCTTAATATGAAACAAAACAAAACTTCAAAATTACATATTAACTCAAATAAAAGTTCATATTCTTTTTTTTTTAAAAAAAAATCCATTTAAAAATTCTAGAGAAAAAAATTAGTATTAAATTTTAGTAACTTTTTTAATGTATTAATACTAAAGCTTTTTATACTGGTGTTCAAAACTAAATTTATTTTTCATGATCACTGATGTATTTCTCCAAAGTACTGGACAAAGTTTAATAAAATTGGATATTAACGTAAGTTGATTCAAGGAGAAAAAATTACAATATTGTTATAATACATACAAATCATAGGTATGGCTAATCAGCACAGTAAAATTTAAAAGATTATAAGATAGAAAGAAAATAGGTTAAGATGAAGTATGTACCATCTTGTATATAATTTAAAACCGTAAGATGTATTTTACAACTATACAGCCCTTGAAAAAGTTAATTCATTCTGGAAATGAGAAAAGTAAGGACAGTTCCTTTAAGCAGATCATATTCTTCCAGAATTGTTGTTTACAGGTCTCTGACAGTTCTGTGAAAGGAAAGGAAAGTTAGTTGTTTTTTTCCAAAAATATCACAAGTATTCTAGAAAGGATTAAGTTCTGGAGATTAAATTGGCCAATCTAATTTGCAAATAATCTCTGTCCAAACATTTGTTAGTACAGTGAACTCTATGTGGACAAGCATTGTAAACCATAATAAAGGAAATCAAGAACAACTGAATCCATGAAAAAGAAATATAGGGTTCCGAGATCTCATCAATAGATCATCTAACAGTCACAAAGCTTCTGTTAAAAAACATGAACTGTGCACCTGTTTAGCATGCCATACCAGACCTCAAATCTCTGTTACCATTATAGTTTCTTGCTTTGATGTTGAAAGATATGAAGAAAGTTTCTAATCATCACAAAATGAAGGTACATCAAGAATCAGTTGTAAAGCTAAATTTGGATTAATCAGTGAATTAAATTGTCTCCTACTGATCGTTATTTCAATGTCAAAATTCTCTGCATCACGCTAAATTAGCTTTTTTTATACTCAAAAGTGAGCATGACATGCACAGTAAGTCTTTTTGTAAAAGGGATTTCTTTATGTTGCCTTCAGGAAACAGTTACTCTCATTGTAAAAGTGACAGCATGAAGTTCTTGAGATAGCTCTGTAGCACATATTGATCTTCATTAGTCACTGTGACTCTAGAATAATTTTGCCAAATTTTTCTTCTCTTTATGGATAAGGTGTCATTAAACTGTCCTGGACAGTTAGTTGCACACAAAGATGTGTCTTCCACTAAAATATCAAACAATCAGTGCTTGACATTGTTTGTCACAAATTTTAAAATGATTTGCTACCTCATTTTATTATTCAAATATTAGTAATTATTTATTTTAAATGTTTGCTTTTGAAAGTCATCAAATGATGGGGGAAAAAAACAGAACAAAAGTTCTGAGGCTTGAGAACGATTGGAGCATAGAAATTTTGGCATGTGTACTTGTAAAGGATTTTCCTCTAAACACATATTTCATATAAATATGAATCCTTATGTTACCAACACTAAAGATTTGCATCTTTGTATTAGATTTACTTTCCATTCAGTATTTTTCAAGAAATTTGGCTAAATACATACTCACGAATTCTCTTAATTTTAAACACCAGTGTTGCTGTAAATCAAATTCCGTAAAATATTTACTAGAATTATATACAATTTATAATAGAAATGACCTTATTTTTTTCAGAAATTCGCTGCTTTAATCATTAAATTACTTCAACTTATTGAATTGGTGCATAAAAAAGATTAAACAAACATTTAAAGAGTATGAGGTGTGTTTAAATTTAATCCCTTTTGTATTCTTACTTTTAGCATAAGAGGAACAAAAAATATTCTTTCTGAATATTCAGTCTCGGTTTTAGTCTGAAATTTCAACTGAATATATAACTCTGCATAGTATGTTGTACTTCTCATTCTAACCTGAAAATAAAACATACTTTTTACACATTTTTAATACAATATAAGCAGTATCTTTATTAGTAGATATGTCTCACCACAATTAAAAATTTCAAAAGCACAATCCAAGCAAAGTTAAAATTTTCTGGCAAGTTCTAAATTATTTTAAACTTTGAGATACATCTACTTGCATCTAAGTAATAATTAAAAAAAAATAGCAATTTTAACCGAACACTAAGTTTAACATCAGAGATGCAATATGGTTCACTAAAATTAAAGTTCTATTTAGAAAGATTGAGATGTATCTAACTTTTTAAAAAGAATTAGTAAATTGAAATATTTTGAAGGGTTTATTTAAAAAATTAATATCATAAATAATTTTACATTAGAAGGGTTTCTAATATAGATTACATCTCAGGAGAAAACAATGCTGTCATATTCAGTCTCAAATTAAAATTGTATACATTACTGAATTTTAACTCTGATTTAAAAGGCTTATAGATAAATTTTTTTAACAATACATACATTATGTAAGTACTTTATTTTCATATGAAACAACAATAATTAAATGCTATATTATACAGAACAAAATACTTCTGCTGGGAATACTGTCCGCTTGTGATGCCGTAAATCCATTGGCAGTTGCAATCTATTTAATTCTGCTCCCTAAAATAAACAGTGTTTATTAATAAAAAAATATCACAGGAAATCATTTTTTTCTGATAATTTTTATGGTAAAAAAAGTGAAGAAACCAAAATTGTGTTGAAAATTTTTTATATAATATAAAAAATATTAGATCTTTTAATACTTTATAAATATATGGATATGGATAAAAGATCCGTACACACATCATTAACTAATGTCTACCTACATTAAATTATTAAAAATGCTTCTGAACTAAAAAAAATACTTGTTCCTTATAATATATAATTGTTTAATCATTCCAAGTTAAATATATGAAACATTTATAATGAATAGAGGAAAAAATGAGCCAAAACTTTCTAAATATATCCCCAAATTTCTTTTATTAGAACTTATTCATAATAATGTCACTAGCTATAGAAAAAAAATTTTCAGTTCTTTATTTAGTTTTTTTAGTGCAGTTATATTAGTATATCCCAAAAATCTCAAAGTCATTCTATTTTTTGGAAAATATATCAAATAAAAACAGCACACTTTCAAAATTAATTTTAATACTCGTTACAAATTATGATGCAATTAAAGATAATATACTTAACACTTATTGTGATGGATGTATCTTTATTTAAAACTTAATAGAATAATTATTTCACTAAACAAAATATTGTTGTTTTCCCCCAGAGGTTTACTATATTTTTTCTTAAATGAATTACATGTTACAAAATTATTACTGTTTCTAATTTGCAAAAATACCATTGTATCAAATAATATAAATCTTAAAAGAGTAGCACAGAATTCAAGAATTATATGTAACATATCATCTGTGATTTTCTCCCATTATCTAGAAATAATAACACTCAAAAATAAAATGGGTAAATTCATGGGTAAATTTTAAAACTTTTTAAAACAATTTTTTACCAAATGACATTTATTCTATTTCCAACACAGTAAATGTAAACTGATAATATCAAATTGCAAATAAACTTTCTCTCAAGGAGAAATCCATAAAAAAAATCTTATATCCTTTTAACTTAAAAGAATTCAATATTGAAAATACTTTATAGTGAAAAATGCAATACCAAGATATATTATGTTCATTTTTAAATTTAAATAATATAGCAATTATTACTGCATATAATATTATTACATTCATTTTGTCTTAAGAATATTGCATGAATTTGTATGGTTTGTAATTATATATTATGATATATAATTACACCATGAAACTGCTTAAAATTTATAACTTAATTGAACATTCATAAAAATGGCAGAAATGGATAACTATTTCCTTTATTCAAGATCATTAAATGAAAATTTAAGACCATTTGATGGAAAAAAATGCTTATCATGGCATTTAAAAGTTTAAAATATGAAACGTTTTTAAATCAAGCATAATTAATTTTTTCCAGAAATTGCATTTTTTAAATATAAGGAGAAAGACATACAAAGTAATCAACACAAAATTCGAATTTCAAAACCACACATTTTTAAAAAACTTCTGAGCATTTAATTGTTTAGAAAATCTTCAACTATTCCACTACTAGTATGAATAATAGACTTACACAATGTTACCTTCGACATTTCAGTAGAGTATGGAATATTATCAACGATTAACCAAAGAAAAATAGCTTCAAATATTATAAATACTAACTGAAAAAAATAATAATCTAGTAATAAAAAATTAAAACCATGAATTCAATAATTAAAATTGAACACAGAAATGTTGTTCATAAAAGTTCAAATTTAAAAAAAAAAAAGTAATTTTGTATACTCACAGAAACTGAAATTTTAATAAATGGATCAGTTTTTGTATAAACTGGGTCAATGTCCTAAGAATAAGAATATATAATTAGTAATTGAATCATTTAGTGTTCTATTTCCTAAATAAATAATTTAAAATAAGAAAAAAAAGTGTACACATACATCATTATCATTTTCACTATTTTTTATATAAAAAAGGGTTTCAAATAGCATTAACAAGTAAAATTTTATAAATAATTCATGATTTTAAAATATTTAACCCTTTTTAAATAAAAAATTCAGTTTTTGATAATACCTTTGAATTATATTTTCTTCAAAATAACAAGCTTTAAATATAGAATTCCTATATATAAAAAAAAATTCACCATGCAACGCAATTAATTTTATCCCATGAAACTGTTATACTATGAAATATTTAAAATGATCAAAAGATATATAAATTGCTTTATTTCATTTCTTTTCATATCAAAGCAGACCTTAAAATATAATTTCTCATGAATAATCTAGTTACTTCTGTACATAATATACTGATAAAAAAAATAAAAACATGTATGTGATTAATTTCTAAAAAAAAGAGAGAGAGAGAGATCTGTAATAACATGATAGGTAAAGCAATAAACTCCTAAACAATTGATAATTAGTTTCATAATTCTAAATACCAATGAGCAAGTATTACATATTTAATGTGCAATGGCTACTCAATATGATTAGAAAGTTATATGTGACTCAATAAGACTATTTAGAAGGAATATTTAAACGATTGGTCCTCACATTGCGATTTCATAGATATGGAGAATAGAGTGACACCTTACAAGGTTCATAGTCAATAGATCCTCAAATTACTTCTAATGTAACATTAACACACCAATCAATCTAATAAAAAGTAAACCATATCAAAAATAAAATCAGAAATATTCCAACCATAAAATTTATTGAAACTAACAAAACATTGCCATACTTTTCATTTTTATCTCATTTTTTATACATTTGTGTTATAGTTGTTGCTAATCCTCCAGGAACTGACAAAGTAAAAAAAAAAAAAAAAAACCCCAAAGACCATTGCTCTTAAAAAGTCAAGAACAAGAAAGAAATCTATACAGATATCTTTCCTAGAAATATCAATATGAGCTTGGTAGAAGACTGGTGAACATAACATTTGGCACAGGTGGCAAAATCTTGTTCTCTTAGAACTAGAAGCTGGCAAGACATAAGGGTGGAAGCCTCTGTCACACTGAAAAGATTGTGCCAGACCATATCTATAACCCACATACCAATGATGAGTGGGATGCATTCTCTGCTATTAAATGTTTGGGGATTTCTTCAGTGATTATAATTCTAGAAAGGAAAAAGAGTGGAAGAGGGAGGAGTTGGAAGATAACCCTCCTTTGCTAGTTTGTCATTTAATTGCTGTAAAGGTCAACATAAGAGACGAGAAATACTGAAAATAAATATTGTAGTGTAGTGGTACAGTTCAGATTTTATAGTGAAGCAAACAGTTTTATTGCCAACAAGGAACCAATTATCAAAATCATGAAGCTTCGAATGGAAAAACTGTTAACATTGTTTATCATGATGATGGAAACAAATGATGCTCTACAAAGCAATCTTCCCACATACATCCTTTAAATATCTTTAAAATTCAGTGCTTAGCAGTTTTTTTTTCTCATGTGGCATCATGGTTTAACATTGTTTCAAACAATCTCTATTCTTTATGTAGTTCATTGAAGATTGTACACATATAAATAGCATATACATTTTATATGTACCATACAATCCATGTATAATATATATTTTAACTATCACCATCATTATTTATTGTTATATATATTGATTTATTTATTCTGTATAGAAGAAGAATAAATCTTTTTTAAATTAAATATTGCAAAACAGTATTCTTTCAAAAATTAATTTTTAGTTTCGGCTACATGGTATATGTTCCATTTTGATTTGGGGCTATTGTTAATAGAAATTGAAAATTAAATATAATCCCCTATTTTATCTGTTATAGATTGTTTTTGACTGAATTTCATGGTGATTTAATTTCTTTTGGCAATTGCAATTATATCATTGACCAATTTAGTGAAATTCTTTATTATCATTATTATTGTGCTTGAGCATACACAAGAATACTTTTCCATTATTAGCTGCACATCATGGCATTTGGCAACATCTTTTGATTCAACAAAATTGATTGACTATATAATAAGCAATTACCACTCTTTTCCAGTTGAAGGCTACCTCATATATATTACTTATGACAGTACTTTTTTAAATGATATGGGGTGATTTTATGATTCCTAAGCTAATTTTTTAACCTTTTTTTAAAAAATGTGTCTTAGATTTTTTATTTCAGTGTCAGTAGTGATGAAATTTACTTTTACTATATATATTGCATTTCTATTATAATTTTGCTTCATATATATAATGCATTTCTATTATAATTTTGCTTCATATTTTCATTTCTATGCTTTGCATGTTGATCTTCTCTTTTGTATTAAATATATTTTCCTGTTAAATCATTCTTTCATTTAAGTTCAAAATGGGGTTGTTATTTTTTATTTCAAAACAATATCACTTAGACTTACATCTATACATTATAATATGCCACTCAAACAACTGAACAGTAAATGAAACAAGAGTGACAAATAGAAACTTTGGAGAAAACAAAGATTTAACAGCAAAACAGGAAATGCATCACAAGCTGATGTTCTGTGGTCCTCATTAGTTCTCTGGCTTCCCAATACCTGCATGATAGTGTGGGACATAATCAGTGGCATAACATACCCCCCTCCTGAATTTCAGGAGGGCAGGGGCTGTAGGGAGCCCAAATCTTGGTAGACAAAGTATGTATTAAGGATTGGGGCCCAAAACCTGAGTTTGCAGGGGGGCCCTCATATTCTTCGTTATGCCACTGGGCATAATAGTATGTGCTGTGCATTCAAGATTACATCCTCTCCACAAATAGAGTAGTCTAGATTTTCAAAGATACCAAATCTGAAAAGCTAATTGGGTAGACAATTGTGTCCTATGATAAGTCTAAATAAGGCAAAAGTTGTTCTTGATGCTGTAGAAACATAAGAAATTACATTTTCCCATTCTTTATTTTCAACTTCTCTTAGTTACTCTTTTTTTTCATATTGAGAATCCATTTCTCTTTATAATTTTTTATATTTAAATAAAAGGTATTTTGTTGTTTGTATTATTTTAGTTCCTTTTTTGGCTGATTGGTCAGCTTTTTCATTTCCATGAATACCACAATGAGCCAAGATACATTGTAGTTCTATTTCCCCCCCTCTTCCAGTTGTCAAAAATTATGTCAAAATTGTTTAAGAGAGGCTAAATTGTAGTTTACTGAAAATTATTTAAAAGGTGAGCCCACCTTAAAAAGAATTCATTTCAGTTTTCAGATACACTGTCTTGCACCAACTTTGAATTCTATTTCAAAAATGTGTTATTTAATAGACATTGCTAACCAAAGTTTTTTTTAAAAAAATTGTGGCACATGTAAAGAATAAATACTCCAACTAATTTTACAATAAATATAACAATTTTCAACACTTACCAAAAGAGCTAGACTCAAACCACCATCTATCAAGTAGTTAAAAGAATCAATATGATAACGAGCTGCATCTTTTACATATGAAGGTTTTCTTTCATTCAAATTATATTCCAAGAAATCAACCTGAAAAATCATTCATCATTCAATAAATTAATTTAAAAAAGGATTACTGTATAAATGTACATTTATCAGAATTATCACTACCTACAAATTGTACCATTGACCAATTTCTTTAAATCAAAACACATTGCTAAATACCACACTATGTACCAAATAGTGAAAAACATTCCTGTGCATGTTCCAAAAGAATGATAATGACAGCATTTGGTGAAGTCTTTTTATTTGGTGAAATTGGTTGATCATAAAATACATAAGTTACTGAACTATCAATTTAAAAGGAATACATAAATATGCTTATATTAGAGTGTAACTGTATACAAATACAAAATTTTGAACTTTTTAGAGTGAATTCTTACAAGATTCTCCGAAATCCAGCACTGTATACTTCTGAATAAATTCTGTACTAAGTTAAAAAAAAATTTTAAAGTTTTACTAAAAGTATTTTTAAATTAAATTTAACATTTGTAAAATAACACTTTGTAATCAATTGGTACAAGAATGTTTTATTTCTATATAAAGCTAATGCCAAACATCAACAGAAAAACTGGAGGTTTTTCCAGAAAACTTTTTTTTTCTCTCTCTTACTTTTTATTCTTTCCATTTCTATTACAGTTAAAAAATATTATCTACAACTTTTTATAATGGATGCCAAAAATATACAAAATAGGTGGTGTGGCAAGATTATTTTGAAACATAATACAAGAAATGCAACAAACAGTTCACAAGAGATATTTTAAGAGCTAATATTGGAGATAAAATATATTAAAAAGGTGTAGCTGTATCTAAGTAAACCAGTACTTAAGACGTCAAGCGAAGACGATCGTCTTGGCGTGATCGATAAAGTACTGGCGTTCGGAACGGAAGGTGCCCGGTTCGAATCTATACCTACATTGGTGACCCTGGACTGAAGTAAGAAAACGTAACTTCCTGAACTGTCGTGGCGCCATCTACCGCAAGAAAAATAACAAAAAGGAGAGTAAAAAAAAAAATAAGAGAAGAAAAATATAAATAAATAAAACATATACTCTCTCCGAAACAAACGATAGATCATCTTTCATCTCAGCAAGAAAATAAATAAGAATAAAAATAAATAATAATGAGAGAGAGAGAATAAAACAAATAAATAAAAACAATGCTCTCCAAAAAAAAAAAAAAGAACGGGGAAAAAATCGTTTGCCTATCCACCTCACTGGTGGGAGAGTAGTGTAGCGGTATCTAAGTAAACCAGTACTTAGACTTCACGCGAAGACGATCATCTTGGCGTGATCGATAAAGTACTGGCGTTCGGAACAGAAGGTGCCCGGTTCGAATCTATACCTACAAAGGTGATTAAAGTTTCATTTTTTGTCATGCAGATTATTTTTAATTTATTATTATTTATAAATAATTGAAAATAATTTACTTAGTAGACTTTTTACTTTATAGCAATAAATTGTTTTGTAATTCAATACCAGAGCCTAAAAAACAGTTTAGTTTTAGAAAGTTGTATAAATGTTAAAAAATGCAAATAAAATTCTATTATAACCTTTGCAAATATTCAAAAATTTCACTACTTCTTAGCTATAAATCTAAAGTACTCTGAAGAAAAAATTTGGAAAAAATTGTTTCAAATGGAGATATATCCCAAATAAATTGAGAAGCTGTGGTTGATGTTGATTAATAAATATTTATGAGTGAAGGAACATTTCATCAATCCACAACTAAAGAAATAAACACAAAAATAACTCAATTAAAGTTAAGTTTAATTACTAAATATTAAAATTCATGTCATCAATCTGTTTTTCTATTCAACAAAAAGAATAGTATAAAATAGCTGAAGCATTTTATAAATAATTATATAATTTAAAAAGTAACATATCATTACAAAAAAAAAACCCCATTATAATCAATTGGTATAAAGTTTAATCACAAAGTATACAATAGAGAGTTCATGTTCAATAATACAACTTACCATTTTCATTAATCCTTCTTTTAGAACTCCAGAGTATAGAGCTATCCTTTAATTAAAACTGAAATTTCATCAAACTTTTAGTAAATTTTTAATATTTTATAATTAATAGAGAAATATATTTAGAAATATAAAAGAAGAAACTTTTATATAAAACTATACTTTTTTTTCTTGCTAGCTACTGAAAATTAGAACTATTTTGATAAACAGCAAAAAAGATACACAAGATGGTTGTATACCCTATAACACTGAGGTGAATTCAATCTGAAACGTTATTAATACTTTGATTTTTTGTGTAGATGAATTTCATAATGACCTTCAATACTTACAGAAAAATGTGTACATACTTTTATATTATATATATGTTTAAAAAAACAGTAAATGCTTCTAACGTGCAATATTTTTCTCATTGCCCTGAAACAAAAAAAATTAGAACATAACAACAAATGTTTTAAATAAGTATCAGATATATATCTATCCACTAAAAAGAAAAAGTACTTTTACGGCTGGTTATCTTTACTTCAAAGAAGTTCATTTACAGCAACATTATACACATTGCATGCTTTACTTTAAAGTTTCGACCCTGAAAGCATATTACACAACTATATATATATAATCTAGTTCAATTCATATAATAAAAACAACATGCCACATTCTTGAAATATTTACGATGGATATTTATAAAAAAATGAAGTAAATTAATCAATAAAGCAGCCGCGTGTAGAAAAAGGTTAAAGTGTAGTATGGGGGGGGCGACTAAAAGTGGTCACCAAGGTACTTTTTTCGGAATTATTTATTATAGAATGAATTCGATATTTCATCATAACATTTGGATAAAAATCGCCAAATCCGAAGAAAAATCGCTAAATCCGAGTGCCCCCTAGACTACACTTGAGCCTTTATGACATTGTAAAGTTAATGCTTGAAATACACAAAAATTATCCAATTCCACACTTTACTCTTTTCAGTTTTGTAAAATATAGGTGCTAAAAACGCGTCTTTTACGACTTCGAAATCTCCAATTACTAATTTTTAAACTAAATTTCAAGCAGGTTTTTTTTTTAATTTTAGTTTTCCACTTATAGATTTTTTACTAATTTTTATACGTAAATTACCTTTAAACTGGGCAAAATGAGATTTTCAAAGAATGGGTTTGTTCGTTACAGATGAGAAGTAAAGGAAGGGGAAAAAATACGTAATAAATATCAATTTATATGCACACAACATATTTCTTTTTATCCTAACGTATTTATAGCTAGTTTCGTTTTCGCGCATTTCCGCTTTTTGTTTTTTATTTAGATCAGTTCAGTTCAATGAATGCACTGCAAACTCAGAGAAAAGAGTTTGATGTAGATAATATTTCAGAATCTATTCGTGGATATTAAAAATTCTTTATTATCTTATGCGTGTTATTTTGTATTTTATTTCACTTTTATTGAGTAGAATCATTCAATATTATTGGAGATTAAAAATTTTGTAGAATTTGCATTTACTGTAGGTTAAAATGAAATGTTCACTTGTTTCTGATACTTCATACTCAAGACGCATTGGAAAATCTACTTGCTTAAGAAGAAAATATGTCATTCAGTGGAAATTTTCTATAGCATCTTATTAATTAAACTTCTGAAATATCTAATATTTGCTCCTTGGTTATTCCATTTTTCAAGATGTAAAATCTAACAAATTTTTTTAAACCTACTTTCTTTCTGTCCATACTTCTTCATTTTAACTTTTATTTAATCTTTTGAAATATGTGTGTAGGTCTTCCACTATTCGAGTGGAAGTTTCTGGATAAGCTTTAGCGTAAAATTCGAGCTGAGCATTAGCACCATTTTTTTCGCGCGCCAAAAACCCGTGTTTTAAAAAATGACACGGACGAAAACGAAGAAAAATCGGAGGGTTGACGATGTTAGTTTGTGCTAAAAATTTTGTCGCCAAGCAGTGTGCTCAGCTAGGACCTTACCGCTGTACTGCTGGCGCAGTCTAGATACCTCAGACTTAAATAATCACCGTTAATCACCGTTTGAACTGGATTTCAATATCTGGCAATGCTAAAGTTTTATTTATTTTTTTTCATGCACGGCGGTATATTCACATCGAAGTTCATGAACGCTTATGTTTTAAATACGATATAAAAAAAATCAATTTCGAAAAGGAAAGAAACTAACTTCTATAAAAAACATTGTATTTTTAATGTTATTTTGTTACAACATTTCAAGCGAAGATGCTTTCTAGCTAGCTGTTATGTTTAATATAACAGGAATTTTTTTTGTAAAACAGGTAAATAAGTAAATTTGAATCGAACTTATTCGGTATCAATCTATTTCATCTTATTTTAGGTTTATTTTATACGTCACTGTTCTATTTCAAAAATAAGCCGTATAATATTTTTGTCGCCAGGGAATACAAAAAGATCCAACTCGTTAACAATTATTGGAGGTTTATTTTAGGAAGGAATCAACTTTCTTTATTGGTAAAATTTCTACATTACTGTAACAATCGGTACATGTAAATAGTAATCTTAAGAAATGCACGGGAGTAAATGTTAAACTTAATTTTTTAAATCTTTGATTTAAAATTTTGTAACCATCAGCACATTTACTTTTTAATTTATTATTCCAACCATATCTGATCTTGTTCTATGAACCAGTGGTGCCCGACCGCGGACGAGTCCGTGGATGAAATGGTACCGGTCTGCACAAGGCACATTAAATCATTTGCATTTTATTTATTATGGTGTATTTCTTCTGAGTTTGCGAGACTTTCCATGAAAGCACTTTATATTCCATGTTAAATCACTTTATATTCATTTTTTAGTGTAACTGTATTTTGTTTTGAAGGCATATTTAATAAGTACAATAAAATTGAAAATATAAAATCGAAACAATCTAAAATATAAATAATCAACTCTTCACCCCCTCAATTATCCGCAGTAAAATTATCAAGCATTGGCCAGTCCACATCGATAAAAAGGTTGGGTAGCACTGCTGTAAACTAATGGACTAAATAATAAAACATTGCTACGAAAATGGCATTTTTTTTTTTTTTTTTATGTAGAAACATTTCTAAATATTCTTAAGAAATTTCGCGATTGTGTCTTTAGGTATTTTTTAAAATTAATAATAGTTTTAGATGTAAAGTCACTTTGTAAAATCTTATTTTAATCCATTGCTTGGGAAACAACAAAAGTTTCCTGCATGCAATGTTTAATCATATTAACATTGAAACAACCTTTTACAACACTTGTATTTTAACCCTATGCCAGTGATTTTTTGCCAAAGATTAACTATATGTCAGAAATTAATCACCAAAGATTTTATAAGTGTTGCAAAATTTTCCTGCACACAAAAAAAATTTACTGAAAGTTGCCATTGGGATGGAATTAATATGCAAGTACCCACTTCATGCCTTACTTTAACAATTTTTTAAAAATCTTTTGACTATTAACCATGTATCTTTTCTGACCATTTTTTTATTAGTCATGTGAATTTTCACTCTCTTCTTCAACATCGTCATTCAATGCAATCAATTGCAGTTTTTGACCCATCCAAATATTTAATTTTTTGTTTCATTGCAATATGATTTTTTAAAAACTTTTCAGTGTTAGTTGTGTACTTATTCTAATACTTTTTGTACATCAAAAGCAGCTTTTCTACCTCTCCTTCACCATTCAGAGTCAGTAATTGTATTTTTTTTTTTACATACTATTTCTAATTGTATACTGATGTCTGTAAAAAATGCAACACCATGAAGGAGTCATTGAAAGGAAATGAAATGTAACACACAAATTACTTGTATTGGTACAAATAAATGAATAAATTTTTAAAAAAAAACAATATTAAGTGTCTGAAATTAGTATTTGGTGTAGCCATCACACACTGCAATGAATGCTGCTATACAATGTTACATGGAGTCAAACAGTTGTTGAATGTTTTCTTGTGAAAGAGAATTCCACATTGTGTGTATGCTCATCCAAAGTTTTCTTTTTGAAGCTGTAGGACACGGATTACGAACATTACCAGATTAGGTGACATATCCGGTGAATAAGCAGGCCAAGGAAGAAGTTGCATGTGTTGGCATGAAAAGAAGTCTTGAATATTTCTTACAACATGTGGGCGCGAACTATCCTATTGAAAGATAGCTCCAGGGATGCATTGAAGGAAAACAAATGACTTAGGGCTTTAGCATTTCATGGACGTACTTATTGCTATTTAAATTATTAATTTGTAACAACTGATTGTCCATGATACGAAATAGCATCCCAAATCATAACTCCAGGTGTTAGTCCACTATGACGTTTGATAATGCACTCTGGAAGGCAGTGTTTGTCGGCATAGTGTCTAACACGAATGCGGCCATCATGCTCCGACAAATTAATTCATCTGAAAAGACAACTTGATGCCAATCAGCTTGCCAGGCTCTGTTCTCATGAAACTGTTGCAGACAGCCATCTATGGTTTACCATGAGGGACATCCTTACAAGCAATCCATGGGGCAGCAGATATTAACGAAGACGACATTAGTACACATGTAGCAGTAGACAAACGTGTACTAATCTGCCTGGAGCAATCTGTACTGTCATTAACCACCATGCGGGGCAGGTGTCGATCGTCATGCACTGACATCACCTTCCTTCGTCCATTGTCAGATTTTCAAGTTGTTGGGGTCTCGTCGGTCCACTGCTTCCAAACTCGGCATCACTGGGAACTGCTCCACTGCACTCGAGTTCCTATTGTGCGATGAAAAAATCCTCCTTCTCGAAGGCTGATAAACGTACCCCATTTAAACTCTGTAAGTTGTTGGAATTTCTCCTTATTTCATCAAGGAGGCATACTTAGGTCTCTCCAAACGTTCACCACTAACAAATAACCATGCAAAATTTTCATTGTCTCACTACAGCCCTCTATTTATATGCTTTCAGAGGGCGCTGCTCACACCACGCAAGCATGGTGGCTCTGAAACTTTACTTATTTGCATAACAACCTATAGTTGACATTTGCTACAAATTTTATTTCATTTAGATGATTCCTTCATGGTGTTGCATTTCTTACAAACAACAGTTTATTTTTTTACATACTATTTCTAATTGTATTTGCATACTTCCTTCATGTTTCACTTCATTTATGCTGCTTGGATGTAATCAGACATATACCTGCTAAGTTTTATGTAAAATTTGTGCTTTTTGGACTTTTATTGTGCTTTTGTGTCTAGATTGTTCATTTTATACATTTTTGTGTAATGTTCGTGATCTGCTAATGATATTCACCTCCTACTGCTCCTCTTTATCTTTTTCTACTCACAATAACCAGGAAATAAATAGACGCATCTGTAAATTAGTCTGTAGTACTAATATCTAGTAAATTTTTAAAAAACTGTTGGAAGTTTGTTCTTTCTCTGTCATATTTAGGGTTGAAGTGTAGAACAGGTGGTCAGAGGTGAATTTGGAAATGCTTATTTAGATTTCATGGTGAGGTAATGATTTCATTCTGGCAGACTGCTTAATTTGTTAACCCTTGTACTTTGAAATCAGTCTTATTTCATTAAGTTGAAGTGTTTTTTGTACATGATTGATTTTCGTAATTTAAAATTTGCATGTTTTTAAAAAGGAAAACAGTTTTCAGATAAACTATTTAATTGTTCGCTTTTAAGCAATATAGCTTACAAATACTTACAAAATTTTTGTTAAAAATTTATATATTCCATTTTATAGTTTTATGCTTGTGTTCCTTCAATCCTGAATGGTATGTCTGAGAAAATGATTTAGTTTTTTGTAAAGATTTGAAATGAAATGAAAGACTAATCTGTGTTACAATGCTGTATGGTAAAGAACAGATTGCTGTAAATGTCAAATGTACTGTCTGCAAGTATGCAATCCATTTAGTTAACGAAATTTAGTGATGGATATATTTGGGAATGCCAAAAGACAGGAATGAATGTGCATTGTATTAAAAGCTAGTTTGATAAGCATGCTTCAATTTTTAATGATGATTAATATGTGCATGCATGAGAATCAATTAGATTCTTAATTTGTGGAGCTCGTGGAGAGAAAAGCAAAAATCCCGTAATCTGAACTATTTGTTTTTACTTTTCTTCGAAAACACCAACAGAATTTACCCTGCTTCCAAGGAGCTTCTTTATTTTTCTTATTCAGTTTTTTTATTTTTCTTTATTTTTTTTTAAATATCAGATTAGAACTTTATTTTAATCCATGATTGATAATTTTAAAAGTATTGTTATTTGTATTTCTACATGATATTTTTTTTTCTTTCCGGAAAATCTTATTTTGTAATTTTTTTGGAATAACTATCAACACTTTTCCAACCACTTCTAGTTGTCAAAAAATTGCCTTTGCCAACTGACCACCAATTTTGCACTTTAACCTATATTTTGTTGGTTATTGCTTCCTAGCTGATTTGTAGGCATGGTTTCATTATGCATTTTTTTTCTTTTTTTGCACATCAATTTTCAACTCTGCTTGTCCTTTGTAATTGTTTGTATTATCTGTGCTTCACATTGCCAAGTAATTTGTTTTTACTGACAAAGGCAAAATACTGTATTTACTCGAATCTAAGCCACACTATTTTTCTAGTAATGTTACTGAAAACCAGGTGCGGCTTAGAATCGAAGACAAAACATTTGTTGGATGGAAAAAATTGAGTTTCCACCCCTTTCAAAAGGAAAAATGTAGTCATTCATTCTGGCCACTTGCATCTATGACTTATCCCGTTCTGCAGTTTATCTCCAGTATTCATTGTATCCTAAACATCATCTACTTGTATTTAGGAAATTTTTTTCTATATACTTTCTTTTAACCATCTTAACATCAGAGATATCGGTAATAACATCAGGACGAGTTTACTATGATGCAAGTATGAAAAAGGAGCAAATTTATATGCAGAAAAAAAGAAATGGAGCAGTGGCCACTGAAAAATTGACAGGGATGAAACAAATATACATCCATGGTGTTACAAAATGATATAATTTTTCTTTCTAAATGTTCAGCAGTCTTTAATAAATCTTCTATATTCTTTAAAAAAAAAATGTTGTATATCAAATGCATTGGACGGCATGGAAAACGACACTGTGTGTGAAAATGGTGATGCCTGCAGCAATTCCGAAGTCAGTTGTGGCATTGGGTGTGATGAATCATTTTCGAAACATGATGCTGACTGTTAGAAAAGTTATAGGTTCATCTATGAACTTGAAAGTTTTTAATTCTGGTAAAATAAATTAATTATAAACTTATGATTTATCATTAAAATTTGTTTTTTAAATTAAGTGTAGGATACCAATGACCTTTTACACAATTATTTTTATTTTTTCCCCAAATTGTGTAGAGAATTCGAGGTGCGACTTAAAATCAATGACAACATTTTTTCTCAAAAACATGTTGAAGATTTTGGATGTGGCTTAGAATCAATGGTGACTTAGATTCGAATAAATACAATAGTATGCTTTCAAATGTATAAAGCATGCAATAGAAAGGAATTCAACTTTACTGATACACAGGAGTTGCTTAGGTGTAATCCTTGTCACTTGACAATGGTTCAAATTTATGAGGTCCATCATGAATATTCCTTCTGTTGTTTTATAGTGCAATTTTAAAACACTCTCACTCATGTTCTCTCTTTCATTTGCTGGTTACTCCTTGATGTTGCATTTTCAGTGTTACATATTGTAAATCGTAATGATCACCCCACAGCATCCATTAGTGTGGGAGAGTCGGAAGGAAGATTAGCCATATTCAAAATAACTTCTATTTATTTACTATTAAAAACAGCAACACAAATTTTATTAACCAAGTTAAGAGATGCACCAACGACTAAATATCGAAAGCAATAGCAAGGTAGATGAGATACAAGAAGTCTTAATAAATCAGATCACTTACATCCAGGCAATATACCTTCTAAGTCCAAGCGACCTAATACAATTTAATTACTGGTTAACAAATCGTCAATCTTTAATATTACACTAATCAGCTACAAAGTATTTATGCCTAACTTCACATTTAATCAATCTCTGCCATCCATTAGCAGTCTTACCTCTCTCTCTCTAACTTGAAAGTTTAATCTTTATATACATCTTAATTTACATATTCACATCTTCTTCTTAGCGGAAAGTTTTATTTTCAAATTATTTTTAGACTCGATATTCCCCAAGAGGATTAGTATTTGAAAAAACTGGGATAGACCAGTCACAATATTAACTTGGATTTATAAGTTGATTAATTCAAGCTTGATGTATATGAAATACATAATTATTTTGTATTTCATAATAATGTTTTATAAAATGAATCTGTAATTATTACATATATATTCATATACATAATGTATCTATGTTTGTTTAATTATATATTCTTGTTTTTTCTAATTATATCTATATCTTCTCATAGGCAGCTTATCATGAGTTGTCTGCCATTTAATAATCTGGATGAACATCTTGCACGTTTTGCTGCTACTAAAAAAAATGTTATTTCCAATCAAAATACCAAACAAACGTAAGTAAATTATTCTGCATCTGTAATGCCATATTAAATCTTGTGTCACTTTGCTTTTTAACTGTAATTAAGGGTTGTTTTTTCTAATTGATCGAGAAGATAGATTGATCTTGTTCAGAATACTAGAATGAAAATTATATGTTAGCATCTTTTACAATCTATACGCACAGATCATTTGATAATTTCTAAATGAGAAATAAAGTTAAATTTGACATTGTAGCATACTGTATCTTCATAAGCCATTAACAGCCTTCGGACAGGGGTGATCATTTTTGTCTAGTGGTCAAGTTACTGGATTTCGGATCCATAGGTCACGGGTTCTATCCTATCTGATATGTGCCACTTCAGCATTTTTATGTACAGTTATGAAAATTGTTAGTTTTAAATTAATATGATAAACATAAATGACTTTTATGTAAAAAAAAGTACATTGAGAGTATTACTGTTACATCTAGAAAACTCACAATAAATATATCTATCATAAATGTGTTTTTTATGATAAATATATATATATATATATATATATATATATATGTTCCCTTTTTACATAAAACATTTTGTTGCACAAATGTGGATTTTATTTAAAAAATTTACTTCTACAAAGATATAATTTCTAATACAGTATGTAGGGCATACATAGCAGTAGGAATTTCAGGGTATCAGATTACAACTGAAACTCGTTTCAATTTCTATTCTTTTTGTATCATACTCTATAGATCGTGACAGGTTTTTAAAATGTATTGTTTATTTTTAATTTAATTTGTAAAATGTCTTAAACGAAAATTAATTTTTGATTATATTTTGATGTTGGGTTTGTATTTAAGAGCAAATTATATTACATGTTAAAATAGTTTTTTCTCTAACAAAAAAATCTCCCAATTGATAGTAAAAATTGGCATACTTTGAGAGATTAAAAAATATCTGCTGCTTGATAATCACATGACTGATATCTTGAGAAGAAAAAATACCTAGAAAGTAATACTCATGATTTAGAAACAAAGAATAATGTTTTTAAAAATTTCTAAATGCAGCTGGCAATACAGAGGCAAGTATCTTTATGCAATACTGAGATACAGAATTAAAATACAGTAATAATCCAATATATGGAATGCACAAAACTAAAATGAACACTGAAAAGTCTGTACAAAGAAGAATAACATAAAAAGGAAAAGAATAATATAAAAGATTAAATTAATATACATAAATTTAAATAAAACAGGATCAAGACTACTAACTGTTTAGAACAGGGATCAGTAAACTTTTGAGAGAGAAGAGCTAGGTTGTTAGGGAAACAAGGTAACTAAGATATCAAGGAGCCATTTATATGCATGTACACCTTGGAAGGGGCGTTCACCCATCCAGTAAGGGTTCCAATCCAGTTTATCATGCTCAAATTAATATTGCTTTTTTTATATTTAAAAAAGTTCCGCACACAATGAAATTTTCCATTCCATCAAAAACTAAGAACTATCGATTTCCCTGGCTCAATACAAGAGCAACAATTATCAAAAACCATATATACATCATATTGTTGAAAATTAAACTTCAAAACTTCTTGTAAAAATATCTGTACCATAATACTATGGGTTTGTTTTTCTGAATTTTCAGGTTTACACTAATAATTAAAATTGCACTTGTTCTTTCATACAGAAAACATAATCTTTAAGTATGTCATAAAATATGGAGTGTGGTTTTTGTTTTATACATTCATGAGTGCTTCAGAATTCACATTATGCAATTATGTATACTCAGTTGGAAAACACTTTGAGGAGTGTCTGTCCATGATGGCGTTTTTGCTATTAAATATAACTTTTGTTACTTTAGAACAAATTCTAATATTTTCACTAATTCTCAAAAACTCTGTAAATGGGAAACAATTTATTACAGAAGTAGCTGTCTTAAATTAGACAGATGTTTGATTGCATATGTAAATATGGGGGAATTTCTTCAAATAGTAATACACTACTGGTCATTAAAATTACTACACCAGGAAGAAATGCAGATAACAAAATATTTATTGGACAAATGTATTATATTGGAAATAACAAGGAATTAAATTTTCAACAAATTTTGGGTGCATAAATCCAGAGAAATCAGTACCCAGAACAACCCCTTCTGGCAGTAAAAACAATACTTATACTCCTGGGCATTGAGTCAAACACAGATTGGATGGCATGTAAAGGTACAGATGCTCATACAACTTCAACACGATGCCACAGCTCATCAACCATACTGACTGGTGTTTGGTGACGAGCCAGTCGCTCAGCAACCATGGACCAGGCATTTTCTATTGATGAGAGATCTGGTGAACGTGCAGGCCAGGGCAATAGCCAAACATTTTTCATATCAAGAAAGGTCTGTACAATACTGGCAACATGCAGTTTTGTATTATCCTGCTAAAACATAGAGTTTCTCAGGGCTCAAATAAAGGGTTGAGATACAGGGCATAACGCATCAGAAATGTAGCATGCACTTTTCAAAGTGCTGTCAATGTGAACAAGAGGTGACCGAGACGTGTATCCAGTAGCACCCCATACCATCATACCTGGTGATGTGCCAGTATGACGATGACGAATGCATGCTGCCAATGTGTGTTCACCATGATGCCGCCAAACACGGATGCAGCCATCTTGATGCTGTAAACCAGTGATACTCAACCTGCAGCCCACAGGGCACATGCGATCTACTGGACCTTTTAAGTGGCTCGGTCATGGCCCATTGCTGTGAGAAATTCATTTATTTATGATTGAAATTCTTTGTTAAAAAATCAAATATATAAATTTTGCTGTTGATGTTGTATGTGTTCAAATTGATATATTTTTTTTTCTGATTAGTGATAATAGTCAACAGTGGAGTGTGGTGACCATTTTATGAGTTGAATTAATTTTTAACTATCTTTCATATCTTGTAAGCAAAATATATTCGGAGAAAATAGATTGTTTCGAGACAATTGGGAAATTGATTTTTTTTGTAGTGAAAAACAAGCATGGTTCAGTAATTGTTTGATTTGTCACAAAAGTGTTGTATTTAAAAAATACCAATACACAGAAATCACACATTCAATGACACTTTTCCTCAAATATCTCTTTCAAGAAGTGATAAATAGGCTTTCTTTTGAATAATCTTTACAATAGCAAAAAAAGTGTTTTGTCTGTGGTAATGTCACAGCGGTAACAAAGGCATCCTATGAAATTTGTTATATTATGGTAATCATATGAAACCGTTTACTGATGCAGAAATTGTGAAGGAGTGATTTTTAAATGCTTCCAATTTATAGAAAAATTTGTGCCAAAAATAATAATTAAAAAAAGCAAAATAGGAGTTTTAATATTTTGATCAATTTCCACATTTTAAATTTTCTATGCTATCTTGATCTTAAAGCATTTATCCCCCCCTCTATAAATTCCCATATTGTAACCCAGCAGAAAAAAAGGTTGAGTACCCTTGCTGTAAATAGAACCTGGATTTATCTGAAAAAATGAGGTCTTACAATTCATCCGCCCAGGTTCGTCATTGATCACACCTGTGATGCAGCGTCAAGGGTAACCAAAGCCATGGTCTCCAAGATGAGAGTCCATGCTGCTGCAAATGTCACCGAACTGTTTGGGCAGACACTTGTTGTCATGCATACGTCTCCCATTCTTGACGGGGCTGCACGATCCATTAAGATCTTGCGGGTAACATGCCTGTCCTCGGCTGCTAGTGACAGAGGACTGTTGAGATTCAGCACAGCGTTCTGTATTACCATCCTGAACCCATCAATTCCATATTTTGCTAACAGTCATTGGATCTCGACAGACACAAGCAGCAATACTGCTATATGATAAACCGCAATCCCGGTACGCTACAATTCAACCTTAATCAAAGTCTGAAATGTGCTGTTACACATTTCTGCTTCTTTCATGAGGCATCACTACAACCTTTTACCAGGCAACAACATTCTAATACAATTGTACATGAGAAATGGGTTGAAAATTTCCACATTTATGCACATTGTAGGTGTTATTACCACTGCCTGCTTTGTCTGAATGTGCTGAAAAGCTAATCATTTGCATATCACAGTACTTTTTTTTCCTGTTTAAATTTCATGTTTGTAGCATGTCGGTGTAGCAATTCTAATAGTGTTATTGGCCAATAGTGTTATTGAAAAGAGAAATGAAAATAATAGGTTTTGGAAGTTTTAGAAGGCATAATTATTTTTTTAATAATGTTCAGAAGGAGTAGTCTTAAGAGCCGCGCGCGCGTAATAGTCTATGCAAAGAGCTGCATTCAGCTGGTGAGCCACGGTTTGCCATCCCCTAATTTAGAAGGTCACTAGCCTCCCAATATCTTGAGAAAACATTGTTCTGAGAGACCGCTCAGAGCAGACAGTGAGATGCTCAGCATTCATCACTATGCTATTGCAGCAAAGGATGCAGGCAGGGCTATTGACTATATGAAATGTGTAAAGGTTTGTGCATATAGACAGTTATGCATTGTAGCTAGACAAAGGGCATCTACAGCTCTGCTTCTGGAAGAATAATATTGTAAGTGACAATAGAAAGGGGAGATGGAGTGTGAAGAAAGTTTGTGAACTGCTATTCTAGTTCTATACAAATCCAAGAGTGAAAACAATGCTTTTGACCACATGAATGTATGATATGGGACATAGAAGGCACTACAAGAATATAAAACCAGTTTCACTTTTGAAATTTGAATGAATGTTATACTATAAACAGTTGATACATAGGCAAGCATAAAAATACAGAAAACGGTAACTTGAGATTCGAAAGCCATATGTGTGCTTAGATATCCCACAAAACCTATCTTAAAATGTAAATTGTATGATGTAAATGTATGAAAATTTAAATTTAATTTTTTTTATTTCAATGATATTTTTATTTGTGTATATCCTATACACATTTTCCATCTCTTTTTCTTTTTAATAAAAAATCTATTAAATCTAAATTATTTTAAAAATAAAACATTAATGTTTCTTGAAATATATTTGTTCATAGTTTTTTTTTTAGATAAATAAAAATTAGGATTTGCTGTTCATGAAAATTTTACTTACATTTATTTGATATTTCAAAATTATGTTGGAAAAATACAGGTGTAAATTTAATTTTGATCAAGAATCATTTACATTTGAATCATTGAAAATTCTTAAAAATATTGAACTATATTAAATTATATGAAAATGGAAATTATTTTAAAGTTATTTTAATTAAAAAGAATTGCAAATCAAATACTGTATTCTTACTTTGTGTATTACCTTTTAAAAAACAATACTTACTTATTTTTTCTAGCAAACAGTTTACATTTAAGAAATCTCTGAGTCTTGGAAAACACAACTCATCGAAAAATTTACCTTTTAAATTAAATGAAAATAAGACGAGTGCAAATGTAGACAATATATTGAAAAAACATCAAGATGTCAATAAAACTTCAAACAAACAAGGAACTATTACTAGTTTCTTCTCTCAGTAAGTATTCATAATTTGCAGAATTTTAGAATATTTTCTAGTTTTATTTAGTTATATATTTTTTCATCCCTCCATTTATGTTTATTAGTGAAATGTTTTAACTTTATGAAATATTTATCAATTTTTACCTTTCACAAAAACCAGTTTTGATTCACAGTGAAATTGTGAGGAAAGATTATCTGAAGTTCCATCTTTCACCATAATTCATTCTGTGTGTATTTGGTATGGCAATGAAAAAATTGTTGTGTAACATTTTCATTATTATATTCCTATGACAATATATAGTATTAGAGTTATAGATAAATTCAAAATAATAGAATATTATTTTGATGATTTATTTTGTCTTGGAAAAATTTACTCGATTCATTTTGATGGCAGGCATTAGGATGGATGGAAAAGGGCTTGTCACAAACTGATGCTACTAGAGCATCTTTAACTGATTCCCAGTGGGATCCACCAACTGTAGGATTAATTGGAATTTAAAGACTGTGAATAGGAGACGTGTGTGTTCCAGGTCAATCATGAGTTACACCTGTGGGCCTTTTTTTCTAGCCTTTCAGGCTGAATGAGAAGAAGCACTATGATGCCTCAGCTTGTTGGAGATCATTTTTGTTGTATCAGAAACAAGAATCTTCACTACAATGGTGCAATAAAGCCTTCACAATGCTAGACTCTAAGCAAAATGACCAGTTATGTTTGTTTCCTCGCTCCTTTATATTGATCAAAGGAACATGTTTCCTGGGCCAGACAGCAATGGACTTCTGTACTCTTCACAAAAAAGTCTAGGATTGCACTGAATAGCAATTCAGGGTGTCTGTTGGCATGGAGGGAACAACTCACCAGATACAACGAATCCAACTATAACAAAAGACACAATTACAATGGTGGTGGGATCGTGGTTTAGGCAGATATCGTTCTTAGTGGTCACACTGGCCTGCATATGATCCATGGATGAACTCTGACTGGAGTGAGATCCTTGATCCATATACCTTTGCTATTGGGGATGAATTCATTCTGATGTATGATAATGCATGAAATCACTGAGCTATGATTGTTGAGGATTATCTTCAGGACCAAAGTTTGGAACAAATGGCATGGCCAGCTCAATCTCCAAACTTGAATCTGATAGAGCATATTTGGGGCTATCTTGGTAAACACACTGGTGTTTTAAGTTTGACTTCAAAGTCTTTACCTGAGCTGGAACAAAGGTTACTCCGTACTTGATACTTGCTTCCCTTTTTGGTATCTGATAACTTAATTGGTGACTTGGAAATGCCCATGCCACTAATGAATTGCAGTTAGGAATGGATATATTTCTTATGATCTATTTTTATAATGTTTCCAAGACATTTTTTCTCATAAATCTGTGATATTTTACTTCTTCCAATAATGAATTTTCTTTCAATGCTTTTTTTTTGTAAAGTATGTTTGTGTTAAACTTATGCAAATATGTGTGTCACATTCAATAAGAAATTGTTTTGTGCACATTTCCTCCAAATTTATTATTCCTATATTCATTCATTTTCATATTAAACAAGAGATACCTTAACTTTTGAAGGGCAGTGTATATTGATTTTTAAAATTTTATTGGGAAAGAAATTTTAAATAAAAGGTATTGTGTTCCAAATTTAGTGTTTTCTGATTTTTGATTATGCTAGCAATTTATTTTTTTAATTTAATTACTTATTTTTTCTATATTTTTAGTATATAAATATGCAATTTCTATTTGTCAAATAAAAAAAAGTTTATTTTAACTTATATTTTTTGGTCAATCTAAATTGATAATTGCACTCAAATTCTAAAAGCATAATTGTTATAACATATTATGCATTCAAAAGTAAATATTTCATATATTTATGAATATTTTGCTTTTTAAAAAATTCTCTTTTAATTTAATTAATATTCATGCATTTTCCTTTCAGCTCTGAAGCCTCATCAAAACAAACAAACCCCAGCAACAACAAAAATCTCAATTCTTCCTTGTTGGATGATGATTTTTTTATTGATGATTTAAATGATTTTATAATACCTTGTTCCAAAACTGGTAATTTTTTTGTTTTGTTTTTTGGATGAATAGGTAATTTAAGTTGTAAAATTAGTTTATAAAATACTGAATTGCAAGTTAAATACTGAACTAGATATATTTCGTTGTTCTGTAAGTGTAGAAAATATTGAAAACAAGCTTTTTTATTATTATTCATTGTTGATATTATTATTTACAGTGAATAAGAAAAATAGTAATGCAGTATCCCAAGACAATAACAGTCCTCAAAATACTGAAAATTCTTTGTCTAAACTCATTGTATCAAATTATCAAGAACTTTCTGAAAATGGTATTTTGTCAAGTTGTGCATTTTTAAAATTTTTAATATAATATAATATATATATATATATATATGTGCATTTTAAAATTTTTATATATAATATATATATATATATATATATTCTAAATCACAGTCTTTGTATGTATTTTATTCAGGTATAACTTTAAAGCAGGATATCAGTACAAATTCAAAAGTTGGTACCTGTACTTCCAATAAAAACACAAGAAGCTATGTTGAATTATCTTGCAATGATAATTCTAAAAAAGGTATCAAAGTAAATTATCTTTATTTAAAAGTTATGAAAATCAAAATTTCAGTACAATTAAGTTGTTTGTTGTCTTCAAAAATATGCATTATTAGCCTAATTCATTTAATATAGATCTTGAAAATGATCATTCTTCTAAAATATGAATCACACACTTTGATGTTCATTTTTTATTTTTTGTGTGTGTGTGTGTGTGTGTTTGTTTTCTGGTCAGCAATAAAAAACTATATACTATTTTTTTTTTCAAATTTGCTTATTATAAAAAAAAATTTAAATCATGGGCAAAAGAATTAAATTAAAATGATTAAGATGTAAATATATAAATTAGCTAAACTATGTTGCTTCAGGTCCACTTTTTGATAAACATTTGATTTGTTTAAATAAATTGCCATTAAAATTAATATATTTTTTCTTTCGTACTAATTCAATAAAAGTTTTAAATTTGTGTATTTTTTATAACATTATTTAGATCATAATTATTGTAATTTTCTCAAAGAACCTTAACTTATCACACACACATGGATATCTATTGAGTAGATAAATCCTCAAAATCGTAACTATAAATAGAAAAAATACATATATTTTTTTCTTTAAAAAATTTACTATTTTTAATAATAGCTTTTACACCAAGATAAAATAGTTTGAAAAATTTCATTAGAAGTAGTGATGTAAATTTTAAAACTATTATTAACTGCTTGAAATCTAATAAGGTATATATGAAATTTTTAGGGATTTAGAAAATATTTGGAAATTTAATTTCTGGTAGATGCATGCCTAATTTTTTATATAAGCTATTATACAATTGCTGATTTCTCTCTAGCATGCATCAGATTTTTGAAATGATTTATTTATCTGACAATTCTTATTAAGCATCATACTATAAAAATATTTACAAATTATGGCATAAATGCCAAGTACTTTATCGATATACATTGTAATGATTGTTTTGTAATATTTTTATAAGAAATCTCATAATTGAACATTCAATTTCTTGGCATTCTTTAAAATATTTTCTTTCAGTTCTTCAAGTACCTCCAAATGTAACTACAGGTATTTTTCTAAATTTATTTAAATCTTCATTAATCTGTTGTTTAATCTATTGCTATTAGAAATAGTTAATATATATCCTGTTCCTTTTTGTATATAGCAGGGGTGGCGAACCTTTATGGATCTACGTGCCATTTTTTCTAAAGAAGTGTTTAATGAGGTACAGACGTGCCGCCAAATAGTTTTGATTTGTGATTATTGGGAAAATAATAAAACTTATTACTAAGAACACAAAACTCTTTATTTACTACGAAAAATTCCTTTTGCACTGTATAATTGTAAATGTTTTAATTATACGTGTAATTCAAATTAAAGTAACATTAGTGTGACTTCTGTTGTTGCAGATTGTGTGTATGTGTATGACAAATAACTTATATTAGGATTGTAAGATATTGCTTTTAGTAGAATACATGCTCAATAGGAGTCATCAGCCAATCGGTTTTTAAGCAATTAATTATTTTTGATGTGGTTCACTTTTTGACAAGTGGATTTGTGATGTGTTTCAAAATGCCGTTTTACAGATGATGTTCTGCATACCACTATTCTAGAACATAAAGCACACACCTTTTTTGTCGCCTTTACTAATAATGCCATATTTCTAGATTTACCAAATTTGAAATTCTTTGTTACACTTACTATCTTGCCCTTTTTATTATTTTTTTCGCTGAACTAGCCATGTTAAATAACACTTAAAATCATAAATATAATACAAATAAACTTTAAAACATAGTTGTGTCAATGAAATCGACTATGATATGCGTAGACAAACTTTTTGCAATTGTAGTCCTCGACATAACTAAGGCAAGACAATAACAAACGAGTGTGCTCCCTGCTGCCCTATAACCGATCACTCGCATTTGTTCATAATACTTCATAGTGAACTTTGTTATTTTGAAATAAAATGCAAACTATTTCGATTGCTGGCATGCCCAAAATATTGTGTCGCGTGCCATTCATGGCTCGCCATCCCTGGTATATAGCATCACATAAAATATTGTCCTTAATATTATTCAAATCATCAGTTACCACATGCTGATGAATGCAATAATTGTTGTTGCAATTTTCTATATTTTATACATATGAAGTACTTCCACTAGAATGTTAAAAGATTCCAACAGTGATTTTCTCTAAAGTATTTTTTTTATGTATAATTCAAAATATCATTACAAACTGAATGATGGGGAATTATTTGAATAAAATAAGATCACTCATAGAAATAATTAAAATCTAATTTTAATTTACAATTTATTGTTCACTTTGATGAACTCAAATGCATGCATTTCCATTAGTTTCCATACACCTCTTGCTTTTTCATATTATACCTCTGAATTAAAAGAGCTACACTCTTAAAGGGTTAGATGAATGTATAATTATAAAACTAAACTTTAACTGTCATCTAAAGTGTTCTAGTATAAACACATCCCTTAAAAAAATGCAAACTATTATGACAAAAATGCATTATTAGGCTTGAATATAACATTTTAAAAACTTAATTTCTGTTATTGAATATGCACATTTTTGTTCTTTATGTTTTAGATTTTGATCATAATCTTCAACAAAAGGATTGTATTAATTCTGAAGAACTTATAGATCTGGAAGAATGTACTTCAATTACTTTTTCTGATGAGGAGGAAATAATTCCCTGTTCTACTAGAAAGAAAAACAACAGAAGACTTCTTAGTGATGATGAAAGTGAATATATATAACTCATTCTTAAAATTAAAATTTATTCAAAATAAATTATATAAAATTTTTTATTTATTTTCAAAATTTCAGGACATATTTAAATAATTCATCAACAATTTTAACTGGAATTTTTCACTGATTTTCCAAAATTATCAACTTTAAAATTTTACATTTTCATCCATATTTTATTATTTAAGTGTTTAAAATTTTAAGTATTATTATTATATATATGTATTTAAATCTTGATAAAAATTTATTTGTACACATAAACACATCACAGGGAGAAAGATTTTTCCCCCTCTCGTTCATTATAAAAATAGCTAAAATACTTTTTTTTTAATTTAGGTGAAAATCAAGAAGCATCAAAGCTTAATGATGATAAAGAATGCATTGAAAATAAACAAGTAAAGATTTTTTTGTCATTATTTTTTTATTACATAATGTTGTACTGTAGTGTTTCTCACAAATGATTTTCTTATAATATGTGTGTATGTATGTGTGATTTTCCAAAATGGGTATTTTCTTATTTTCTCTTACATTAAATATGTGATTTTTTAATTCTATTCAAATGTGCAGAATTGTGAAGAATAAGTTAGTTTGACTTCTATCTCCAGATGTTACTCAAAACCCCCTAAGCATTACCTGTAAATATCTTTAAAAATTTCTAACAAATTTTATAATTCAAATTTGGTAATTAAATCTTTATGCAAAATAATTTCTTGATTGTAATAAAAAGTAAGGAAATGAATTTTGTAAGGCTTAATTGTTTTAATGGATAGTCTGAGCAGATTTATTAGCCATAATTTTAATGTTTTCATGATAAATATTCTCAGTGTTTTCGTGAAGAGGGCATGGTTATATAGTGTCATACAAGATATAGTAACATTTAAGTTACTAGCTGGGAAAATATTAACTACTAACTGGAAAAATATAGTTTCAAACTTAGCTTATAATGATATTTATTTTTTAAATTCACACTGAGGGAAGGAAAAGGCTGCCAGAATGTATGCAGTTGACGATAAAAATATTTCTGAGTTCTAGTTGGTAAAGTTGTTTTCTATTTCATGTATATATATTGAACTAAGAAGGAGAGAAAAGTATGGGAAACTGTAAAAAGAACTTTTTTTTTGTCATGGAACAAAAGCTGTTAGAGCAAAAAATATGTGTCTTCAAATGGTAGTGTGTCAAGCTACAAAGCTGTAAAATGAATGTAGTAGAAAGTTGCAAGTTACTCATGAATTAAATTGCTTGTATTATATGGAAAGGATAGTTAGTTTCTATGCTAATGAATGGAGATATGTGAAATATGGTTAGATTGTTAAAAACTGTAAAAAGACTGCACATGGCGACAAAAGTCTGTCATTTAGCATCAGAAGACAATGAAATTATTGTAAGAACAAGTAAGACAACCCTTTAAGTTTTCCCCCTGAGTACCAAACCTAAAGAGGTTGAGCTTTTCTTTGAAGACTAACAACTCCAAAGATTTAAGAGGCTGCTTATGTGAAAATTGTATGATTCCAGACTAAATTGAAATGAAGCCAACATGATACTTAATATTGGCAACAAGAGAAGTAGACTGCTTAAAAGGCTTACCAATGTAAAATGGGATAGTATGCAAAACATCTGTACCTCTTAAATTAGGTCTGCTGTTGAGTATGGAAGGTGACTGCTTTTGTGTCTATTCAGAACAAAGTTTAAATTCAAAATAGCAGCCTTAGATTCATCATAGGTGGTGCATTTTTTACTCCTATTCAGGCTATGCAATTGCAAACCAATATTGAGCCTCTGACTTATTAAGGGGGAAAAGTAATCAAGTTGATTAGGAGATAAATTGATGAGACGTGGTGAATTCTGAAAGATGTAAAAGCCTGCAAAGCATAGGTTAAAATCCCAACCTACCTTCTTACAAGTGATAAATGAACTGTCTGTTGTTTTTGATGTCTCATTATTTAACAGGATCAGCTCTTGCTTGAAATTGGTGTGGTTCTACAACATTTGAACACAGAAAATTATAATTTAGACTTGGTTCTTCAGTCCAGTTAGCAATGTAAGTTTTCAAGCAATGGACCTGTTTTTAACTATCAACTTGTGATTATTTTTTTGCTGGATAGTGGGTGATTATTTGATCTCCAAGCTGGAGCCAATTTTTTTGCTAGATTCAAAGTCATTGTAGAATCCTGGGTAGTGAGTTCGCTGACCAAGGCTGGCTGTGACCTTCCCTAACTTGATCCTTTCATTTGTTATCAAAGTGCCAAAAGAATCATCAGTGCTAGATTTACGGCTCATTTTGTAGAGAAGATTTGGGACTGTCTGAGGGAAGAGAATTGAGTTTTCTTAATGGGAAGACCCATTTCTTGTGACCTGCTTAGACTTGTTAGAGTCACACTTTGAATTAAAACTGGACATGACTCCCACAAAACACCTGTACAGATTCGGTTTAGTAGCTTCCCCAACTTGCCCTTTATGTAAAGCTAAAGACATGTGCAAAGATCATTTGATCTTTTGTTATGGACTTGATACAAAGGTTAATGCTGTAATAATTCATTATAACTTTTATTGTATTGCTGAACTATATTGTGCGGCCTTCCATAGACTAATGGCAGTTAGGTCTGGTGTAGGATAAAATAAAGTTGCTAAAAACTTATTTTACACATTTATCCATATAAAATAAACTTATGTGTATATATATATTAGAATTTTGAGGTTTCAAATTAAGATCTATAATTTCTGTTGCATCTCTTATGAGAGATGCTGATTTAGGCAGGAGAAAAGACCCTTGCAAAAGAAGAGTGTGGAGGGGGTTGCATGCACTGTCATTGAAAAGCTTTAAAATATGCTTTGCTGAAAACTTGTTTAAAGTTGTAAATGTTTGAACAGGGATTCTTCTTCAATTTTTAGATATTTTCCTTGGACTTGTGTTCTGGCTTTGGTACATTATGAGGAGATTGCCTGATGTCTAACTTTAAAAAAATTTCTGGTAATTCAGCTTTGCAAATTAGAAAAGTGTAGCAATCTCTTTTTCTTTAAAGTATACTGTGCTAAAGGCCTTACTGAAATGCAGGCAGTAAAAAAGATGTGTGATGTGCTTCTTTAAAGCTTCGACTTTATGCCTTGCTGGTGGCCTAAATTCATTTACAAAAGTAATTGTATATTTTTAGTACTTAGCTAAGTTTGAATACATCAGATTGTCAATTTTTTTAATAATTGAAAGAAATGAAGGCTTCTTGAAAAAATGTTTTGGTAAACCTCATCCATTAGCTTACTCTGGGAATATTGAGATAGGTTAAGTCAATTAAGAAAAGATATTATCCCGATTAAGGTGTTGGCAAACAAGAACTGATCTTGCGATAAACAAGTAGTATTAAAAAATCTCCTACTTAGGTCGACAATGAAAACTTTTATTTTAGTTACTTTTTATTAAATAATTACAATTAATATAAATATGTATATACATATAACCAGTAGCGCACACAAAGGGGGTCCTGGGGGGTCTGGACTCTCCCCCAAAGCCCTTGGTTTTTTTCCCAATTGATTATAATTCTAAGTATGTAGTACGTAAAATTTAATTATTTGTTATTAATGATTAATTTTATTAATTAATGCTAATTATTTATTCAATAATTAGTTTCTTACTGTGTTTTGTTCCCGAAAATCGACAAAATCAAAAGGAGCATGATACAAGAATGGTGAACTTTCGATCCCGGACCCCCCCTGAAAAATTCCTTTGTGCACTACTGCATATGACAAAATCACAATATTAAGTGGCAAAATAAAACACAATTTTCCTTGCAGTTTTCCATTGTCCTTTCTATGGTGTTGGACTTCCAACATGCCTGTATGCCCTGAGTTCTTTTCCTATTTTAAATGCCAGTTTTGTTGGGCCTTCTGTTTTAGTTTGCTGTGGAAATAAAGCTTATATTCACTGTTCTGTTACTAGCAATGATAGCAAAAATTGTAAATCATATAAATCTGCTTAAATAATAAGGGAGAGTAATAAAGTATCAGATATACTAATATAATATCAGAAATGTACCTGCTGTGTAGAAAAAAAGAAAATACAAACTTTTAAAATAACTCAGAATATATATTTCCCTAAACACATGAAATTAGTAAATGCCTGAACTTGAATACTTAAAATATCATACTCAGCTGTAACTAAAATTAGTAATAAAAATAATAAGAACACTCTTGGACAAGATTTTAACATATTTCCTGAAATGTCAGTTTCTTCAATAAAACAAATTCTTCTGCAAACTTTGAATTCAGTATTTTCACTTCAAGAGAAACAAGCTACATAAGCAAAATAAGCAATTCTTTATTGTAGAATTAAATAGTGGATGATTTGACTAACATAAGTCCCAAATTTGACCAGACATTTTGAAAAAAACTGTTCAAGAGCCAGATGCTAGATTACTTTATGCTGATTGAAAACTATTCTGAGTTATGATAAAGAATTGAATAAAAATTTGCATTTAGAAGTTTTATGATATGAGAAATCCAAGCAGGAATAACCTTTGATACATTACAATTGATTTATTTTTTGTAATAATATATTGTTATTTTTTTAATTGAAAAGGTGTTAATCATTTGATGCAAAAAGCTTTCAAAAAATATTTGAATACAAATTTTTTGTCATCAAAATATTCATTCAAATACGCATTTAACATTAAGGGGCGTCATTTTTCAGACTTTTTTTAATTTGAATACTTTTAGGCAAAATTTTAGCTTTTTTTATCTTCATAATATGAACTCAAGAGTTGGAAGAGTGACACTTACAATAAGAAATTTATTTTCTCTTTTTGCTAAAACTTTTATTAACCCATTTATAGGGTTGTGTTTCACAAATTATAATTTTTCTTATTATAAATAGTATTATGGCAATGAGAATGAATTTGGAGGTGTAGCTCTCTCCCCCATGAAATTTTTTCTCTACTCCTACTTGTTAATTATATTATGTGTCTCCATTCTGAACATAGTGTATCTATAAAGTACATTATATTCATTTTAAAACATTTTTTCTAATCTCATTGGTACTGTTTAAATTGCTAAATTTTTAGAAATTTCTTTAGTGTTCTTTTGGTGAACAACACAAATCTGAAAGCTTCTCTATACATTTCTCTGAAACTGAAGACTTTGGAAAGCTATCTCATCTTGGTTATAGTTCCTTAGAAGTAAATTATTTTGCATTTATTTCTTTATAGCTTCAATTTTATTAAATTAGTTTAATTTAAATTTATTGAATTAGTTTGTCTGAAAACATTCTAAAATGTAGGTAATGAATTTGTGACCTGAAGACTCAATTTTTTTTTTTAAATTATCAATGAATTGTTATTTATTTTATATTCATTAAGCAAAACTATGTTGCACATTAACTGCAATAAAAGTACTTAAATTATAACTATCTATTATTTAACCCTGATTTGACCCCAAAGAAAAGTCAGACTTGAATTCTACCCAAGATAGTCCTGAATTTTACCTAAAAAATAAGGAGGATTTTGCATATCAAGAGAAACAACTTTTATTTTCAGAACCAGGATCAAAGAATTAGGATAATAGTACAGTAAATGATAAAGTCAGTTGTTTGGCACAGAGAAAAAAGTGAAGCCATTTGTGAGTAACTTTTTAACTAAAGTAATATTTGAGTTCATTGTTTTGCAACAAACGTTGCACATTGACAATTTCTCACTGATTTTTGATGTAGAATTAATCTCATCTGCGGCAAAAGTACTTGTTGGTCAACTCTAATTTGGTTCATGTAGCTCAAGATTGCTATGTATAATAAGAATTGGTAAAAATAATTTATAGTTTTAGCATATGTATATATGTAGTATCTTGATTATGGTAACACAATATTCCAGGTTCAAGTAAATAAGTGTGATTTTATTAGTAAGAGATAAGTTAATGCAACCTGTCAGCTTAGAAAGCTTGGCCACAGTAACAAATGCTCATGGACATGAACTTGTGGCTGGTATTGTTAAGTCAAGAGTTTGAGTCCTGATGTCACTGAAAACCTGCCACATAGAAAGATTGATGTGTGTTAAATCTGTCATGTTAGCAATGGTGGGAGAAGAGTATGTCATCAGTTCAGGTGTCATCCTAATTACTTGACCACAGTTCAAATTTACAAGGTTTGTCACTAGTAGCTAGTAATTTACGAGGTTTGGTAGCCCCTGTGTTGTTTTTCAGTGCAATGTTAATAAGCAGTCACTCACTCAGCTTAGAAAGGCTCTCCAATTTTGTTTTAAACTTAAGCTATATGAAAATAATGTTTATTAATAATGTGGCAGGGGGAAATGCATACTTTTCATATCTGTTTTTGTATTAGCCATCAAAAAGTCACTGTTTTAGCTTTCAATTAATTGTACTTGACAACTTTTCAAATGCCTTCTTTAAAGCAATAATGAGTTTAATTTTGAAAAATACGTTATAACAGAGTAATAAATTTCTCTTTTTAAATTTTTTATGAAAATGCAGTAAATAATCAAGTTTTTTAACTTTCTCCCAGAATATAAAATATTTTGATATTTGTTAAATTGTCAGAATTTTGTTGTAAAGGGATAATAACCTTTATTTCATACCTCTTATAAATCCAATTTCTCTTGTAATTTATACTGGATTAAAGTAAAACATATAAAAGTTAAGCAGATTTCTTGCAATATGTTGATGCAATATAATAATTCATCTATGATCAGGAATTCAAGAGGGATTTGAAATATAATCAAATTATTAAGAACTTTATGACAGTTGTGATTACCTGTATGTTTATCTCAAAAACTGTTTTTTCATTGTTTGGCTTTCTTCCTTGCTTTTTGAGTTAAACATTTTTTCTATTTAAAATTTTTGTATAAAACTGCAGTTTTGGTAAAAATTATTTTCTATAGTTGCCAATGCAATAATGTTAAAATGTAAATTTAATCATAAGCTATGTTTTAGGGTTGCCATGTGTAATCAGAGCAAAAAAAAAAATTCGCATATGAGATGCATTGTTTAACATTTTATTAAAATTTGAATTCAATTTCATTTTAATAAAGAAACCTGATTCTTAAAAACTGTATGTGTGTTTTCTTTTGATAATTAGAACTGCTCTTTGTAAAATTCAACTTTTTTTTGTTCATAAAAAATTTACAGCACTGTATTTATTTTATTTCTTTTATCATTTTTAAATCTGGTTACATATGAGTGGGTTAATAAATGTTTTTTAATGTATTTTCATCTGTAAAGAATTACATTTAAAATGTCTTCCTTATTTCCAAAAGTATCGTAATATTTAAAATTTTTCTTAAATATTTGTATAAACAATTGTTAATATGACGTATCAACTGTATTATTACTTTATTACTCATTAAAATATTATTTGATATTTTTTTAATGTTGTTTATATGCATCAATTACATTTACTTTTAAAAAGCTTTAAAAAATGTTAATATAATCATAGAAGTAATATTTTTATAAATAATTTGTTTGATCATTATTTTTCTTTCAGAATAATGATTCAGCAAATATTTCATCTGTTTTGAATTCTCTTCAAGAAATGAATATCGAAGTTATGACTAAGATTTGTGACTTAGTTCAAGAAGAAAAGTTTCAATTTCAAAATAAAGATTTAACTACATTAATAAATACCAGGTAAATGAGGATTGTAGTAAAAATAGCAGCAATTTGTGCTATGTATTATTTTTTACTTGTGCAAAATTGAGTATTCAGCTGTTCACACCTCATCTGTTACATATTTGATGTTGCCAATTTATATAATTTTTATCAGCAGGTTTGATGTATTGAAAATTACAGTTAATCACATATAAAACTTTTAGATTTTATAAAAATTATATTAATTTCTATACTATGGCAGTAAATAATGTATATTAACCGAAATTACTTAAACACCTATTTTCATTTTCAAAATAAAGTAAGTGTATGTAATGAGGCATCCATATTCATAAAAATTAATTCTTTATACCAAAATAGCTTCATTGCAGTTTGCAGGTCTTACTGAAGAAAATTCTTTTTATCTTTCAATTTAGAAAAACAGGATTTTTTACTTGGTATAGTTAAAAACCTTTTAGTAATAAGTTGATAATATTTGTGTTTTAATTTATTAATCTTAATTTTTAAAATTACTTCTGTGTAAACATAATTGAAATTTATATATTTTTCTTATATTATATATAGTAAACAAGAACCCCTATTTTCAAAATTCAGATATTTTTTTTAAAAATTTAAAAGTTAGAAATATTTCAAATTTTTTATACAAAAATTACAAATGCTTTATAATTTTTTTAAAAAAAACTTAGTTTACTATCTCCCATTGATTACTTAAAATGAAAATGGAAACTATGAATACTAATAAAATTGCATTTATTTTTATTAAACTTAAAATAATGATTATTATAAACTAATATTTTTTAAATATGTTTAGAGAGATACATTAAAAAAATTATGTAAATTAAATGTAGATTGATACTGTTATCTATAAGAAAACTGTTTGGTTATATGAGAACATGGTATGATTTATATAAAAAAATCTTTGATTTAATGATTTTAGCAATCCTTTCCCTTTATACATGTACTATGTACAGTTTTTGTGCTCAAAATGGCACAAAAAAGCTAACCATTTAATTTTTTCAGGGAAATTTTAAAAGTTTATGGTTATTTTAAAATATTACTCCTATTTCAATTATTGGTGCACACACATGAAATTTGATTTACCTGTAGGTCGAACTATGTATAACAAAAGTTGCTATTGGTTTTGTGATAACATGATGATATTTGTAAAGTACTTTTTTTTATTAATGCTTATTGAAAATTTGTTAAAAAATGTATTAATTCTAAATTCAATGTTTTTTAAAAAAAATAAGTGTTGCTTTGATTCAGAAATGCATACCAACTTTTGTTGTACATATTAATAGTAATAGCTAAAAAATATATCCAAGCATTTGGAACAATAAAAAGAAAATTTTTATTTGCCAATTAGATGCAAATAAAAACGTTCATAAACGTTTTAATAATCCTGCATTTTTTTTTAACTTTGAGCTTTTAAATTTTTTAAATTATAGAAAAACATATAAAAAATAATTTAAGCTAAGAAAATTGGTTTGATGTGTTGACCAATTTCTATCGTTTGAAACTTATTGTGTTCCCTTAATCTGAGAGCTATAATTATTATAAATTAGTATATTCTTAATGACATAGTATCACATTATCATTTAAAATGAATGCTTTTTAAAGATTTATAACACATTTAGAGAAATTTTCTGAACTTTTTGCTAAAAAAAAACACATCTGTTCTAGCTTAATATCGCTGGAAGCATTTCAACACTATTTTTATAGTGAATGATGGTTAGAAAGTAGAATAAAATTTTTAATTATTCCAAGACAAATTTATTTATGGTAAAATAAGTATAATTATTGAAATTTCAGAAAGCTTTGCTGAAAGGTTTAGTATCAAAATATCATCTTTAAGACATTAACTTGGATTTTCAATATCTTACATATTAAAAAATTTGTATTTACGAGTACTAGAAAGGAAATTGAAAAGTTAGATAAAAAACAGGTTTATTTTTAAAAAACTCTTCCAAGCTTTCTTTGCTTGAAAATGAAATTTATTACCTTAGATTTTAAATTTGTTATTTAAAAGTTGATGAAATTAGTCTTTTTTTACCAATTTTTTGACATTTAATACTTAAAACATTCTATTTCTCAAGTAATTTTTTTATGAGAATTCCTACAAAAATACATTTTTTAATAAGTTTTGATACATTTACTTCATTATTGTCTTCTGTTTTAATAATCATTTATTATTTTTGTTGGTGTGATCTAATATTTTATATTACTTTTCAGAAAAAAAATTCTACAGCAGTTAAAAGCAGCAAAGAAAAATTCTTCACACTCAGGTGTATTATTGAATGGTTCTTCTGTACTACAACCAGTGCCATTTCAAAAATTAAAACCTGGTCCTTTATTTCAAACAAAAAATTCATACAGAGATGCAGATGCAAACTGTTTGGAAAATATTCATATTTCACCCAGATTTTCCTTTACTAAGTTGAATAAAGCTGCTATCTCTTTCAATTCCACCTCACCTGAATGTCAATCTTTAATAAAGGATATTCTACCAGTGTCGAATAAGTCAACATCACTTAATAAAGAGACATTTTCTAAAGCTTCTTGTCAGAGTGGATTTTCAAAAGAAAATATTGTAAAAAAGATCCATGAAAGCAATTGTGACAATTTTAATCCAGAAAATACCACATCTGTACATATAGAAGACACAGAAACCCAAAATCTTATTGAACATAGTATATATCATATAAGTGATGATGATGAATTATCAGGTAAAGATGCAAATTCAGTATTATATGATATATTTTTAAGGAAATATACTTGAATACTGTTTCAGAAACATGGTACCAAAATTAATTTAAAAAACAAAATCAAATATTTATAAAAGCTAATGAAACTATGTTTGTTCGACCTCTGAAATAAAGCATTCCTACGTGTGTGTGTGTAATATATACAAAAACACAAAAGTATGATAACCAGTCTACTTACATGTTTGTATATCAAAAAGGATATTTATTTCTTACTGTTGTTTTTAACAATATAATGGAAGTTATATTAAGAATAAATGTACATGATTGTTTATTTATTTATATATATATATATTTTTTTTTGGACTTAACATTTACATCACATTTTATTATCAGATTTGTTTTCTCAATCTCTGTATTGTATATGCTATTGGTCCACATAATTTCACTGTCAAAATTCCTCTTTCACAGTCCTTTGCAGTCATTCCATTAGTCATGCCCTCAATTATTTTGTATAAAGTACTCTCTGATGTATAAGATTTTTTAATGAATTTATATAAAATTTTCTTTCTCACAAAAAAATATCCTTTCACTTTTCTTATGTGGCATACATTATCCATATTTTTTAAGATCTTTTTATGATATTAAATTGTATGATATAGAATTTTTTTTTGTTGTTGTTGTTGTCCATCCAGTATAGTGGCTAGCGAAGCTGACTGCTGTGCTGTAGGGCCTGGGTTCTAGTAATTTATGGCCTTTAATTGAAGAAAAAACTGAAAAAAAATCTATTCATGAGACATTGCTCATACCATTGGGGAAGTATTGCAGTAAACCACTTAGATCTGTGCAACGTTCTCCCATACTAAAAATGAGAGTTGCATATAGTTTGTTACTTGCATCTTTAAGCTTCTTTATCATAAAAATTTATGGTTATGTCTGATATAAACAGATTGCTATCTCGATGACAGAATGCTTCAATAGTTGTTTTTACTAGAACAAGAGTAGTAATTATATGTTGTTGTATATGTAATATATATGTCGCCCAACCGGTATAGTGGTTAGCGACGCTGACTGCGAAGCCGTAGGGACTGGGTTCGAATCCCGGAGAAGACATGGATGTTTGTAAGCGTATAGTGCCTTTGCAGCATGGGGGTACTCTAAACCAGTGATCCGCAACCCTCGGTCCATAGATCAAATGGTGCCAGCCGCCTAAAGAATATTTTAACTATTGCTATTTTATTTAAGGTGATGCATTTCTCCCGGATTTGCGCAACTTTCCACGGAAATCACTTTATATTCCATGTTAAATCACTTTTATTCATTTTTGGTGTAACTATATTTTATTCTGAAGGCATATTTAAAGGTAACTAAATTAAAATTGCTAAATCAAAACAATCAACATGTCCCACCCTCAGCGGGCCGCGGTAAAATTATCAAACGTGATGACCGGTCTGCAGCGATAAAAAGGTTGCGGAGCACTGCTCTAAACAGCCGTCGGGTTGCAAGTCCTCTTATGAGGCTGGTGGCAGGGAGAGAGGCGGGAGGCCCCTTATCCTTTCCCAAGATGTTCCTCGAAATTGGGGTGAAACCGAGCTAAATCGTACTGTCACCTGTATGGTGCTCAAGGTTACAGCCAACGACAGGAGTGCCTGTAGCCCCTTGCCATGATGAATTTCGTGCGCCTTGATCTGACTACATCAGACAGGTGGCATTAGCAACAACAGAATTTTTTTTTTTTGTGAAAATATTTAACTTTAATTATTACTTTACAAATATATCAAAGCTCAGCAAATTTAGTCTAGACATAAATGCATTGAATATCATTATACAATTTATCACATATATTTTACACTTCACTCTCATCCTTGATATTTTTTAAGAAGGATAATGTGCAGAAATTTTTATGTAGTATGTTATGTATCCTCTGTTTAAATTTTGTTCATATTGGTTGGTAATTATAAATTGGTTGTCTTTAACGCTTTTAAATATTGTAAGATAGTTGCAATACAGGTAATTAGAAATCATCAATATCTTTTACATTAAATTAGATGAAAGAATTTATTATATGATTATTTGATCTACATTTAGTAGTATGTGGCAATTGATATCCATCTATATGGTGCCATGCTAAAAAGTGATACCAACTCCCGAGGAATGTATTAGGTCTGCAATGGTAATTACCAATCTGCACAGCCCCATTAAAAAAAAGAAAAAAACTTATAATAATAGAGTAATAAAAAATTTGTACCTTATTGCATTTTATTATTATTTATGAATGTTTGCCCTAATTTAAATTAAAAATGATATTCTCAAAATTCTGTTTTAATAAAATCAGACATTATTAATTTTAAAAAATATATTAATCTCCTGTATTTAATGTAAATTGATTAATTATATTTAAATAATTTTTTAACTTCATTTGCTACTAAAAAATATCATTAAACAATAATTTTTTTAAAAAAATTATAGTTCTCTTTCCTTTTTTTATGCATTAGTTTATTCCTCAGTATATATTAAATTGTTTAATAAATTAAATTTGAATTCATAACTGAACTCAGTGCATCTATTGATGAAATATTTCATGGTGCTATTTTTAAATATCTTTTCGTTTCCCACAGTGTCTGGAAGAGAAAGTTTAGAAAATGATCATGAAAAAAGTATGTATCCAAAAAACTTTTCATGCCTAAAAGTTTATTAAAAAAAGGAATTTCTTTTTCATTCTTCATTTGTAAAATACAGTCGAATCTCTATTTAATGAAGTCGTTATATCCCGAAAAAAAGTTCGTTATATGGAAAATTAGTTATATACAATTTCATCTGTCAATACACTTTATAAACCACATAAAACAAATTTTTGATTAATAAACATATATTAAAAAAGTAATTATTCACACTATTTTGTAAGTAAATATCTATTTATTTTGTATACCTTATCCATAAAAAAAAGGAAAAACTGCAAGGAAAACAAGAAAAAGAACGTTGAGGTATATACTGTATTTTCAATATTAAGAAAATAATGTTATACTAAAATTATTGAATTTTAAGGACATTTTCTAATTTTAAGCTAACAAGTATTTTTAAACATGCATTATTTTGCATTCAGTAATTGTAAGCATACATTACTGTATGCTTCCTTAAATTTAAATACTGATAAAATCTGATAATTTCATTTGAGTTAGTTGTTTGAAAAGTTACAGCTATTTTATTGTTGACGTTGAGTTAGGCATATGAGGAAACCAGGTCAAGGTCATTGATTCCCGTAAAATATGTTAAAGGAGAAAAAAATTTAAGTGTCCAGAAAAATAATTTAAAAATAGGGTGAAAAAAAATTCGTTATATAGAAAATGCACTTTGCTATTGGGAGGTTATTTTATGAAGAAAATTGTGAAATGTTCTTGGTTCCAGGACAAAGTTTGCTATATCGAAAAATTTGCAATATAGAGGTTCAACTGTATATTTTATTATTTCATCTCTTTTTCTGTAAAACTAGCCCCTTTAGTTTTTAAATTGACATTGAGGAAAATTGCACATTAATGATGTAAAATTATGTTATTTCTTTTTGATCAGCTTTTTTCCTTGCCAGTTCTTAATGTTAAATATTTAATAGGTATTATGAAATTTCACAATTTTTGCCCCTTTCCAACAGTTTTTAAATAGTTAATGTATGTATATTGTGAGTGTTATTGTATACTAAAAAAATACTTAAATATCAGTACATTATATGCATGTATAAATTAATATTCTTAAAAAATTTATTGAAGTAAGGTAATGTTTATTAAGGTTTATAACTTTTATTAATTAGTTTTTTAATTATCAATGAATAATGTACTAATTCCATTTTGTTTAATGCATTTGTGTTAACATGATACACATGTATAATAAGGTGGGCCAAAAATTATTTTTCAATCACTACACCCTAAAAAAAAAGTCACCTTTTGCCTAGCTAAGTAAAAGGGGGGGGATTTAAATAAAAATAATTTCCGCTTTTGCATTGAACCTAAACTTTTGAAAAATTGTGAAATTGTTCTGTTTTTTTCTATTTTTTAACTTACCAATGTTATATCAATATTATTTTAAATACTAAGTTTAGGATATGATGAGAGCTAAAAGTAGTAATAATAATAATATCTGTGAATTCAAAATGTTTATTGTTAGTGGAAAAATCTCAAAAAATATCTTTTTTTCCCAATTTTAATTGTCTTCACCTTCAATAAATAAAACTCAATAAATGATTAGTATATTTTTCATTTGGAATATTTTAACTCTATATGGGAACCTATTAAACAGTTTATGAAACTATCCAATTTTTTATTCAAAGAATGTACTTTAATGTCAGATTTTTATGAGAAAATTCAGGTACTGACCTTGAGTGAAGTCATTTTAAAGATGCCAGCTGTTGTTTCAGCACTGCACGTTTTTCTCGCAATGCTTCTGTCTTTACACAATAATCCACTGTTTGGGTGTGATGGGGAAGCTCTTTGGAAATGTGTATACTAGACATTTATTGCACCATAACTTTGAAAAACTGATAACTCACTGTTGCTGCTTGATCAAAGACTCTTTAGATTCATTAACTCTCAGTAGTGCGACATCCCATGAGGGCTAAGGCCTACTGTGCCCAACTCAGTATACACTACCTTGAGCCCTGAGGTGCATGAACAGATGTTCTGGTCAGGTGGTCAGTCTGATGCAAAAAACCCCCAGTGTTAAGTCCCATGCAAACTTGGTACTCATTTATCGACCCACTGAAGGTATGAAAGGCTGAGTCAACCATGCCCAGCCCGAAGTTTGAACCTCGGACATGTGGTGTGGAAGTGTGATGCACTAACCACACAGCCACTGGGCTTCTTAGATTCATTAGCCTATGGCATTTTTAGGATGACCAATGATATATTTATTTTGGGATATGAGGAGCATAAATAGAAATAAATAAATGAAAATTTTATGAATATTTGTGCAAAATGCCAATATTATTTGCCAAAATAGCAATAGTTCTTGTTCACCCTTCTCCCTTTCAAAAATTTCCATTATTACCTTTAATAACGAACTGTAATAAAAAGGAAATATATTTTTTATTTTCTTTTTATTGAATGGAATGTTTTTGAAAGAGAGATTTCTGAAAAATTTTGGATGCAATTGGGGGGACAGAAAACCGAATTATCACTTGCAGCTGATATGTTCAAACTCTACTTTTCTTTTTGTGATTAACTATTGGAATAATATATTCATGAAGACTTACTTCTCTTGCTAGTTCACCAAATTATTTTGACTTTCAGTCAATCATCAACAAATCGTAATGTGATAAATTTCTTGGTTTTCATATGTTCTTTTAATGTTGGCTGTCAATGACAGAAGAATTTGGGAAAAATGTTTAAATGTAATAAAACCATTGCTAGAAAGGATTTCCAGTGCCTATTATTGAATAATCAAGGGATTTTTTTGTTAAATAAGCTTTTTCCTTCACAAAAACCTGTATTAACATGGTCTTTTTATGAATTCTACTCTCCAACAACAAATATATAAGGTTTTTGCTAATTAACTGAAATAGTTGATAAGCTAAATAATTATAAAAAAAGACAAAAAATAGCAAGATTTCCTCATTTTAAAAAACTCTTAAGTGTGATGTGAGTCCCCCCATTTAGCCACTTTAATATGCAAATGTTTCTATTTTTTAAGAATCCATTGCTTTATAGTCTGTAATTTTTTTCAGAGACCTTATGAGAGATCATGAATCATGGAATATAACTGAATGCAAGTTAAATAATTCCACTAGTTTCTAATTCTCTTTTAATTTTGTGACAGGATAGTGATAAAACTTTACGTTATATTTAAAACTATTGCATTGCATGAAATGATTATCCTATCATTAATTAATCATAATTATTTTTAATATTTCTAATATGTTTTGAAATTTAAAAATGAAATTCTGCTTGCTTTTACATTGAAATGATATATGTATTAACATATCTACATCAGTTTTGTGTTGAAAGTTTTATTATTTTTTTAAATTTTGTATTTTTTCAAAATGTATTGAAATTATCTTTAAAAAAAGAAAAAATTATATTATCTTCTGTTATATTCATTTACACTGTATATTTTTATTAGTTATTGCCGGAAAATTTTACGGTAATCAAAGAGATGATGGAGCCTCTTTGGAATTTAAAGGATTTAATTTCTTATTTTCAAAAGATGTGTTGAATGTTTTTCATAATGTGTTTGGATTGAAAGTATTTCGACATAATCAACTGGAAGCAATCAATGCTGCATTATTAAAAGAAGATTGTTTCGTTCTCATGCCTACAGGTAAAATAATCTTGGTCTGTAATATTGCTGTTTCTTAGCGAACTGCAAAAATATATGAATTAGATGTTTCATGACATTATGAATTTTGATTAATATTTTTAGATTCAGAACATTTTTTAAATCACCATCATCATTAATCATTTAATAAAAGTCTTTATAGAAATCATTTTGCTATGTGAATACTTTTTAACTGGACTATCTTCTTTTTGTAACATTTCACGAAATACTTCTTTATCATTTCAGATTTTCTGTAGGCATGTGTTAAGAGAATTAAATGAATGGTATTATTTATACTTTAAATATCGATGTGTAAATAGTAATTGTAATGAAGAATTTTATAAATTGTAATTATATATAATAAGGAAATAAATAAATGTAAAAGAATGTTTTTCCAAAAATAACTCACTCAGTATTTTTGTTTCAGTTCTTCAAATTAAACATAGGATCATAGTCAAAAATTTTTATTTAGAAGGAATGATGTGTGTTAAAACTGCCGTGGGGATCAACATTTTCACATTAGCATGGTGTGAAAGTTTTGAGAGAGAGGGATGCTAACTCTGGTATCATCCTTGAAACTTGACCTTGATGAAAATTACTAGCTCCACTGCCAATAGCCCATTAACGTATGGTAGTCAAGGGCCATTGTTATTAAACTTTTGTGGGCTAAGTGAACTTCTACCTACATTACTAATATAAATCAATGGTTAGATAATTCCTATATTGGTATGAATATTATGCTTGATTTCAATGTATCACAGAAAAAAAATAAAGTAATATCTTTACTTCAACACTTCAAACATTTAAAGAAAATCGAATTTATTTTCTAATCCTCTACAAATGATTGATTGTTTTCCGGCTTCTCGTCTGTTGTTATTTTTTTGCAGGGAAAAACAAAATGAGAGAGATTTAATGCTCAGCTAATCTTACTGATCATGAGATGTTAAAAATGATTTCTTAAAAAAAATTATTACTGGAACAGTTTACTTTCTGAGAAATGGGGAAAGTGACTTTCAGGGGGCAATTTAAGTTAATCTGCTGTACATATATCTTGATAGCTGCAAGTAGTGACCAAATTGGAAGTGCTAAAAAGTATAACCGCACATTGAAATTTATGAGCAGTTGCATGTAATTAATTCATGATGAAAATGACATGTCATATCAAACTGCCATGTTGTGATTCAATATGTTTGAGTATTTATGTGCAGATATTGACCAAACTGAGCAAGACCATCAACTACAACAAATTTTTAGATTACTGTTTGTGGGAATGAATACACTCTTGCAGACATGTAACAATAGAAATAAAACCTCCAATGAATTGGATATTTGTTATGGAAATGTTTATAGAATTATTGCAGTGCAACTTATTTAATTTTCATGAGATTTTTGATTGATCAGCGCATTGTCTGTTTGATAGAGTAAATTAAAAGGAAGCATTGTTATATAAAGTGCAATCTTACTAAAGGAAAGAAATAAATCTTTGGACATTGCAATTGGAGATGAGACTTGAATTTGTCATTTCTCACATAAACAACCTGCAACTTCCTCATTTGGAAACATTCCTTTGCCTCAAAGTATCAGATCTGCAGTAAAGACAATATTGATGCTGTTTTTCAACAGAGGTTTGGTGCATACTGAATTCAGACCAAAGGGTGCATGCTTACTGTATCCTTTTATTGTGAAGCACTAAAACAGATGCAAGGATCACTTAAAAATTGATAACCATGTAAATTGTCAACTGAGAAAAAGAACATCCTCATTGAAAAAAAACTCTATAAGAAGAGAAAACATAAGGAAAGTATTGAGTTTTATATACAAAGTAAACAAACATTGTAATTCATCTGACTGTGGGTTTATATGGTCAGCAGCAGTAGATGTCTTTTTCCACATCTCATCAGTATGGATTGTGTCTGCTATTATCCAATAAAGGCTAAAACTTAAGCCTTGGTTTCAAATTGAGTTTTCTGAATAACAGCTAAATTATTCTTTCAGTACATTCTAGATTTCTTTCTTATTTTATTGGATGATTTTTATTTTCTTGTTACATAAGAAATTCTTTCAAGCTGTATTCTTTAAATCATTTCAATCTTGCTTTGTTTGATTTTCGTGCTCTTCATGTAACATTTGAGTGATTTTCATGTCTTCCTTATTTTTGATTTTAGTTCCTAACTTATGGAGAAATAGTGTATTATCAGTGTACTGTTGATGATTCTTTGTATACCAGCCACAAATTTGTACCACATATTGTATCTTCATGAGCCAAACTGTACAAAAAGTGGGTATTAGGATTCTGTGAATCCATTGAACATGACATTTTCTTTGAGTGTTCTGGTAAAGATTTCTGCATGCTTAATCCCTTCTTCCCTGCAGTATAATTTAAACTTTTTTACCATAAGAGCAGAACATTCTGTAAGAATGATTATTGTTGGATTTTCAAACTGTTTGTTGTAATTTTAATTTATAAATGGTTTCCTGTATAGTAAAGATAAAAATTTATTGATATGGTTATCTTTTTAATCCATTAGTAATTCTGAAAATGTTTTGGTACTATTAATTTGTGGTTGGAAGGCGTCCATCAATATCTATAAAAGTGTTTAATGGAATACTTTCTTTGGATATTGTATTTAAAATAAAAACACTTCTTTTACCTTATTCCTTATCTTTTAAAATTCATTCTATATCTCTCTCTATTTAATGTTTGATTTTGAACAAACATTTCTTGTTCTAAGAGTTTTTTTTATTTTTGCCGCAATAAAAGAATTTTTGTTACCTGCTGACTCATTTTTTCCTTCTTTTTGTGTTCTTAATTTTTTTTGTGTGTGTATTTCTGGTATAATTTTTTTTTCTTACATTATCTTCATGAATATTATTTCTTTCACCAGTAAAAAAAATTTCAAAGCTACACTTTCTTTTATAACATTGGGTATGAAGCTATGTAGACCATTTCCTTACAAGCAGCCAAATATAAGTTAGTTTTGGAAGAAAATGAAAAAGACATAGCATGAGGGCTGCATTGACGAGCACTGTTGCTTACTTAACTCTACCCAGGGAACATGCATAGCTTAAAAACTGCTATGTATGTGAGTAACACTACTCCCCTTTACAACATTCTCATTTATTGAAATTTTTAATGTATTGTGGCAAAAGTCCCAGTAACAGCTCCCAATTTTCAGAACAAAGATAATAATTTCAGCATAGGATTTATTGTAATAAATTTCAGAATAAGAAAGAATTCAAAGCCAGACAAAGATTTTCATTTCTGATTCCCATTAGTGATGCATGTTAATAATTTTGCTGAACAAATTTTAATATAGCACTTCTAAACTTTTGTTCTTAATTCTGAACCTGTACCTAATACACTTTTCTTTAATTCTTTTCGATAATTAAAATTTAAATGCTTCTTCACATAATTGATTAAAATCTGATTGGTACATGTTTGATTGAAAAAAAATGTTGTACATCCTTTTGTATTTAAGGGCATTTTTTTATTAATACTGTCAGAAGATTTATGACCAGATTTCAATAACTGAGGGTCCATAATTTATTTGCTAGATAAAAGTATTTTTTAGACATTACAGAGTAAGAGACGGGGAATGAATTTTATTTAGTATGTGAAAGAGTTTTATATTCATACACTTAAGCATAAGCACTATCAGTTTTCTGAAAATATTCAGTTTATGCTCTCAATTTCTCTTCAAACATTATTAAACATTTCTGAGCTCCCTTAGCTGTTTCTGCGTTGATTTAATTTTTTAAATTCTTCAGTGCTGTGCATCTCTGCAGCATAAATTTAATCTCCTGAGAAAGTAATTGAGTGGGGGTCCAGGAAGGTTCCCATTGCCAATAATCTGGAAATGTTTCATCAAAGAATTCACATATGTGGTGCAATGAGGGTTAGTGTAGTTTCGAAGTGTGATAAGTGTGTTTGTAAAGATACTCTGTCACTAGTAACAATTACAATTTCAAGTGGAAACTGTGTAGCAAATGAGTAACTTATTTTTCTATCAAAATATCAATTTAAAAAATCTGTCACTAAAATAAAAAAAAATCATTTATATCTGTTAACATCATAGGGATTCATCATTTGTATAAACTTTGTGTTAATAAAATTGCAGAAACAGAACTGTCAGTGAGATAAATTTTCAATGTGATTACATCTCAAGTTTATAAAGTTCATATCTCTATCAGCTATCACTTTTTGCTCTCGCTTTCGACACTTATTGCTTCCTAGTGAGCTTTCTTGATTTCTTCGTCATGCTGATATTTTTCATTGATTAGTTAAATCTGTGACTTCAGCATTTGGTACCGAATTCAAATATTACATAGCATTTATTATACAATTGTCTTTAATTATAATAAGCTAATTATATACCATTTTTAGGTGGAGGAAAAAGTTTGTGTTATCAACTTCCTTCTTTAGTAAACAATGGTGTAACACTAGTTGTATCACCATTACGTTCCCTAATTATGGATCAAGTGCAAAAACTAAATTCATTAGATGTAAGTCGTTTAACTGATGCTTTAATATTTCATTTTATTTCTGTTATTTTTACTTATAAGAGTTTGATCTTTATTTTTAAGTACTTTGTTTACATTGTATATAATCATTCTCTTATACTAAATTTTTTATGTGTTAAAATTTATTATGTTGAAATATGTAATTTAAAACATGATAGTAATAGTTTTTAAATTTATTTTCATTTACAAAAAATTTTACTTCACATTATATGTATATATTTACACTAATTATATTTGTTTTATTTTGTTGAGAGAATATGAAGATATGAAAATAAAAGCAATTTAAAATTAAGCATCATGTTTAGGTGTATTGTAATATTAATTTTATTAGCAAAAAAGTTTTTGGTTAATAATTATCAATTAATTACAGATCCCTGCATATTGTTTAACTGGAGATACTGACACATCAACTTCAAATTACATCTATCACCAGCTTGCATCTAGGGAACCTAGCATTAAATTACTTTATGTAACTCCAGAGAAAGTAATCATTTATTGATTTTTAATTCATGTGCTTTGAATGTTTATATTTATTTACAAATATAAAATTTTATGATTTTGATCACTTGTATATTTATGCTTCATCACAATATGTGTGCTATAAATCACTTAAGCTTTATTGTATTGCATTCCTATAAGTTATTTTTTAAAGTTAAATAGTTCAATCTGATAACAAGAAAGTTTTTATATACTGTTCAAATTAATTGAGACAAACATTTTTTTCTAGTCTGTTGGAATGTAATTACCAGTTACATCCTGAACCTCCTCAAACCGGTCATATCCGCCCAGAAGTAATGTGACAAATTGATATTGACCTTAATTTACCCATTTGATTTGTTTTAATACATTAGTAGTTCAGTTGTGAGCTTTTCAGTGTGGTAGCTGGTGTTATAATTTTGCATTTCATGTAACATGTGTTACTTTTGCTTGTTCAGAGATGGATATTACTCCAAGGAAACATTCTAAACTAATCACTCTTAATGAACACACTTCTGTGACTGGGAGATATATAGCTACCATAGTTGTTGTTGACAAATCAAGTCTTTTTCGTGATCATCTCCAAAAATAAAAGTAAGATGTGGGCTCAAATGGAAAATTACTCCTAGACCTGATAAAATTCTAATAAGAAATAGCAAAATAAATCAAAGTAAGACAAGCACACACCTTTGAAGGGATTTATTGGAGTATGGTGTTGAAATAAGTACCTCTCAACTGTACTAAAAATCATACTAGAAGTTAGCCGTAAGGCATCAAGACCAAGGAAAAAACAATTTCTAACTCAGAAAACAATGAAAAAATGTGTAGCAGGGACCAGAAATACTTATCCTGGACTGTTAATAACTAGAAAAAAAGGTGATTTTCAGTGATTAAATGAATTTGTTTGTGCTGGATTACAAATCAAGTATAGTTAGACTAAGTGAAGGTGAAACTCTGCTGCCGAATCATATCCAACAGACTGCAAAACACCCTTCTAAATATATTTTTGGATTTTTTCATAACAAATGGCACTGAAAGCTTAGTTCCTTTTGAAGGCATGATGAATTATGTCAAATGCATAGAAATATTACGCAGTAGAATTGTTCCATCAATGGAAACATTTGACGGAACATTTCAACATGATTTGGCTTCTTGTCACAATTCGATATTGCTCTAGACTTTCATGCAAAAAAATGAAATAAAAGTGCTTAATTTGCCTAGTAATTAACCAGACCTGAATGATATTATTACATATTCTCAAGAATCGTTCAGCTAAGATGAGTTGCACAACATCAGAACAAACGATAAAAAGTGCAAAACAAGTGTAGTTCCTCAATGACGAATGTCAATGCTATTGCTAGTGGAGTCAATAGCAAGACGAGTTGAAGAGGTTATTTCTTCTACAGGAGGATATACTTCGTACTAATAGAGATTTTTCTGTCTACTTAGGTATGTTGAGATTAAATGTTAGGGGTTTTGAAAAAATAATTTTTTACCATTTGTCCCAATTTCTAGCAGTATAGTATACTGTCTCATCTGCAATCATATTTTTACAAGATTTTTAAAAAAAAATTTAAGGAAAATTTTAAGTTCTGTAGCGGTATCTAAGTAAAAAAAACCAGTACTTAGACATCACACGAAGACGATCGTCTTGGCGTGATCGATAAAGTACTGGTGTTCGGATCGGAAGGTGCCCGGTTCGAATCTATACCTACATTGGTGACCCTGGACTGAAGTAAGAAAACGCAACTTTCTGAACTGTAATGGCGCCATCTACCGCAAGAAAAAGTAAATAAATAAAAAAAATAAGAGAGAGTGAAAAAAAATAAATAAGAGAAGAAAAATATAAATAAATAAAAAAAAACATATACTCTCTCTGAAACAAACGATAGATCATCTTTCTCTCATCTCAGCAAGAAAAATAAATAAGAATAAAAATAAATGAATGAGAGAGAGAGAGAGAATAAAATAAGTAAATAAATAAAAAAACATGCTCTCTCTCCAAGAACAAACAAACGGGGGAAAAATCGTTCGCCTATCCACCTCACTGGTGGGAGAGTAGTGTAGCGGTAACCAGTAGCGGTAAAAAAAACCAGTACTTAGACATCACGCGAAGACGATCGTCTTGGCGTGATCGATAAAGTACTGGCGTTCGAATCGGAAGGTGCCCGGTTCGAATCTATACCTACAGTTCCATATTATATAATATGTTTTTGTAAAAATAATCCTTTTATAACAAATGAAAATAAATTTATACTAGTTCAGCATCATCATTCAATATTATTACTTAAGAAAATAATGCTGAGAAATCCATTTAGATTTCATTTTATGAAGATGAACACTTGTAAATTTTCTTTTAATTTTAAGCTCGTTTCATTAGAAATATCTTCATTTTAAACTAGTAATCTCTAACCAATTATTTTTGGAGAAAAATATGGATAAGCTTTATTAATAATAAGATAAAAAGAATATTTTGCGATGTTTTTATATTCTGAATGTCAATTTTTGCCTTTATATTGCACTTACTTCACAAAATATGCTAGAGGGGAAGGAATAAGAAGCACAATAATATAGTAGTAGCTCAGTGTTGTTTTGGGTATTACAAAAGTCATTCCATTCCTTGATATTGATTCTCATTTGATTTTTTTATTTTATTTTCTTGTTTCTCAGATTTTATTTGTAAGTAAACACCTTCATAAAGCTTATTTTCCTTTCATTTCAAAGGATCTCAGCTTATATACAATTATCATTTAAGTTTCTAGAACTTTACTCATATGATTTCCTAGTCTTATCACACTGATTGGTCAGATCCAATGGCTGATGCAACATATTGTCATCTTACCACGAAACTTGTTGGTGCAGTACTTGTTTAATAACTTTAGTTGCAGTTAAGATTATATTTCTCTTAGGCAGGTAAATAAAAAGAATTAAATATCATATGGTGTCCTGGAGTATTCAAAACTGTAAAAAAATTAAAAGAAACTCCCTTTCAAAAAAATTAAAATAGAGAATCATTGCACACATGTGTGCGTGTTACATCTCCACAATCACACTTATATATAATGAACTGTGTACCGATCAGTAATTCAAAATTCTATTGTCCTCATCAGGTACTATTTAAAAACAAAATATAAAGGAATGAACTTTAAAAACACCTGGACATAGCTGTAAAACCACTTGAATAACTTAAAAGAATAGTGAAAATATTGCACAAGCAATTTGTTTAACAAAAATTATTGTTGAAAATAAATTCTAATTATTTTATGTAGTAGCTTTTCTGAGATTGTGAATAGTAAAAAAATAGTATATAATTAGCAAAGAATAGATCAAGCCATGCATGTTACAAGCCTCTGGTGGACACCAAAGTAGCCAATTGGTTGTGACTTATCAAGTTTATGCTTACAATGAGCAAGTCCAGATAGTTATAGATCTATTGTATAAAATATGTAAGAATGTGTGTCACCATTCCGTTGACTGTTGCTTTGATAATGGGGTGATATGGAATACTCATGTTTTATCTCCAGTAACGATTCGACTGAGCATGTCATCCCCTATTTCCTCTTAATGAATCAAAAGTTCAATAAACTGACAAACCTCTTGTGTTTGTGTTCCACTGTGAGGAGTCTGGGTACCGACCAAGAACACAATTTCTTAAAGTTGAGGTCTTCATTTACAATTTTGTACACCACCGACAGAGAAACATCAGGAAATTCCAATGAAAGAGGGGTTATCGTGAATCTCCTGTTCTCACAAATTTTTGTTTCAGCTGCTTGCATCAAATCATCAGTGATTACAGAGGACCGGTTTGATCGTTCTTTATCATGGACGTTTGTTCGCCCATCTTTAAACTTCCAGCCCCATTTTCGAACTTTTCTATCAGTCATTGCTTCAGTGCTATAAACTTCTGTCATCTGGCAATGAATGTCTGCAGCTGACATGTTTCTTGCAGTCAAAAAACGGATAACAGACTGTATCTCACACTTGGCAGGCGATTCAATAACCTTAAACATTTTAAAGATGCACAACAAAGCTTACACAACTGCTACAGAGCTGGAAATGGTGCTAGTGTTTGTAAAGGATGCTGGTCAGTGGCGCAGAGACTCGTTGCGGCATATATGCGAACTAGGGAACTATATGTGCCAACAAACTTTAATTGAAAAATAACCCTCGTAGAAAAACAAAAATTTCATATAAACTACTGTAAAATACAATTGTTCTGTGATGAAAGAAATTTATGTATAATGTTTATCTGAAAAAAATTGTATATGGATTGTTAAGGAGTGTGAAAAATCTTCATTTACTCTCCATGATTGTACTATCTTGTAAATAATGTCAATAAAAATCACTTTGATCTTCTCATGAATGATTTTGCATAGTATTGTCTTCCATTTTCCATATGATAAGCAGTCTTTGTGAAGAATACATAATAGTTGCATAGATATTCCTTTTGAAACATTTCCTTAATCCCTTGATGATGGAGACTCGTAATATACTTGCTTTGCCTTTGTTTTGGTTGATGATACTAACCTGTCATTCAAAATTAGGGCAAAATAAAACATTTACATTCTTATTTTAGGTAAGTATGATTGGTATCAGTTGTAAGATGTTTCTTCCAATTCTTCAGTGAAACTTTGTGATTAATTGCCCCAAAATGTGTCAAAAATGAGTAATATATTGTAGAAGTTTTAATGACAGAGGAGACTGAAAAATATGATGATGACTATAGTGAAGTGTATAAAATGAAAATTTTAAAGACTGTACTAGAAAGTGTCAAGTGATTCTGTATTTATCCACTTGGTTTGAAAAATATCTCTCTCTAAAGTCCTTAGTAATTTGCTTATGATTTCTTGAATATATTTATTTTCACTTTCTTTCCTTCACGAATTTAGATTTGATTTACTATTGTAATTTATATGTTTGATCAAATTAGAAAACTAAATAAATTAATCACACAAAATCTACTGCCTTTGTACAACAGCAAATTAAATCTATTCTAAATACAAGAATTTTTTCAAATAAATTTGTACCTCTTGGGTACAAATTTATTGGAAATGTATATGTCCTTGTCCTTGAAAAAGCATAAATCAATGTAGGCCAGTTGTATGTGCATGTTAGATAAGCTACATTTATATCTCATTCTCATTTTTCAATTATTTTGTTTCACTTCTGTGGATTTTTCTTTGGGATTATTTCTGCAATGTCTTAAAATTTGCACAATAATGTCTCAACAAAAGTTTGAAAAAAATGTGTAATTACAAGAGTCAATAAGGTGTTTGTGGAAGGAGGGCTAGTTATAGACTGATGTAATAGACCCATAACTTGGAAGTGGACTCTTCCTTACTTGTTTTATAAAACTTCATTAGCTGTGTTTTTATGATATCTTTTACTAGTTAAACAAGCTTCCACTGTATATGCATAACAAGTTTTCTCTTTTGTAAGAGTTAAATCTGAAAGAGATTCATAGGAATAAGTATTTTGTTCGTATAGTTTGTTGGATAGTACAAGTAGCTCTAGGATTTTTGAAATATTTATAAGCTATTTCATAGAACATAGAACTTAAGGGTTAAAAAAAATGGAAAGTATGATATATATAGATAAGGCTTCAAGCGCAAGACTGATGTTTTAGAAATTATTGAAAAGGTAAAAACTGTTCACACAATTTTATCTATGTGTTATATTATGCATATGATAAATTAACACTGTGACAAAAAAATATACATAGAATTACACAACATACTATCAGATGTGACAAAAACTATCAAGTCAAAATAAAGCACTTAATTTCTCATATATTTTAAGTATTTATTATAGAGATGGGTTGAGATTTACTGAATGGTTAATGAAACATTTAGAATCATTACATGGGCACACAATTGTCTGCTCCCAGCAAAGTACTACTGTAAATAAGCCGATTATAAGGCTACACTTTTAAAAAAAGGGCTTAGGCAAACTGATGGAGGGTTACAACAATTAGCTATCCTAAATTATGTTAGAGTAAATTAGCAGTGTAGGAAAAAGGTGTGGCATTTTCTTAGACCATGTTTTTTAAAAAAGATCATATGAAAAAAGAACATAATTTGGTATATGCTAAAACTTGATTATTTTATAAAAGTGAAATTTATATATATATACATGCATATATGTTTTATAAAGAAACTGTTTGCAAAGCAAAAAAAAAACATCTTCCGTACACAAATTTTGAAAAGAAAAAAAACCAATAATTAGTGAACAAGTTTATCAAGGATTAGCAAAGAGGAATCACAATTATTTAGATCTTATATTTCATGTAATTAGTAAAATTTATTTAAGTGTTATTTCCCAGAAATTTGCAAAATAGCAAATTTTAGCAAATAACATTCTGCCTTTGCATACATTTAGAAATTCGTAACTTTTGTACACTTTAAGATATTCAGAAATCAATAATGGAGGTTGCAATACTAGATAAACCATAATATCTAGTTTTTTAAAAAAAAATTTATGTATATTGATAAATCTACTTTTACGTGCAGCAAGGAATCTTATTAACTAAATAATTCATTCTGAATTCAAGAGTTATTATTTTTATTCCTGTTGTTCTTAAGATTTGACTAAAACTGTGTGTAAACATTAATTTATTTTTTTTTACCTAATGGACCTTGGCTTTGGTATTTTCAACCTTTGCAGACCTAGTACATTCCCCAGGAGCTGCTATCACTTTTTAGTGCTGAACCATATAGGCAATACCAATTTTGACACCCAATTTCCTCTCTGAGCTCTGATGAAGCAAACCTGCACCAGGATATTAATTTTGCAGAGAGCATCCAAGCCAAACAGACACTCTAGGGATCTTTTACATGTCGTATAATTATACGACATGGCCACTGTCAATTTTCTGCATCATAAAAATCCCCTGACTTGAGCCAGGATCGAACCTGCAACCTTGGGTACATAAGGCCAGGGACAAACCAACTGGGTCTCCCAGTTGGCTGTAAACATTTAATGTCAAATCTGAAAAAACTCTTATACAAACTGATGTTTAATTGTATGTTTTGGAATGATATCCATTCAATGAATAAAATAATTGAATTTTTCTAAATAATGTTGTCTTTATACTATCAATTATCATAATTTGATACTTATCTTTAAGTTTGTTGTTGATTTGGATAGCTATTAAAAAACTTAAGTAAGCAGTTGTTTAAAAAATGCAGATTTTTTTTAAATTAGAATTTTAGTTTTATAGAACATTTTTATTATTTTCTGATTATTTTGCATTGCTCTTTTAAAATCTCAGACTTTAATGATTTGTTACTTGAATTCTCTTTTAGAGTAAAAATCTATATTAAAGTAGTAATTTTATCAATGAAATTACATTTTATACTTCTCTTGTCATATTTATTGTCTAACTAAATTGATACTGTACACATATTCTTTTGCAAAATTGTTTCTAATTTCTCCTCATTTGAGAGAGCAATTTTTTTTAAAAAAATTGATTGGCTGAAAAGACTAGCTTGTTGTAAGGAGTGAAGTGTATATAAAAACTTGAATCTTTTTACTTTGTTATAAATATTTGAATCAACATATAATACGAGCATTTTGGTTTGTAGGGGCAGAAGATTTATTTATGTAGGATTTTGCAAATTGAGTGGTTTATTATGTAATTTGTTTTGTTTCATTTGTTCTAAAAACTTTTTAGAATGTATATTTTGAAATTTAGCCTAGACTTGGTGTGATCCCTGCAAAAACTTCCACTTTTAATATTATTTTATTACTTCCTCTATTTATGCAGATTTATAGTTTATGTATATTTTTGAGTACAAAATTTTAATATAATAAACTTAGAAATGTGACTATATTATGCATTTAAACTACCAGAGTTCAGATTTCACTGTAATGCATTTTATTGAAAGCATAAATTAGGGATTCCTCTTTGTAAATTACCTTTTAATTTTACAAACTTGTCTGTAGCTATATAGTAAACATTTGTACTGGGATGAAAAATTTGTGAGATGAACATATAAAAATTTATATTGACAAGGAAAGCATTTTCATTTCATTCAAAACTTCATTTATGCTGTGTCTGTTTACACATATTGCTTTCTGGCAACCATTGACTTGTGTAAATGGAGGATTATTGCATCTTTTTCCTGATTTCTTTTTTTACGAAAATTTGAATATCATATTAATATTTTAATGTAGATCAGTGCCAGTGTGAAATTGGTTTCATGCATGGAGAATCTTTATGCTAGAAATGTGATACAGCGTTTCGTTATTGATGAAGCTCACTGTGTTAGTCAGGTATGATTCTTTTAATAGATTAACTTATTATTATTTTATAGTTTATTCTTGACAGACATTATATAGATATAATTCTTTTTAAAATGGTTATCTTTGTGAAGTATGAAGTTTTATCACAGATTTTTTAATTTTGTGGTAAGCTTGTCTACAACTTTTTAAATTTTACCAAACTTCAATTATAATTTTAAAAATAATCATGCTACAAGAGTCAACTTTAAATATATTTGCACTATTAAAGATGATGTTAATTCTTGTCTGTTTTTGAATATGTTGTTGTTTGATAAAAACAGTTAATATTTCAATGGAGGAATTGAGGTGACTTTTTTTTTATACAGTTGAAGTACATGAACAGAAAAAAAAGCTTTGTAATAATAGCTTTATTTTAAAAATTATATCAAAGATAAACTTTTAAAAAAGTTTAATTAGTAAGTTAAGAATAAAAATTTGAAATATATGAAATTGGAAAGTTTAATAACAATGTTTTGTTGTCAGCAAGTTGAAATAATCTCTGAATTTCTTTCAAACATTTATTTATGAGTTAGTAAGTTTTGTACTCAGTTACATGTTTTTTTTTAACTTAATAGATTTTTTATGGGGAAAACTGCTTTTTTTCAGACTTTTTTATTTTTTGAACAATTTTTTTCATCATGTTTAGAGTGTTACAATACTTTATTATAAAAGCTTTCCTACTTAAACAAAAGATTTAATACATTTTGAATCTATATATTACCTTATGTTAAAATAAAGCACTACTTATTTTATTTTTCTAACTCTTATTTAAATTTTTAGTGGGGTCATGATTTTAGACCTGATTATAAAAAATTAAAAGTTCTTCGAGAAAAATTCCCTGATGTACCAATGATGGCACTGACAGCAACTGCTACTCAAAGGGTTCGAATGGATATTTTAAATCAGCTAGGCATGCGATCACCTAAATGGTAAATACTTGATTATGATATGTAGCATGGTTAACTGAAGAATTTTTGTATTAAATTTTGTTTGTCACGTATTTCTTATTGCAGGTTTTTGCAAAGTTTCAACCGCCCAAATTTGAAGTATGAAGTGAGAGCTAAGACAAAATCTGTTGTTCAAGATATTATAAAGCTTCTTCACACTAAATTCAAAAATATGTGTGGAATAGTTTATTGCCTTTCTAGGTAGGTTGCTTTTTTTTTTTTTTTTTTTTTTTTTGAACTAGGAAAGTGTTTCATTTTTTTATTGAAATGTTTTCTTTATTTTTAATGATAATTCTTTTAGAAATGACTGTGATGCTTTAGCTGCAGAATTGGCAAAAAATGGAATAACTGCATCTGCATATCATGCTGGAATGAACAATCGTGATGAAGTTCAAGAAAGTTGGATCAATGACAAATTTAAAGTAAAATAATTTTTATGAGATGCATAATTAGTATTATTTCAGAAACTGAAGCATAGTTAAACTTAATAGAGTAAAAAAAATGTTTTTGAACTCTGACTTAAAGTACTAAGTTTTAAAAAATTCCATCTAATTTGTAAAATAAGAGATTGTTTTATTTTTGATATAGAAATTGCTATTCTGTTGTTTGAAATAAAAATGTAGTTATTGTTTCTACATAGATTGAAAAACTAGATAAAACTGTTATACTTGTAGGTGGTGTTCCATTAAATAAAGCACTTGATCCATACCAATATATTTGTCACATTTTTTTCAATGTATTTTATTTATTCAAGTTTTCTTTTCATATGTACCATAAAATCCTACGTATAACACACACCTACACTTTGAAGCTGCAGTTTTTAATTTTTAGGTATATTCACTGTATAACATGCACCCCATTTTTTACAAAGGAACCTGAAATGTACGTGTGTAATTCTATTTTGTTTTGAAATCATTTATTGGAAGTATTATACTTAGATTTTTTTAAAAAGTTTATTTCTATAACTACTACCCTTTAAATTCATTAGGCATGTCATTTCTTTTAAATAAACAGTGTTTCGATCTATGTAAACGTAGTTTTTTAATGCTCAACTCTTTTTTTTTATTTTTGAAGTTATCATTTTTGTACCTGGCGTATAATGCACACCCGTAAATTTTAATCTTATTTTTTGTGTTAAAAGTGTGTGCGTTATATGCCGGATTTTATGGTAGTTACTTTGAGTTAATTAATGAAACATATACTTTTTAGGTTATTTGTGCAACTATAGCTTTTGGTATGGGAATAGACAAGCCTGATGTACGATTTGTTATTCATCATGCAATTCCAAAATCTATTGAAGGGTATTACCAGGAATCTGGGAGAGCTGGTAGAGATGGAGAACATTCATGGTGTATTTTGTTTTATAATTATAAAGATATGCATAGATTGAAAAGAATGATTATGAGTAAGAAAACATATTTCTTATATATACTCAACATTTTCATTGTTCTGATTTTCTTTGTATCAAACTGTTTGCCTTACAATTGGACATATTTTTCTTTCAATTTGTTAAAAAAAGTAGCGGGCAAATACTTCAAAATGCTAAAGTAGTAAAAGAAAATGTGTACCTTTTTTTCAAAATGTCCAAAGTATTATTTCTAAAATATTTATTTACAGATTTTGCAATTTTAGATTTTCTCATTATATCTTCATTTATTTAAATACTATCCACATGAATGAAAAACATTCATTTTTGCTTTTCAAGAGAATTAATGTATAGAAATATATTTGTTATGCAAAAGCATTTTTCTTGTGTAATGTTTAAACGAAAATGTTTAGATTACTCACAATTATGTGTTTTCAACTGTTATATTAAGAATTTTACTTTATTTTAGAGGATGAAGCAAATAAACATTCTTGGAGTACTCATTTTGACAATCTGTATAGGATGGTATATTACTGTGAAAATAAAACTGATTGTCGAAGAGTATGGATGTTGGAATATTTTGGAGAAATATTTGATAAAAAGTTATGTTTAAATGACCCTGTTACATCATGTGATAACTGTTTTTCAAAGGTAATTTAAATGTTTTAGGAGTTTTTACTAAGCACAAATTTTATATTCAAAATAAGTTATAAGCTTGATTTATATTTAATTTTTTAAAAAAATGCTGTCATATTTTAATTTTATTATTTATTCTTAACATACTGAACCAAAATTATTTTTTTAATATAATTATATTTTTTTATTGGTGTGTGAATTTTTTTAAACCACCTTAAACTAATTTTCATATTTTAATTTGAAATATTATTAAGTCTCCATTTCTTCTTCTTTAATATAAAAGGTTTAATTTTTGGATACAACTTTAGTTATTATTTGCTATGATAAATAAGAGCTTGTGCTGATAAAATTAAACTATTTCTTTTAAAGTGTACAAGATTATTTTAAATATTTCTTTGAGAAATCAAAAAATATGGTGATATTTATAATTGTGTTTTTAATTACAAACTATTTATCATCTACTTGAGAAATAAAATGTTGAAGAAATCTGCTTGAATATTTAAGTTAAATTCAAACTGAAGAAAGAACTGTGAAGAATGTCTTACTCTTGAAGTAAAAATAAATATGAAAATATTTTTAATCTAGTCTGATATAAATAGAACTGTTGTATCAGGTAAATAAACTGAATCGTCCCAAGTGATCAAGAACCTTATCAGTCGACAACCCCTTTTTATTTGCCATTTGAGGCATTTCAGTCAAGATTGATGTATCCATTGAATAACAGTTGACACATTTTCAAAGTGCATACTTAATAACATACATCAAATTCTCTAAAGTTAAATCACAAAAAAAATCCACTGTTCTCAATATTTGCATATGGCACAAACAGTTATGGTGCTCCTATTCCCCAATTTACACAGAGAATATGTTCCTTAGAAAATCAGCTTAAAAAAAATCATAGATTTTCATGTGTGAAACCATGTAAATCGAAAACAATCTAAAATGTCTATAATTCAGTAATTTGTTTCAACCTGAGCTTTCTAACTGTCCATCCAACAAACAGAAATGTTTTTTCCCCCTTCTTATTCCTTTAAATAGGTGTAATGTTGTTAATAACCTGTGGTTTCATTATATGCCTGCCTCAAGCCTTGCTGTAAAAAGTAATTATTACATGTCTTTTTACTGCTTTATGACCACTAGCAGATATGTGGGCTTTAACCAAATAGGTTCTTTCTGGCATTTTTTACCCGAAATAAATCAAACTTGTCAGGGAAGCAGGTTTTCCAGCTGTAGTAGCATTGCATCTAAATCAGCAGATGCTTGTTCACCTTTCAATCATAGATTATGAAAGGATTTTTGCTTAAATCAAGCAAACCATGACTTGGACAGCTTCTTTTCAGCTGAAGAAGTAGATGGTAACTGATACTTAATTTTTTCTTATATCTTCAAAGCTTTATTTGCAATGAGTATGAATTGGAAGTTTCTTTTGAGTTGTTGGTGTTTTCTAGTGATAAAATCCATATTTTTCATTTCAACATTTCTTGCTTATGAAAATGTGTTCATACTTGTAAAAGATCTAGCTACTGTACTTTTTCTAATGGAGTCGTCATTTTCTCTTACTGTCCTTGTTGAGGCTTCATTCATGGAATAACATTTAGCATCTGTTACTTCTCCGCCCCCCTTTATGTAAGTGATCTAAAATTTTAATCTTTCTTTCTAAATATATGACTTTTCATTTGTTTTTCTTTCTCTTTTTTTTATGGTAAAACTATTGCAATTTTGATAAAATTACAAAAATGCTACAAAAACTGTGATTGTTTATCACTAATCACATTAATTATGAAATTTTAAAAAATTCTATACAAAAAAAACAAAATGAAGTACACTTTTCTGTTGCTGGAACTTTACTGCACTAAATCATGTGAACAGAAATTTTGATTGCACATTCAAATTAGAAAATCCTCATTTTCAGATTGGAAAAAATAGAATTAAAAAATGACTTGAAATATGAGTATCCAGAAATTGAAATTAAAAAAAGACTGCTGAGTTTTTTGTTTTTTTTAATCTCAAATTTTAAAAAATGTAGAAAAAAAAATCATGTAAAAAAAGTACTGTGTAAATCACAGGGGTTAGGTGTTAAGTGGTCCATAGAATAGAAAACAGCTGAAATAATTCAGTATGAAACAATTTTATGATCAACTGACATTTTAACAAACATGCAATAAAAATTTATGTAAAAGTATTTTTACAAATACCAGAATATGAAAATTTAAAACTTGGAAAAATTCTGTGAACTAGATAAAGAAGGAAAAATAATCTTCTACATATCTTGTGTAGCAGTGCCGGTTTATCCATTGGGTGCCCAGGAGCCCGGATAAGTTGTACTTAACCAGGTTTTCTGGTAATAAATTGTAATCCGCCAGTGCGAAGGGGGCCAATAGATCTTCTGCGCCCAGGGCCCAAAAGGAGCTTAAACTGGCACTGTTGTGTAGCAAAAACACCAGATGATTAATTTACCTCAACAGAATACTACTTAACAAGGACCCAATAACATTACAGCCAAATCAAACTAGTCAGCTCAGTCATTTAGAGATGGAGAAAACTTAGGGTTTATTTTAGCTTCATTACATTAGGTACAAAGTGTTATTTAAAGTGCAGTCAAAGTGTCGGATTGAGGAGTTAGCATTTTGGCTCTGGAAATGTTAGCCTAATATCAAGACATTGTTATAAGCATGTAACAACTCAAAATGAAAATTTGTATTTGGCACTGATAACCAGAAAAAAACTCACTGCAGAAACTCCACTTCAGCAATATTTTCGGTTACTGGTAACTGAATTTTTTCTCAAACTGTTCAAAATAAACTCCTTCATGTTAAATTCTCTGTTCTCAGTGAGAAAACTTATACAGAAGTGGACAGAATTCATCAGTCTTTCCATGTTGTTAATGTGGCCGCGGTAGCCGAGTGGTATAGGTATCGGATCGTGGCTTGCCTGGTCACGAGTTCGATCCCAGTACCACTAAAGACCCGCCGTGTAGGGCAGCGATGCACGTTAAATCTGTCGAGAGCTGAAACGTCCTCTCGTTGGTGTGGTAGTTAGGAGAGGGGGGTGCCAGCTCAGGTGTCGTCCACGTCACTTGACCATGGTTCAAAATTACGTGGTCCGTCGCCAAAAGCCCTCGTGTAGCTGAACAGTGCGACGTTAATATTCAATCAATCAATCAATCCATGTTGTTAATTACATATTTCATCATTGCAGGACCTTGCTTAGAATAACTCACTCATTAATGAAGTTCATTTTTAATTAAGAAATCACCGCTTTGTTTATTTTTGACTCATATAAGTTGTGCATTTTTATTACCAACAAATTTAGTGAATAAGATTTAATTTTTCAAATCTTACACTTGTGAACCATATATGTCAAAAAAAAAAACTTTTCTTCATTCTCTATTTTTTCTTTAAATCATAACATTCCTTAATAGCTTTGAGTAGAATTTGTATAGTAAGAAGAAAGAAGTAGAAATTGTTCTTGATTTCCTAATGACTCGTAATTATTGAATTTCATTTAATTCTTAGAACAAATTAATTCTTAGACTGTACAAAATTTATTGATAAGCTGTTTCGTTATAACTAATTCTATTCTTGGTCAGATTTCTGATCTTCATTTATTTGTTTTTTCTTACAATTTTTTAACAGATTTGTTAAAATAATATTAGATAAAAATTAAAATATATTATTTGATGAAAAATTTTGCAAAATTTTACTAATCACCATGTAGACTTCCTATTTCACAGTATTTTTTTTTTTAATAAGCAAATACTTCAATTTTTGTGATAAAATTCCTGGACTCATTTTTATTTGAGCAGGAATCATTTTGGTAAAAATATAAAATTAAAATGATCAAAAGCAAATGGTTTTGTTGACATTAAATATCTTACTACAATAATAATTGCATTCATAATGCAATGCCTACTGTATAGAAATGAGAAACAGTCATCAGTTCAATAATACTGCAAAACTTAAATATTAACACAATGGAAATTTTATTTTTTAAAAGCATTTTTTAAACTTTAAAAAAAAGTTTTGCTTCAATTTAAAATTTTATAAAAGGGTCTGAAGAAAAAGCTAAGTTGTAACTATAGCTCCTGTAGTTTTTTATTGTACCTTTTTATGTTTTCTGAATAAGTATTTAACTATCTTTGTAACTTCATAGGAAGTGTTCGAAAATTGTGACATAACGGAGGATGCTAAAGCAATTGTGCAATGTGTTGCAAAAATTGTGGATCATCGTAGAAGGAAAAACTATACTCTTCCTTACTTTGTGGATATTTACAAAGGTAGAATATTTCTTTTATAATGTCTTATTTAATTATGAACAATATTTATCATGTTAGTATTTGTGGACTTGATATAAATCCTTTACACAATAACAGATTTAATTTTCCATTAATATATCATAAAATTCTTTACAAATGCTTGCAGTGAGCAACAGAACTACATTTTATTATCTTGTATGTTAACCCTCCAACTGGACAGAACGGATTTTTCCGCCCTACTAGAGAGGCTTCGAAAATGGACTGCACGGATTTTTCTGCCTTCAAGTAACGTTTTCAAAAGCGGATTAGCCGCACTTTTCTGAAATCCTTTCCCCCTTTTAAGGTTTAACATCTTGAAAGATAATGAGGGACGGAGGAAGCAACATAGCATGAGTTTTATGGCTCGCAGGGAACCCTGTGTTTTGACCCCCAATCGTAAAAAATCGGGGAGAAATTTCTTTACAACCCAAGAAGTGTTTGCTAGCTTGTATTTTAAAAGTTTCCAAAAGTCCCAACGCATAAGTAAAATATGTTACAATTCCATTTTGGTTTCATATTAATTTCAAACTGTAACAAGTTGGGGCGTGTCAGGGCAATCTGCTATTTTATATAGTTAGACAAATTATCTTTTTTTAAGTATATTCTTTCGCTTCATTTTTCTTATTCAAAGCTTTCAGTTTTTGAAACATGATTATTTTATTATAAGATACCGAAAAAAAATTAATAAAACATCAAACTCTTTAAAATTTGGAACCTTTTCAATTTTCCAACCACTAAAAATGAATAAATTTAAACTTCATCAAATCATTTGAAACATTTTTCTTACCATTTGATAAAAATAATAACGAAAAAAAAAAAAAACTAATAAAGATTTATTAGTTTTTTTTTTTTTATTTCAAAGCCTAAGTGTTCAGGTAAGTTTAAGTACAGTGCCTGGTTATATATTGTTAAAATACACCGAATTATATTTGAATTTTAAGTGCTTGAACTTCAGTTTACATCAAAGACAACATGAATGAAGATTTTCACACATTTTTTTTTTATAACTGGAATGTTTGAATAAATGGTAATCAAAAATATACGGAAACATTTACAGTAGACATTTATATGCATATAAATAAACATAAAAATCAATTTTAAATTCGAGCTATTGAAAAATATTCGAATTATATATTGTTCAAAAATATCTATTTATACAAAATACCTCAACATTTATCTTTTTAAAGGCTAACTGAATAAGTAATTAAAATCTGGATATGTTTTGAAATCTCGACCTTATAAAGCTAGAAATTTTATGTTAGAAATTCCATTTGAAATTTCGAAAAAAAATGCATCGCGCAGTTAAAAATTATTTACCATAAGTTTTAGCAATTGTTTGAGTATAATAAAAATTTCAAATTTTATTATATAGCTTCTTTGGTATCTTTTAATATATTTCGGCTGTGGTAGCCGAGTGGTATAGGTATCGGAACGTGACTTGCTTTGTCACGAGTTCGAGCCCAGTACCACTAAAGACCCGCCGTGTAGGGCAGCGATGCACGTTAAATCTGTCGAGAGCTGAAACGTCCTCCCGTTGGTGTGGTGTGGTAGTTAGGAGAGGGGGGTGCCAGCTCAGGTGTCGTCCACGTCACTTGACCATGGTTCAAAATTACGTGGTCCGTCGCCAAAAGCCCTCGTGTAGCTGAACAGTGCGACGTTAATATTCAATCATTCATTTAATATATTTCGAAGATTTCATACAATTCGGTTGAAAACCGCATGCTAAGAGCAAAAAATATACTAAAAAAATTGATGAATATACAATTACAATAAATTCTGGTAAAATCCTAGGAGAGCCCACACCCCCTTGGCAACAAACCGAAAAAGCGCCAAGCCAGAACAAGATGGCGCCAAGCGAAGCCGACAACGGCGGCAAAGGAATATAGTGGGAAAAGGTGGATGCGTAATGAAAATATATGTAAACAATACAGAAATTAAACATTTAAGATAAATAAATATAAAAACAGCACTTACTTTCTTACTGCTGATCTTTTCCAAGTGGAGTGTACAGTGTAACAACAGATTTTAAAAAGCTTTAAAGGTCTCATCGCTAAGCGAATGATCGTGTGAGCGCCGCCATATTTATTCTGCGAGGTAATGGTCAAACATACATTCGGCGTGGCTGGTACAATTTTGAAGAAAGCGTTTTATTGCCGACCATGTTACATCATGCCGATCATTACATTTAGGACATTCATAACTTGAAGCAATCAATCCTTCCTTCATACACCATTCAATCAATTCTTTCTTACCTTTCGCATTCAACAAAGTAAAAAATTCTAAAGTATATTCTCACACACACGCAGCGTGGCCGCGGTAGCCGAGTGGTATAGGTATCGGACTGTGGCTTGCTTTGTCACAGGTTCGAGCCCAGTACCACTAAAGACCCGCCGTGTAGGGCAGCGATGCACGTTAAATCTGTCGAGAGCTGAAACGTCCTCCCGTTGGTGTGGTGTGGTAGTTAGGAGAGGGGGGTGCCAGCTCAGGTGTCGTCCACGTCACTTGACCATGGTTCAAAATTACGTGGTCCGTCGCCAAAAGCCCTCGTGTAGCTGAACAGTGCGACGTTAATATTCAATCAATCAATCAATCAATCACACACACGCAGCCAGCCCGGAGTCCAACAACAAAATGAAATTCGAAATGCGCACCCACAATATACGAAAATGCTAGAAATAGTTAGGGTTGCCACATGCAGTGTTTAAAAAAAGTAGGATTACCAAGATGACACAATTATCGCCAACCAAAGTAATTCGCGCCAAGGGTGTGGGCTCTCCTAGGAGTGAACCTAAATTCTTATATAGAGAAGCAAAACTGAGAAGCTAAAGCGTAGGAATAAAAAATTTTGAGTATATCTGAAGTAATTTTCGAAATATTTATTTTAAAGTTTAGAAAATTTGTGTGCGTTATGTTATACTTGATATCAATTAAATGGTTAAAATAATGTGTTAATATTAGTCATGTAATCGTTTGATGACACATTCATATACTAATAAAAATTATCATGGTCATTGATGCAAATGTCAAGAATTTTATGTAATTTTAAATTCAGACATTAAGATATTGATGTAGAAAATATAAAACGACCATCTAAAATACATGAAAAATGCAGTCTGCTATAAAATGATCTTGACAAACAAAATCCGGCATTTTCACTTACTATGGCAGAGCCGGCTTAGTCAGGGGCGATCTGGAAAAACAGAGAGAGAACCGCAGTTTTGATGGATGCCGCTCTAGCTTTTAAAGCTCCCAGGAAAAATTATATATATATATATAAATTACAAATGCAAAAATAAATCTTGTAATTTTCCATACATTTTTATAACAACGAATTGTGGAATTGGCTTCCAATACATCGTTGTGTTTGACAATATCTAAGGTAACCAACCCTACTTTAGATAGATTTGTACTACTTTTTCGTAACCGTATTCCTTTTAAAATTAATTCGTGCAGCCGAAATACACCTTTTGTACCCTTAAAAATTTATGTTAACTATAACGGTTAATTTTAATTTATGCAACTTGTGAAATGTTCATAATTAACCATTTCCGTCTAAACAGTTTACATGAAAAAAAAAGTTTCGACTCCTTCATTCATTAGGGATTTATATAAGATTCTAACATTAAATTTTATTTTTCACCGAATAGGATTGAGTGAAAGTGTATAGTGCTTCCACACCACAGGTCTGGGGTTCTATTACGGGATGCGCAAGGTCGACTCTGCCTTTCATCCCCGCTACATTGGGTCGATAAATGAGTACCAAGCTTGCTTCGGGTCTTAAACACTGAAGGTCTCTCTTCAGACAGACCACCAAATCGGGACATCTGTTCATGCACCTCAGCGTCCAATGGTCCCATGTATTATGATGGGCACAGTAGTTCCCCTGGCCCTCATGGATTGTTGTGCTTCTGAGTTTGAGTCTTAAGTTTGAGGATTACCTCACTTTGGGGATACCCCTTAGATAAACATATATTTCCACTCATTTGCAATTAAACATTTTTCTTTCAATTACGTTTATTTCAGAAGGAAGTTTGATTTTTCAAATGTATTTGCTTAATAACATGTATATTTGTGTATTATATTAAAAATTTGATCAGTCCAAAATTACATGTTTTTAGCTCCTCTAAAAGCTTTTAGGATTTTACAACTGATCTTACAATCCATATACGTTTTATAGTAGTATATTTAAAAATGATAAGGACATTTTTACGACTGTGTGAGCTGTTATGCCTCGTTTATAAATATAAAAAATTGCATTCAGCTACAGTTTTTAAAATGTACAGAAATAAGTGGAGCAAGAGGATACTTACATATTCAGAGTGTATAAAAAATTGCATTCAGCTACAGTTTTTTAAAATGTACAGAAATAAGTGGAGCAAGAGGATACTTACATATTATGAATATTTTTGACTGCAGTAAGATATATTTATATTTCAGTTTCTTTACAATTTGAATAGAAGTTGTAAGCCACACACACACACACACACATTTTGCAAATAGTTTGATATTGAGTATAAACCCACACATAGGCTGTTTAATATTGTAAAGTGTTTTACTTTGATACCAGCACACATTAAAATAAGGCTCATTTGCAGTTACATGATCAGCTTCAGTGATATTTAAATTTTCAAAAATAGTCTACACGTACGAAAACATTCTTTCACAACCGCACACCACATCTCATACTATATCTTCCCTACAGCAGGAAATATTTGTGTATACTGAAAAATTTAATACAGGATACATTTCCAAGTGTTAAATTTGTTTTTAAAATTTGGTATGAATACATTGTGGAGAACTGTCGGTTAACTTCACTGAACAAAATTGTTTTAAGTGTACTGTTTTGAAAGACAAGATTAATTAGGGAGAACTTTTCTCACAATAGAATTTGTAATGACTGAATTGTGTGAAAAAGGAGTTATCGATGTGTGACATTTTTCCTTGTAATAAAAGAAACAGAAAGATAAGAAATTTAACTGGTTAGAAAATGGTTAGAAGTACTGTCATGCGCATTTGAAGAAGTATATCCCCCATTAAAATTAAAAATTATTGACTGAATGTGTGTTATGTCCATCACAAATGCCGATGTAGAAAAGGAATTTTTATTTAATACAAGAAGTTCGAAAAAGAGAACACTAGGAAGGAAAATTTAAATTTTTTCCGAAAAATATTCAGTTAACATAAAAATATCTTTTATATGATTTTAATTAAAATAAATTAAAAGTATTGAAATCTCCTTTTTTATGCTATTTTAAATTAAAAGTATAACTGAATAGAGAAAGATCGGTTTTATTTCATAAATATAATCATTGTATGTAATATTTATTGTGTTATTGTTTAAAAATGAGATAGGGCCTTTGCTCTTTTTACCTCATTACTTTTTTAAAAAACAGGAAAGTGAGCGTGTTTTCTTACTCTCATATTCAAAAATGAATACAGGATGCTTTTTTCTGGTTCAAATCGCAATACCAAATATATATATATATATATATTTAATTTTTAAAAAATGACAGAAAAATAAATTTTCTTTGAAGAAAATATAATTATTTTTCAACTTCTAACATACTTTTTATTTCATTTTTTCCTTTTTTTTTTTTTTTTTTTTACCTTTCATTTCATTTTTAATTTTACTGTGACTGAACATATAGGAGAAAGAAACACCGTATCTTTTTCAAAGAGGATTGATCAAGAGAGGATATCTACGCTTTCAAAGAAGATTGCCCAAGGCAACTTAACAGCTAGCTGTAAACGATTGATCTCTTGGTTCTTACTTTTCAAAGCAACCGAACTGGGTCGTAAAATTTTCCCGTTCGACCTCCCAAGTTCTAAAAGGGGGAAAGGAAAAAAAAAGTCTGTTGCATTTTGAAGGGAATCGCAAAATAAGAGTTAAACGCTTTCGGAATAACTTTTCAGGAGGAAGGTGTCCAGTTAGAGGGTTAAAGTTGATCATGTGCAGTCAGAGAGTTTTTATTTGCATAACTTGATGATGTAATTTTCTCTACTAAACTTTACATTTTTTTTATGTTGATTTTTGTTCAATAAACTATTTTTTAAGCACCATAAAATGTATTGAAAGTTTAGCTGCATATTAATTCTATTTTTATTTTGAAATATAGGAATTATTAGTTAAATATCATGTTTCATGAAAAATTATTCATCAAATTTGGATACTAAATGCTACATATTACTCTCCAAATTTTTTATTGAATTGTTTCATATTCTTAACTTGGGAATTAAAGTGAGTTTTAAATGATAACAATGACTAAAGTGATAACAATTCATTGTTATCCAGTATCAAGAATTAGAGCTTGTGGCTTAAAATAAATCAGAAAAAATATATATTGTTTTATTTTATTTAATTTCTGATATTGCACCCATTTGAGAGAAAAGGTTATATTTTGTCTGATGACTTTCAAATATTTATATTGGTGCATTACAAAATAATACAATTTAAAATGGAAGAAAAAGAAAATATATTATTCAAATCATTTAATGTTAAAAATATTAGTTGATTTTCATATTTTTTATCTATATATATATATTTAGCTGATGTTTGAAATATATAAACTAAATTATTCTGCAATCATATAACGCCTAAGTTGTTTCTAGCTTTAGATTCATATATAACATTTTTAAAAAGCTTTATTAAAAGTTGTTGAATTGCTGTATTACAATATAAAACTATTAATTACCAATTGAATAATTAGTATAAGAATTTAAACTCATATTAATAATAATTCTTTTTATCTGAATGTGAAATAATGCAATTATACTAGTTGCTATGCTTAAATACTTTAAAAAGAGTTTTATTTAATTATTTGTTTTATCATTAAATGGAACATTTCTATAGAAAAACAAATATCTATATTCAGATTTGAATTATTTATTTTTAGGTGCAAAAACTCATAAAGTACTAGCAGCAAATCATGATAAATTGGAACTTCATGGTAAAGGGCAACATCTAAGCAGAACTGATGCTGAAAGGCTTTTGAGAAAATTAGTTTTAGATCAATTTTTACAAGAAGACTTGTTTATCAATAAGATGGATTTGCCTATAACATATATATATTTAGGAAAACGAGCAAAAGAACTGCTTTCTGGACAAATAAAAGTAATTTATTTTATTTATATATCTGTATTTATTCTGGTATTGAACCTGTACTGTAAATTTATTTCTTTTTTTAAGTGGAAAAATGTAAAATTTTGCAGTTGCTTTCTTAAAAATTAGAGAAATATGTATTTATATTCATCAAATTACTGTATTAGCAATATATTTAATGTTAAAAAAGAATTTTATCTGTACTTTTTTAAAGTAGAAATCAAATTTTTTTTTATTATAATTGCACACATTCAAGATTTTGCTGGGGGGGGAGATATTGTTCCTTTTTGGTTGTACATTTTTAAAAACAAACTTATTTCCTTGGTGGTCGGTCACATGTGTTTTAATTCAAATACATAAATGAATTCATGTATGTAATCAATAATCATATACTAAATTTCCATAAATCTAATTTAAAGCAAAACTATACATTGAAGTATAACGAGACAGTACAGGCCAAACTCAAATGGCCATATTATTACAATAGCAAACTCTTAGTTGTATGAACTAAGATTGTAGGGGCTTACATAGTTTTTAAGGTCAGCTAACATTCCCCTATATTTGCCTATATCACTGGGTTGAAAGGAAGACAAAATAATAAGTATGAATAAGTTTCTAAAGATATTCTTAAGGTTAATAAATGCTAAATGAAAATAAGTTATCAAATAAAATAACCTATGGTGCCATCTTGTGGAGTGTATAAAATTAAGAAACAAGTAGCTAATCAAAACAAAAATAAATAAAATCTTAGATGATATCTGTTATCAAATTTATTACAAATATATGTATGAAGAAAATTATTAGATGGTAGACATGATCTGAGTAATAATAAAGTTAAAGGCTTCTCTTTTATTATATATGTGTATACTTTGGCCTTGTTCTGGTGTTATTTCAAGTAATTCTTCTTAAGCTATTTTAGGATTTTTCACCTCAGTTTAAAATATATTTATCCATTTTGAAGGGTTTTTTTAATTTAAGGTCTGTCTTTTTCTTTCCTTACAAAGATGTATTTTTATTAATAATGTAATTAAATGGGTGGCTTTAAAAATTTGTTTTGTAATGTATTTTACCTGAAATTTTTTGGTAAAGTGTAAAAGATTTGTCTGATTGAAATACTGATTGATTAATGAGAAAGCAGAATACAATTTTTTCTTATTGAATACTATGGCATAAAAATATGCATTATTAACATTTCACTTCCTAACGTGTTTTGTTTGCTTAATCTTTGAGTCATTTGTAAGTTTTTAAAATTTATTTTATTGTTATACTTATGAAATGATATTGCATTACCTATTAATAATAAGAGTTAATTCAATAGCTAAAAGAATATAAGCAGTTGTTTTCTGTATTTTGAACTAAAAAGTACCATTTGTATGTTTTCATTCAGAGCAAAAAGATTACACAAAGTGGCCTGACTATGCTTCTAAATCTTGTTTTCTTGGTTTAAAAAGTGATTCCCAGAAAGCCTGCATAGTTTCTTTGTTATGAAATTTACTCTTGATTTGCAATAAACAAAAAAGAATTTGTTGAAGACTGCTTTCCGTAATATTATAATGAAATCAAAATTAAAAAGTTTAATATGAAAGAAAGATTATACATTTGTGAAAATGTGTCCATCAAAAATCCTTTATTGGAAAATAAAAGTTCTTTAAACATCAGGGATTCACATGTTTAAATTCTATGTTTCTAAAATTTTCAGCAAGAAGATCAGAATTAAAATTACTTTAAGATATAAAAAGCTTTTGAACCTTAATGATTCTTTAAGGTGAGTTTATGTTTTTAATTAATTTAAACCAATTTACATAAAGTTTAAATTTTGGGTTTCTATTGAAAAATTATATCTGACAAGAAAATATACCATTAAGAGCAAAGTTGATCCACTCAGCTTGACAATATAAATGTCATTTGATTACATGTAAAGAGAGAAAAATTGAAAACTCATATTTCATTCATCAGATAAATTATTTCCAAGGTTAACTGTATGATTAGACAAGAGACAAAAAGTTACCTACAGAGAAGTGTAGAGCAATATTTCTTAAACTAGGGGTCTTGTTGACTTGCAGCTGGGGTCGCCGAAAATTTTAGAATTTTTGCTGTATCTTTTTCATAAAACTACCTGTTCACGATTAATAATAATAATAATAATTTGTTTTGTTAGATTCTGATTGGAGAAAGCCACTGTATACTTTAATTTTACATATTCCATTATTAATAAAATGTGATGATCTCAAAAATGAACTCAAAATGATAGACTTAATAAACAAATTACACTTTATGAATAATTTACTGTGTAATTACATTATGTGATGTTTTTTTTTCATTTTGTTACTTAATTAAAATTCCTTTGTTGCTATATTTAAATTAAAAAAACTTATTGTGTATGTTTATTATTGCAAAAGAATAATTTTTTATACATATAAAAGTACCCAAGTGGACATAAGCTTTGTGCAATGCTTATGCAGTCATACAAAATTTTTGTATAAAAATGGGGTTGCCAACCCAAAAAGTTTTAAGAACCCTTGTATAGAGTGTGCATTTTTAACCAGAATCTCATTAAGAGTTTATGGTACATTTCAAAAGGCAATGTTGTTTAGGTAGATTTTATAAACTTTTTGTTATTTTTACATATGATGCAGGGCAAAGACATATCAAGAGATAGTTATCCTTCCTTAATATCACTTTACATTCTTTCGAGTTTTCTTTTTTTTTAAAAAAAAATTTTAAATAATGAGTATATCTACTTGTAAAATGTCCTTTTTTCAAAATTTTCCAAGTACTAGTTTTATTAAGCTTTTGTAAATCCAGATTAAAAGAAAGAAATCCCAGCTTTTGCTTCAGTTTTTAGTTCTCATTAGGTAAGCAGAACACTAATTCTTTTGAGCTACTTAAAGCAATTAAGTTATTATTCAACTTTAATCTATTAGTTTTTAAACTATAAAGAATAGTTTGTTAAGCTATTGAAATATTAGAAATTTGAGATGACATAAATGTAGTAAAAATGGCTTTAAAATCTCAGATTAATTAAAAATATAGTTCATAAATGACAGTTTATTAATAAGCTATCATAATGAGATAAAATGAATGTAAATTTTCTGTTATTTCAGGTTACTATGCCTCTCCACAAAGGTGTGAAAAATAAGCGTGCTCCTCCTGCTGTAACTCCAATTAAAGATAAAGAAATCCTGCAATTAATTGAAAAGTGTTACAATGAACTTATTGAAGTTAGTAAAACAATAGCAGCTGAACGCAATATACACTATACTAATGTTATTAACGTAGAAGCTTTAAGACAAATGTCTCGAGAGATGCCAATGTCTGAAGAGGATATGCTATCTATTCCTCATGTAACTCGTGTTGTATATGAAAAATATGGTAAACGATTTCTTGATGTCACTACAAAATATGCATCTGAAAGATGTGGTAAGATTTCTTTTTCTGTTGGTAAATCAAATATTTTCATAAGCATATACTTTGTTTATGTATCGCTGAATTGAAATCTTTGTCTATATATTTACTTGCATTCATACTTCAAACATCAGTAAAAGTATTGAAATTAGTTGGAAAAATCATTTTAGTTATTTATACACTCAAATGTATATTAATAAAAAGAAAAATGTGTATGGGTAAAGATGATATGCACCTCCTAGTAATTTTTCACAATTTGCTGTAAATTTTTTAAAAATAGCTCAATCTTGAAGCAATTTTTTTGTATACTTTGGGGACTGGGTCTAAAAAGAAACTTTGCAGGATCATGATTCTTGCACCATGTGAAAGTTCCAAGTTTTTTTAAGAACTCTGATTTTGTTTCTAATGTACAAGCTAACCTATTTTGGTAGAATTTTTTTGGGGAAAAATTGTCTTCAAATTTCCATATTTAAATTGTTCCTTCCTTAAATCTGCCATCAAAACAATAAAACAATGCAGTATCTGTATGATATACAGGATGAACATGGGATCCTTATAGTTAAAAAAAGGGGGTGAATACCAATTAGTGAGTTTTATATACATTTTTAATTGAGGGGGAGTTCCTGGCTTTTTTCTCTGATATGAAATATTACTGCTTTGCTGTGTATAGCTATGGTGTGTATTACATCAAATGACATTATGATCAAATGTCATATATTCATCATACTTATACTTAAAGAATTAAAATCGTATGCATACCAACTGGATTGTTCAGCTTTATTTTAAATATCTAAATTAAAGAAGTGAACATTTTGCCTAGTAATTAAAAAGTATCGTTTTCCACAATTCCTACTATTATAGTTCACTCCCCCATGTATATATTTAATTACAGTAGAACATCATTTATCCAAATCAATTGTGTGTGGGACCGGACACCATTCAGATGCGCGATTGTTCGGATAACCGAAAGCAATCCATGCAGTATATGAAACTGGACACTATACGAATATTGAAAATCATCACATGCGGGAAACATGCTTGAAGAAAAAGCATAATAGGTGCAAAAGGTTGCAATCTTAGCTTTATTGTGAAAAATAATCACTTATTTTTTGCTGTACCATTGTACTCCCGTTTTGAAGCAAATGACTTTCTTGGCAGAGCCTTCCAATTTACTCCATTCTCATCTATGTTGTCTCTGGAGTAAACTTCTTCCACAAGCTGCAAAAATGTTTCCTTAAACTTGTGGGCAGAATTCTTATCGCCAGACAATGATTCGCCTTCAATCTGCAGTTCCCGTATTCTGTGGTACGATTTAAAATTCTTTAACCAACCAGTGCTAGCTTTGAAATCAGCCGAACCACCTAATTTCTCGTTAAATTCCAGAGCTTTTTTGCACAACTGAGGGCCCGATATTAGGTGCCCTTTGCTCCTTCTTTGTGAAAACCACAAGTAGAGTGCATGATCAAGAGCAACATCATTTGCTTCCCTCATGGTATTCCTTTTCTTCGAGCCATCTTCTGAGTCGAGTTTTGACGCAAAATTTAAAATTGTTTCTCTGCTTTTTTTTTTATGTCAGAAATTGTTAACTTTCCAACATTATAAAACTGTGCTAGATACGCTCCACTTTCTCCCTTCGTGAGACGGTTCAATGTTTCAAGTTTTGTTTCTTATGTTCAAGACGTTGCACTTCCGTTTTCAATGGGAAGTCATAGCAGTTCACAACTCAACAAAAGAGCACACATACCCCCTCACTTGAAAACAAACTGAGCTAATATACAGCGTAGATGTTTACCAAATCACACAACTGAAATTCCCCAATTATCCCTGACCTTGGGTTTTCCCATCACTTGGCCTCACACGAAACAATTGTTGAGCACTGCACTGTTCGAAAACGTATTCATGTACAGTACATGTAGTTGACAAAAAAAAAAACTGATCTGGTTATTTAATGCTCTGAATAATTGTTCGGATAAACGACTTTCTACTGTATGTATATGTACCTTGTTAAATTTTCAATAATTAATAAAATGCTTTTTATTCATCCACTCAAGTTCGAATACATTTTTTTAAACTTGTAGTGGATGATCCGATGTTAATATATTTTTTTCAAATATAATTCATTAATTAAATTTCATCAATGAATAAATAGTAACAAAAATAATAGTCTAACAACTATATGTTAAAAGGAAAGTCGCTTGTTGTGTCCCTGTAGCGTAATGGATAGCACGTTGGACTTCTAATCTAAAGGTCATGGGTTCGAATCCTACCTGGGATAGCCTAATTTCTGAGAATGTGATTTATGAATATAAATAAACAGTCCAACACCATATCGCTTTCTATTTTACCACTAAATATAGTGATTCTGTCATATATATATAATTATTGTAATCATTTAACTAAAATAAAAATTTTCTTTGTTGATCTAAGTAGGAATTGACTTAAAATTTTTTTTATATTACTTGTGTGTGTGTGTGTGTTAATAAAAATTTCAATTTTGAGTAGTGATAAAATATGTAAGAAATAATTTAGTTGTTTCTCAATACTTTTTTATTGGAATTATATTATTTATTTTAGTGAGTAAAATGAACTCATTAAATAAAAAATTGTAGATAAAATGGGAAGGGGGTTGTGAAATTAAATTTGATTTATTAATATAAATATGCATACATATTCATACTTGGATATCTTTTTATGCAATTTTTATACATATTTATGTAACCTGTTTTAAAATCAAAGGGAAAAAATCTGTTATTCAAGAAAATTTTTACAAATTTATTGAATTGCATTATATTTTCAATTTAAAAATTCTACATTTTTAATTCTGTAGATTACAGAACTGATTGCACATAAATAATAATAGTAATAAGAAATACAGCAGTTAAAAATTCAATTAAGAATTACATATACAGGTTGTTTTTTTTACATATACAGTTACAATATTTTTAAAGTGAAATAGAAATAAAAAATCACTTAGTAAAATTCTAAATGATAAGCTACTTGTAATTTTTATAATACTGTCCTTAAATTAATAAGAAAAACAGTAAACAGTAATAAGAATACAGCAGTAAAAAATTCATGATAAAGCATATCTAGTAGTTTTACCAATATTACAGTCTTAAGAAAATAAAATATTTTGCAAATAACTAAAATAGTTATCTTTTTTTAAGTTATTTAAATTCTTTGTGTATATGTGTTCTCCATAAAATAAAAATGGAATTCTAATAATAAATTTTAATTTTTTCTCATTTTGTTTACACTTTTAGATTTGGTACCTATCTTCATTTTTTCTATAGCATGCTTTTTTTTGCATGATTTTTAGGAATGTATATATCAATATGAAGTTTAGATGTTTATACTCATATATATATATATATTAGTTGTTCATAGATGCAAAATCATATAAATAAAATTTATGTTTAAAGTATGAGTAGGATAGATAAACAAAAATAATGGCCATAGTGGCTTAAATATTTAGTAAATTGGATAATTATTTTTTCTGTTCAAAATTATAATTTATTTCAAATAAAAAGTAAGCAGAACATTTTCATGAATTTGTTCTTAATGAAAACTTTCAAATTTATTTAATTCAAACTTCTTATTTGCTTAAAAATTCATTTTCTGCAAAAAGATGTTTCTTTATTTAGAGATAATTTCAAGATTTAGAAGTAAATAAAATCTAACACTTATTAAATAACTTTAATAATCATTATTTCACAAATTTTAAACTGATCAAAAAAATTTTAGACATAAATTAATGTATTTTAGAATATTTTAAAGATAAATTCAATGCATCAAAAATGATTTAATCTTTTAAATAGTTTAAAAGACAGTGTTTTTACTAAGAAGTATACATGTTTTTTTTTAAGACAGTTTTAATTTTATTCCTTTGATATTTAATCAAGTCTAATTCTTATTTTGATATGATTTTTTAAATTACACGCACAAATTTAGCTACAACTTATAATCATTCAAACATATATGTTACTTTTAATTGTATAATTTAGTTAAATATATACATGGTAATTCTAACAAAAAAATTATGTAAATATTATCTAATACAGTTCTTTGAATATATTTTCAAAATTCCATGCCACTTTTTACCGTATATATATATACACACACACATTCTCAAACTATTACATATAAATGATTAATCCAAAAGTTTTTTAGTGGTATCATATCATTCCTATAATTATAATTTGGAAGTGCATATAATAAAACAAAGATACAAATCCTAGAAAAGTACAAAATATTTTGCCCTGAACCTCAACAAATTATATATGAAAGAATTCTGAAGAAATACTGTTACCTTGAAAAATCTATCATTTATTCTTAAATTGTTCTTTTAAATAGTTATTGATGCCGAAAAAGCAGATAATGAAATGTTATCAGCTTTAAATGATGATTTTGATAACTGGTCTGATGCTGAACCACCATCAACTAAGTCTAATACTAAAAAGGGACAAAAGAGGAAAAGGTATGCTCAAGGAGGCCCAACAAAAAGGCAAAAAACAAATTTTTGGAAAAAGAAATGGGTCAAATCCAAAGCAAAAAACAGGTATGATTCTCAATTTTTTTGTATTTCCAAAGCATCTTATGCTTACTAACAAATACAATTTGTGAAAATCCAATAGATTTTAATGAAATTATTACTCACTAAAATACATGCTTTTGTAGCCACAAGATAAGATCATTTCAATATTATTATTACAATAACATATTATTGCTTTAGGTTTTTCTATTTTCTTATTTTACATAACTGGGACTATTTCAAATTTGTGAGTAAAAAATGCAAATCTCTACCACATTTAAATAACCTTTAAAATTTCTAATTAAAATTGTTTTTAAAATTCTAATCTGTGTTTACTGAGTTGAAAATAGTTATATCAAGATTGTCTTCACCATGTGTATGAGAGCTTGAATACATTTTCAAGCTGAAAAGTGTCTCATTGTCCAAAATTTCCAGCAATGTAATTCATATATGTTTATATGCAGCATTTTTAAAATTTCAAAATATTCCATATATAATTAATTTTTCCTTTTAACATGTAAAGTAATAGCTTATTTAGCAATATGGTATGAGAAAAAATGAGTAGTATCATAAAATATGCTACTCTTTATATGATAGCAAAGTCAAAATATAATATTAATGTTGAAGCATTTTTACATCTGCAAAAAAAATTCCAAATTTGGTTCCTGTTCTTTAGCATTAAGCAAAAATATCCTTAATGTTAAGTTCAATTTTGTTTTAAAAAGTTGTAAAGACTATATACATGTATGTATGTGTGTTGAAAATATTTTTTAAGGTATAAAAATGTTGAAATTCCCCTTTTCTAAAGAATTACATACTGAAATGCTATTAAGATATTTTTTTTAAAAAAAATAGCAGAAATAGTTATTGCATATAATATATATGCAATATCTCTCAAATAAAATAAATCAAAATAGCATGTTAAGGATATTTTGTTTTGAATGATTAAAATTTACTGCTTACTTTTTGCAATTTAAAATATTTTACCTTGATATAAAAACCTCGCAATCGTACAATTTTCGATGTTCTTTTCCTTCACACTTTAATGTAAAGATATTAAATTATTTGATAGATATTCATGGAATTTATTAAGAGCATGTACATAATGATAAAGAATTTAGTTGTAGTTAATTCTATATCCTAGATAAAATCTTGGAAAAAATAAATTGTGACTGTTTTTTAATACACTCAGAATACAGTGAATAAATATAATAGAAATAATAAAACAAAATAATATCCGGCATTAATTCAGAAGCATTTTTTACAGTTGAGTTTGCTTTACATATTTATAAGTAATGATTTTGGTAGATTAAAGAACTAAAGTGTTACAAAAAACCATCATAAAGTGCATCAACAAAAACAAACACATGAATCAACAAGGCTTTTATTAATATATATTTCAATATAAATGCAACATTTACTATTTAAGCATCTAATAAAAAAGCAACTTTGTTAAAATGGATTATAAAATTATTAACAAATTTTACATTATTTTCTACATGGATTACACTAGATTAGTTTCAACACCTGAAAACATAATTGTGCTTCCTATACCTTAATGTATGCATAATTTTGGTGTGATTTCTTTTTCTACATAATCTAACAAGTCTTCTAATATAAAAAAATGAATGCTTTCCTAAATTAACATTAAAATGTTTTATAAATTTCAGCTCAGCACAGTCAAGCAGTAAAACCAAGTCCAGCAAAGGTAATAAAGTAAGCACAATAAAATCTACACAAACTTCATTAAGGGCACCAGGTTTCCTTCCTATGCCAAAATGTTCTGCAAAACCTGCAATACGTTCATTTATGCCAGCACCAAGAGTGACACTTATGTGATTAATGCAAAGTGAAAAACTATCACATTGCACTTCTAAACACTAAAACATTCAGTGATTAAAAAAGATTTTACATAAAATTAAAAAATATTGTAAATATTGAATGTCAATTTCTATGCTTTTTACGACAAGTACTGTACATATGTAATAAAAACTTTCTTTTTTCTTAACATTTATTTTGAAAAATTCATTTTGTGCAATGACTTTAAAATAATTTTACACATTTAAATTGATTATATTTCAATTATTTTAAAATACCTTTCTTCTGAAAAAAAATGTTCAAGTGTATTCTTCATTTATTTCGATTTTAGCACTGTATTCTTCTTTAATTTCATTCTTAATTTCTGCATGTTCACTTTCCATATTCATTTTTTCATCATCATCTGAAGTGGCTTTCTTTTTAGGAATGATTTTTTCTATACAGAGATCTTGAATATATTCTTTTGTTTTTTCCCTAATATTTTTAGTCTGATCGTCGGCCACTTTATATTCTGGAATATCAACTTCCAATATTTTTGCCAATCTGATCATAATATCATCTATGTATGCATGAATAATTAAATCAGCACTTTTGTCCTAGAAAACAAAGTAGTAAAAAAAATCATATAAATGAAGGCAGAATAAATTATTATATTAATGAGAAGGGGACTTTTAATTAATTTTTCAAATAATATAAAGACGTTAACAAATTTGTTGCATCTAGGAATTTAGAAGGGAAAAAATGCTCAGAAATTTATCAATTGCACATTATTCCCACCACAGAACTGCTTGTTCAGTTAATAGAGGGGGGATTACTTACACGAATAAATAAAAAGAAAAACTTTGTTTCCTCCTAATAAATTATTGATTTATTATTCACAATAAATCAATAAACATATACTTTTCAAATATATGACTGGAAATAGCCTTACAATGGCTTATCTTCTTTAGATAAATGAGAATTACATTAGCAAGCAGTCAGCCATTTCACCCATGGCGTATACTATTTAAATTAAAAAGAGTGATGCTCTTCAACTTTCACATTTTAAACTTTTCTATTCTAAAACCTTTGGACTCAAATTCAGATGAACTAAGTGTCCAAAAGCAATAATAAAAAAGTGTATTTGAAACAATTTCGTTATTATATATTCCTCATTTCTCGATTAATGTTTGACTTGGGGGGTAATTTTGTGCAATGTTGATTTTGCTACTATGAATTTTGTCTTAACCAGAGTTAGTACAGCAGTTCAATTGCTTCAGATGAAGTGATATATTTTCACATTCATACCACAACAATAAAGTTTCATATGACTTGGGTTAATTGCTGAGGCTGACAGCCTTCTCCCTCTACTTGAATTCCAAAGTATTGGAACTAATCTCTTAAAACATTACAATACCTGGAGGTTTTTTTAAACAAAAAGTTTAAAAAATGCTATATTTTATACCTATAACTTTAATATAATTTTTCATTTTCACAAGAAATTATAACAATATTTGGCTTTAAATCTTATTATTATCTGGAATCTTCATTTGATTGACTGGTTTTCTCGATATTAGGACTGGAAAATTTTAACTTTGTAAACAGTAACATTTCTGCTCCTTACTGACTATTTACAGAATTTTAAGCTTCAACAATCTCATTTTTTTTCTGAGATTTTATTAAGACTACATTGTAGAGTTTCAAACTGAATACATTGATAATTATTACACAATTATCATTCATAAATGCAATTTATTATCACTGTCATTATTCATGTGATATTCTTAAAAATTATATTTAATATAATTTACCTTTTTAAAAATAACTTTTCAAGTTAGCACATTTTTACTGCTTCAGAACAATTAAGTACTTGGTCTGCAAACTTATTAAATTTCATTTTTTAAATATACCTTTTGTAGTTTACATATATCTTAAAATAAATCCATCTAGCATTACTATTTAACACCACACAAAAAGTATATAATTAGCTATAAAAGATGAATATAGTAATTTTGAATAATATACAGACAGATGATATTGTATTTCCAGAGATTTTAAAAGCATATTTATAACTTTAATCTTTTCAGGACTAAGAGAAACATTTATCCCATTTTACAATTGGTGATTTTCATACTGAATTATGTTGAACAAAATTACATGAATGAGAATATTTAGGGGGAAAAAACTGTCAAATTAATTGGTACCAATGACAAAACATTAGCCATCTTTACTCTTTTATTATTTCAGTTTATTGTGTTTAGTAATATATTACTGTTTTCTAACATGTTTTGTGTGATAATAAAATATATTTGAACACAAATGCCTGATAATGACAAATAATTCTATTTTATGTCTAAAACTAAAATAAACAGTTACATACTAATATTATTCTTATCAACCTTATGGTCCTGTATGGGTTAACATACAGCAGTCCTCCATTTCACATGTTGATTTTCAACTGAACTGACTTGTCTCCCATATATATATATCTAACTTAACATTGTTAAACATTCGGTTTTTTAAATGTATTTGTATGAATTTAGTAAACTTACATGCTTTGTTGGCTGCAAATTACAGATGACAAGTTTTCCACCAGATTTCTTAGTTAATATAGGAAGATTTCCACTAGGAATAATTTGAAGAGTTGTTCCTAAGCATATGCTGAGATCAGCTTTGCTAGAAAAATAAATTATTCATTTAAAATATTTTAATCTTCTTTAAAATCCATCTGAAAGAAGTATTTATTTTAATTTTCTAACAGTATAACATTAAACAATTGAGATAAAACAAATTACCATATTAATAAAAAAAATTTAAATTTATGACAAGGGTCATAATTGTAGAAACAAAACTTGAAAGAAATTTGTTTAATTGAAATCTATTTTCTATACAAATTTTCAAACTGTGCAACTGTTTCTTATGAGTTGTTATAATTGCATTATATAAACAGATATTTACCGTGAGTTTAATTCAGCTAATTCTAAATCTCTGAATGGTAATTCATCTTCCCAGTCTAAAATTGTATCACACAATTTTCCTCTGCAGCGTCTACCATTAGGTTTTGGTACTGGGCAGTAGTGACCTGTATGTTTTTGTCCAACAGTTGATGTTGCTTCATTTCTTATAAATAACCTGAAATATATTAAATTTAATTCAGATTCAGTGGACCATAAAAAAATTATTTAATATGTTTCAAAAAAATCAATTGATTTAAAAGTGTTTCTACCTTTCACAGTGATTACATTTGTCTAAAAACATGTTGCCATGTAATTCAGCTAATTTATCAGGTGGAAAACCAGATCGTAAATGTAATCCATCAACATTTTGGCTCACTAAAAAATGTAAAAATCCTTTATTCAATAATGCAAGCAAAGCCATATGTGTAACAGTTGGTTTTGCTTCATTGAATGAAACATTGATATTTGGTTTTAATCCTTCTTTTTCAAGAGTCCAAACACCTTTAGGACCTCTAAAAATACATAGAAATTTTATTAATTATATATATGCATATAATATGGATGAAAGAGTTTTTCATTGATCATTATTATAACCTAAATATATAAACTCGGATGTCACAATGGCCTTAAATATAAGAAATATGTTTAAAATTGTAATACATCTTTTTAAATGGGTTATAATTAAGTTAACTTTAACCAACATAATTTTATAGAATAAAATATTTTCTGATTTTGTATTTCTTAATTTATTAAATTCTTAAACTATGTTTAGAATAGAAATTCAACAAATTATCATGGATGTTTAACAATTAAATTCAGTAAAAAGTTTGAATTATTTATTTGGTTGGATTAATTTTTTACAAAGTTTTATTCATAATAATAAGTATGCACAAACATTAAAAATTACCTAAAATCCGGAATTCCAGCAGAAGTGCTAATGCCCGCTCCAGTATGTACAACAACATGCTTAGCCTCTTTTATCATTTTTGCTAGTTTATTTACTTTTTCATCCAATAATGATGGAGCATCATGAATCTACATTTTAGAAAAAGGAAAACATATTCATCAAACAAATTAAATTTATATTTTAAAAAAAGTTTCATCATGAAAAATACTTATATATCATAATCTCAATTTAATATTACAAGTAATATCTTATAAAGTTTTATTGCTTTAATATATATTATACAGTATGACAGAGCTTCGAATTACAATTTGACAAAAGGATTCATAAAATAGTACTGAACTATTTTTCTTAATACAAATATATTCTATATGTACACAAACATCAATATACATCCCGAGGCTCTCATAGACCGAGGGAACTTCCAAGTAAATTATAATGTTCTGATCTTAATTTTAAAAATTTTTCCCAGCTATGAAAAAAGTTTTTTTTTTGTTTTACTAAATTAAATGCATTTTAAATAAATATCCTCATAAATCTAAATTAACTCATTTAATTAATTTTTTTAAGTTCTTTTTCATAAATCATTAAGCTTTTTATAAACAATGGGTAAATAAATTCAATGTTATGCTATCTCATCTTTCAATATAGGAGATAAAAGCCCTAACGTGCTATGTGCTCCATAAAATAACCCCAGCAACAAAACATCGATATAACTATCCAAACATGATTTTGACAATAATTAATCCCAACAACAAATAGTCATAGAATTTTTTAAACTTATTCATAAAAAAAGCTAAATGGTATGAATTAGTTTGTCAGAAAGACATTTATTTGAGGAATCAAATTCAGAATATTAATCTAATGAGCATATTTTGTTATTTCTCACTTTCTATAAATTAAACATTTTTTTTAAAGTACCTGATATAATTTAAACAATACAAAAATATATTTTGAATCATAAATAACTTTAGAGTTGTGTTCTGATGATATGTAACAATAAAATTCCAGCTTACACACAAGAACACCACAGCTACTTGCTCTTAGAATTAAATTTCTTAATGGAATTTAAAAACTTTATGATAACAGTTTTTACGAAAGAACAGATGTGTTACTTTTTATAATGACTACGACATAAAATGCATGGGCCATATTTGTTAATATTTTTCATAAATTTTTAAGCAAAAATACTGTAGAATTAAGAATTATAATTTGATCCTTAAAACATAAAATAAGTAAAACTGCCAACCACAATGATGAACTATTTTAATAGTGTCTCAGTGAGTGAGGGAAAGTTACATTTAGGCTATTTGAGGTGGACCTACTAATTTTGAACCTCAGTCAAGTAACAAGGACAACACAATACCTGAGCAGGCACCCCTCTTCAAACTACCACACCATGCTTATGAGAGGACTTTGAACTTGACAGGTTTTATGTGCACTAGTCCAGTGCCGATTTAAGCTCATTTCGGGCGCAGAAGATCTACAGGCCCCTTTGGCACAGGAGGATCGATATTTATAACCAGAAAATCTGGTTAAGTCCAGCTTACTCAGACCCCTGGGCACCCAATGGACAAACCAGCACTGCATCAGTTCCCTGTACACAGGGGCCAGGACTTGAACCTGTGACACGCCAGCCATGAGTTTGTGACCATAGCCACCAGGCTACCACTGCTTTTAATGGCGTCTGAAAATGCTTGGAAGGAATTAAGCATTGAAAATTTAAAAAGTGCAAATATTAAAAATTATTATGCTTTAAAAGACATTTAAAAAAAGGGGTAAAAAGTAAAGCACTAAGTTTAATAAAAGAGAAATTTAAACTTTTAGTAATAATACTTGTGTATTATTTTGACCATTTTTGCAACTTAACAAACAAAATGATTTATTACTTTTCAAACCATTACAAAAAAATAAAGGACAAAATAATTGTTTCAAGCTTGGCAGTTTATTATTGTTTACTGGATAAAAAAAAACAGAAACAATTAATAAAGCAATGTATTGCTAAAGAAATTAGAGGGAGAATTTTAACATTTTACAAGTTGGTAAAAAAAAAGTTATAGCACTTTATGAAATCTCCCTTCATGAATTATGAATATTGAAAAAAATATTCTACTTAAAAAGTTTTCAAATTAAAAATGTTTTCATTAACTACTGTAGCAAAATTCAAGACTAAACAGGTAATGGTCCCATCCAATTTATGTTTATTTACAAAAAATATTTATTACTAAAATTTCTAATAATTATAACTAATATAAGAATATATTACTAATACTAGAAATACATGAATTAATTTCTAAAAACTACAATATTTCAATTAAAAATATACTTGTATATTTTAGAAAGCTTATAATTTTCAATACATTGGAGATATTTTAGTACATTAAAGAAATTAATCAGCTAATCTAACAGAAAGTTTTAAAATCATGGTTGATTTTTCCAAAATATAGTTATTGAAATAAATATATATTATTGGATTATGGAATACAGAAAAGCACTCCACTAATTTGAGTAGCATAATTTCAAAAAAGATGAATATAATATTTTCCAGATAACAATACTAAAGTTTAATTATCTGTCGATAAAGATGCTGTTTTTATTTAATAGAATTTGCTACATCTAAATTTTAGAAATTAATTATAGGTTATTCACAACTTATTTTTCCTTTAATTTCAACCAAAATGGTAAAATTCCAATGCTATTCAGGAAAGTTGTATGTAATGTAAAATAAATTACTACAAATACTTTTGGGGTTACATAAAATATTACTTTAGTACTAACTAGTTTTGGTTTAAAATACAATTTCTCAGATAATTTTTTACAGATGTATTAGCTAAATCCTTAGAGAAGATTAATGTTTTCAAAATGCCCCTTATTTGCACTTTTTAATTTATAAGAATTAGTTAAAATAACAGGATAATCTAAGAATTTCATATAATTCAAATTCTTGAATTCTAAGTTCTAGTATTAGAATTTTTTTCTAAATCTTCAGCATACAGTTATGCATGATATATTGTATAAAAGTGCGAACATAAAAAACTTTTTTTAATCCTCACATATCCAAGAAGAAAATTGTTACTAATAAGCCTTTACACTGAAATTGTATCACAAAACTTCTGGATTTAGATTTTTTTAAATCAATCAACACACAAAATTGAAACAACATTTGTAACTGTTTTAAAAATTATAAAGGCACCGTTTTCCTTTATCGCATATATAATCCAATAATCCTTACTTCCTAGTAAAGCTTACAATCGATTTCTGGGAAAATAAAGGCATTTAAGTTTCGTAAATCACATATAAAACATAACATTTGCTGGCAAAATATGCAAAGCAATGCTTTTATACCTCTTTCAATCCGCAAACTCCTTTATCTTCGTATTTAGATAAGCCAACAGCGTAAATACACGACATATTTGAAATTCACAACAATATATTTATTTTACAAAACTAATTTTTTTTTCTAACTGACAGATTTTCATGTGGATGTAATTCAATCTTTATATCGAGGGAAAAAAGTATGAAGGTTGCAAGTATGAAACTGCACAAATTATGAATTTAATTACGCTACTGTTTACAAACATATCAACGCAAGAGTTTGTTTTGCAACAATCAGAGAATTGGTTCTACACAACCGGTTCATCAGTTCAATGCAATTTCTGGAACCGCTAGTTTTTAAATTGTACAGTTTTAATATTGATGTACAAATGATTTTCTTAAAATTTTTCTAAAGAGTTTACGATGTACTACTCATTTTAAATGGACTCTGATCAGTTTCTCTTAGAATAATAACTTTAAGGCTAATTTATCCGAATTTCAAAATTATAGAACGAATTTTTTTATTAAATTAATCACCAGATCATCTTTTTTAAAAAAACTTTTCAAATTTTTTTTAGTGATTCAAGAAAACACAATTATCCATAAATTTCACTGACTTAACCCCTCAAAAACAAAAGAAAATGAAACTAAATGCAATGATTGCGATTTGTGAATCGATTACATTAGTGAATCGCTCAGTGCTAATCCGTTCCATGTGTTATGAACGGTACTTCGTCTGTTCTCAGATGCGGTTATTTATTTATTATTTTCTCTACATGTGAAATCGAATTAGCTCAACTTTTTTTTTTTCTGAAATATTAATTTTTTAAAAAAATGTTTCCATCACGGCTTTTGAGACATAGGATTCTATCAAAATTTCATGTTGCACAAATATCAGGTTTGTGAAAAAATAATCAAATTATATATGCATTAAATAAAAATGTATCGCGTAATAAATATGGAAATACATCTCACATATTTATAATACAAACTTAAAATTAGTGTGTGATTTTGTATTTATATTGGTTTAATATATTTTAAGTTTCCGTTTAATTTATTTATAACTTTTTTTTATGAAATTTCAGCACATAAATCGAAGTATTTGATTTCTTATTTCATCATGGGGCATTTCTATGCTTTATAGCGGGGTTTTTTTTTTTGTCCATCTCATTAATTTCTTTTATTTAAAAAATGTCAGTTGTTTTACATAATTCTAGTTATAACGTATTTTCAAAAAAAATTTACAAATATTTGGATAGATATTGTTACATTTTCAGTCTCATATTCTATACTTATGTGATTTTATTGGTATTTCTATTCAAGGGAGAGTATCTTTGCCCAATCACAAAGAGCCTTGGTTAATTAAACTTATTTTTAGCCCCCCCAAAAAAAAATTTTCCAGTTTTCATGTGATTTTGTAATGTAATGCCATATATGTTTGCACATTATACCATGTTCTTAAAATTCATGAACATTTTGCTTATATTCAGTCCTTCCTTTTAGCATATAAAGTGAAAATTTCAATAACAGTTACTGTATAGGAGATAAAATATGTGGAACATATTATATGCTAGATCAGAGTAGTTTCCAAACTTACTGTTCTCATGGGCTCTGCTTTATACCAAAAATTTCACTATGAGCTCCCAAGTGAAGTAACTGATTCAATACGTCATAGAAAAGTTAAAAATTCAATTTTGATGCCCTGAAAATGATGAATGCAAACAATATTGATAACTATTATGTAATAAAACTATTTTACAGATGAACTTAAACAAAAATATAACTTGGTTGATATTTACATATTAACGTCACTGCAGCCAAATTTGCATCATGCATAAGTACCCTTTAGTTAATAAATTTATGTACAAAATGTCAATTGCATTTAATATTTATGTAACATTCTTTTTAGTTAACAATATAAAAAATAGTTCTGCTTTCTGTTAAAAGATAGGTAAATATATTCCATTCACTAAATCTCAGGATCATTCAAAAAAACTGAACTGTTTGTTAGATGCACAACTTTTTTACTTCCACATTCTAGACAAGTTATTACATGTAGTGATAAAAATCTGTCCCTACTTTAAGCCTGTAGGTACTATTGTACTCTTAAATTATAATATAAAAATCATTTTATTTTAACTTTTCTTATTATATAAACAGGTCACTAATATTTTTCTTTATATTAAACCTTTTGCGAACTCCCACCGTTGTCCATGCACTTCCAAATTAATCATATTTGTTACCGTAAGCATCTGGATCATATTTAACTTGCTTTTTTCAAACCAATTATTCTTTCTCACAGACCTTTTAATACTATGCTCATTCATTCTTGTATTGTGATTTCTGTATTAAAGGCATTAGTGTACTCTTTCTTTAAAAAACAAATGCAGCTCATTTTTGGAAACTAAACATTTTTAAAAATCAAACCTTTAACTATAGATCATTTATCACTTTTTTTTTTTGAATTGTAAAGTAAAGTGAATTGTATTTCTCATCTGTATTTAGAGCAATAAACAGAGGAAAAAGTTTTAACGCAATTTTAAAAAATAAGAATTTGAATTTTTTTACTGTACAAAGAATTTAAAAATGATTTTTTTAGCAAAAAGTTTAACTAGTGCAAAGTGTTGAAGTTTAACAAGTAAAGTTATGCTCAATTGTTGACCTTTACACGTGATTGTGGCTCAAAACTTAAAACTTTGGCAAAATTCATCATGGTCATGAATTCATAGCCAATGTTGTCGAGTTGCAAGTTCAAGTCCTAGTACCATTGAATACCTTACATCTTCAGGAGCTGTTACTTGTTAAATCTATAAAGGCTCAAAGTCCCTCTGTGTGTATGCTGTATAAGTGTGGAGAGGAAGTTGCTAGCTCGAGTGTCATCCTTGTCACTTAATCATGATTAAAATTATGTAATCTGTTGTCACTAGCCCTCATTTTGCTTCAGAGCTTCTTTGCTCCTTCCATATCATAGTTTTATTTTTTCTTTATATTTGATTGAGGAATGTCAAGATACTTTTTTGCAGAAGTGCAGTATCTTTTCATTTTGCTTACAGGCTCATGGATAAGATGGTTATGTGCTACTGTGACCATTTCATTGTGTTTTTATCAACATAAACAAGAACTCCCATCTGTGGTACAGTAAAATTTGCATCTTGCCTTTCCTTTCATTTCATTTATCTGTTCCATGTTGCTGCATCTAGTTATGTTCTCCGAAATAGTTTTTTAAAATTATTTTTCCTTAGTATGTTTCAGAGATCATAAGTTGTAAAAGAATTTTAAAATCTTTGATTAGAAAAGGGTAAACTATACATTTCAAAAGATTTTGTATCAATCATGATCCCAGGAATTTGCCATTTTTTTTTTGCAGGATATTTCATTATTTTAGGGATAGTTGTGAGGTGAGCAAAATATTTATAACATGACACCATTGACTTATCAGTGCTGACTTAAAGGAAAACAACTCCAAACTTCTGAAAACTGTTATTAATTTGATCACAAATTAGCCTTATTTTATTCAGCTTATTGACAGGAAGTGGATAAATGTTCTCCATAAGAGGAAAGTTAGATACTTTCATTTTACTCCTTGTCAGTAATGTATAGCCAGAGATTTACCACAAAAGATTGTGTAAGTTATAATAGTCAGTTTCACACCATCCCAAAAACAATTGCCGAAATTTGTCGAAATTCACCAAAGGTCAGTAGCCTTGTGGTTATGGTCACAAGCTTGTGGTTGGCATGTCATGAGTTCAACCCTAATACCACTGAAGACCTGCCATGTAGTAGGGGCTGATGCATATTAAACCTGTTGAGGCTCAATTTTCGTGTGGTGTGATAGTTACAAGAAAGAGATGCTAGCTCAGGTGTTGTCTTTGTCACTTGACTGGGGTTCAAAATTATGAAATCCATCACCAATAGTTGCTGTATGGTGTGATATTAATATAACTTTCTCATTCACCAAAGGTCAGTTGAAATTATTCAAAGATTGTCAGTGCATAGGTTTAATACATAAATACAATTGTCAAAGTTTGTTCCTAGCCATCACTTTTCTAATAATTAATACTATACATCTTCAGCACAATTCAGCATACTTTTATGAAAAGTATAATGGTATCTTGATAGAAATTTCAGTTTTAGAATGTTCTCTTCCAGTTTACCTGTCATTTCATCCTCTATCACCCATACATGGACCATGTGTAATAGATAGCAAAAAAAACGTTTTTTTTTTCCCCTTTGAAAAATCATGCTCATATTTTTTTTTCTTTGCATTTTATCAAGCACTTCTTTTTTTAACTTGTTTGTGTGAAATTTTTTTGGCATTCCTTTCCTTGTTTTAAGAACTTTACCACATCTATTGGTTTAAGTATTCAGCAAAGGATTGTGAGTTGAAAAACCATTTTAAATAGAAATTAAAGCCTTTGCAGATAGATCTGTCAATGTTTTCACTACTAATTCATATGAATCATTTCTAACTGTCAAGTCTGTGTCTCTGCTGCAGTAAATTAAAAAAATACTCCAGACATATCCAGAATTTGATTTCCAGAGTAAATATATTTTGATACCTAAGGACCTTTTGGATAGTACTTGCGGAAGGAATCCTAGACATCCTTCTCAAGCAACATGAGACTTGACTATTCATAGGCTGTTTTCTGGTGTGTAAATTGTTTTAAAGTTCTGCAAATTTCAATAAAACATTCGATTTAGCTTTTCTTTTTCTTCTTTTTGTCTTTTGCTTCACTGTGAGATGCATAAACAACATATAATAATCAGAAAAGCATATCAAAAGATTATTCTTTTAAAGAATGGCATCACTAACTTTTTATTAATTGGGAAATACATGTTAAGGTTGAGCTTTTTAGTTATGTGATTTAAAATAATTTATCCTTGGAATACCTTTATCTTAGGCACATCTACAAGTGTAAACTTTGCTAATTTTTTTTAAAAAAATGGCTTTTCTCACCTTATCTGTTCATATAAATTATTAATTTTAACTATTATGTTTATTATATTATCATAAAAAATGGTGAAAAATCATCACACAAATTGTAGTTAAATTTATTTCTGTAATTCTAGTAACTTTATGGAACTTCAAATCCTTAATTGAATTAGTCTAGGATGAAATACCTACTGCTGTGCTAAATTATGAAGAGGGAGCAAAATATACCTCCAATATTCCAGCCGCTGACAAAATTTCAATATCCCTACCAATACTTAATATAAATCTAGAGAATATTTGCTATCAGAATAATCATTCATGGAATCATTTCATCATTCAAGTTTATTACTGCTCTGTTAAATTTTTTTTATCTTATCCATTATGATCTTAGTTTGATTCTTCTAACCGGTTAAAAAAACATATATATTTACTATCAAAAAAAGCAAATTGAATATAAATGGGAATTCTTCAAACCACAGCTTCATCCTTATCTTCCCAAAGGAAAGGGAAAAAAAGACACACACACATTCAAAAGAAATTAGAAGTGCTTTGTGTTGTCCAATGTTTGTAACATATGAAGTCACAGCTGTATATCAGCAGAATTTGTTTACTTTATATCTTCCACTTGCAAATGTATGTTAATCACCAGAATTGGAAGTAATTTGACAGATACAAGGTCAACAATCTAAAGATTTAATTAAATTAACTCTAGTGGACATGAAACTGTATCTGGTGTCATAAAAAATTCTAATTTAACATGGATGATTGAAAATGCATAAATGATGCACCTATCTAGTAGATCAATGCAAACTGTTGTTCACCTGACTTCTTGTGTCATTTGATTCTGTGCATGTATTACATTAATTTCTAAAGAGTTTTCAGTTAGTAGATGTAATTGTGAAAATGTTGAACATTTTATTGTAATCTTTTTTAATGAAAAGAAAATGGTCTTCATACGTTTTATTCATACTATATTTTTTTAAGCTGTACGAGGTGTGTTATCAGAAAATTACTCATGTGAACAGCTATGGCAAAAAAGACTTGAAAATCCTCTTTTAAAAAGCATTAATATGGGTATGTTTTTCTTCACTTGTTTATAGATTATTAAATTGTATGTAATTTTCTTAGTTTAAATGAATCCCTTTTAATTTGAATTTTTCAGATCAGTATTTCATTGAAACAGATAAAAAATTTGGCACAAAAAGACTTGTTAGTGGTATTGATATAGACTTGGTGAGTAGTCAATTATTTTTGTAATGTTTATTTTTTAAAAATATTTTGGTGAAACATTCAATGCTTACTGTTGTTCTGCTAAAAAGTTTTAAAAGAATTTAATTTAAATCTTGTTAATGTGATCACTATCTTCTTGATTTTAAAAAAAGATTTCATGAAATTGATGTGAGTAATACAAATAGTAATGTCTACGATACTTGGCACAATACTACAAGCAAAAGTCTAACCTAATAAGATTAGTTTTGAAAATTATGTGTGTATTAGTTATCTTAAAAAAAACTCAATTAATTTGAACTCTTTGTCATTATATAAGTCAAATATTTGTCATATTATAACACATGTAGAACTTCACTTGCAAATGTGAAATGTAAGATCATATTTAAAAAGTATAAATATATTTTGAAATTTAAGTTTGTCTTAATACAGTTTTCTATAAATATATTTTTAATACAATTACTTTTCTCATTTTCAGTTTGCAAATAATGTTCAAAGCAAATCTGAACTTGATGAATTGGAGCATTTGTTGTACAGGTAAAAATTTTATGAAAGAAAATAATTTTCAAAGTGCAGTTGTTAAAAAGGGGAAACACCCCTATAATTTGTGAAATTCTCATATCATTTGGTACAAATATCTTTGAAATTGGTTTAAGAAAATTTCTATTATCAAAAGTTACTTATTATTAGGTAATTTATTTTTAAAACTCCCATGTAACTCAAAGAATTTGTGGGAATTGTATGAAGTTTTAAATTTAAGTAATTTAAAGATGAGAAAAAGTTCTAAATTTCTCTACAGATTTGACTCTAAATAACTCTGGTTTTATTTAATCCATTTTTTTTTCTCATATTTATTCTGTATTTATATTTCCCTCAATATTTTAGGTTTCGAAGAACAAAACGTGCTACAGAAATGATGGAATCAACTACTTATGCTGTCATTAAAGCATTCTTAAAATTCAAGCAATATGATTCATTAATGAGAATATTAAATGATCGAGAAAGTTATGGTGTCTTTCCAGATTTTTATTCTTATAATGTTTTAATGAGCACATTTTTGCAAGAAAAAATGTATCCAGGTAATTTTTTTGCTTGTTGACACATTTGTAATTAATATGAAAAAGTTTGTTAGAGAAACATGAAAATTATTTTTGTGGCTATCTTTTTATTTATACAAATTAATATGGTTTGACAAGTCAGCAATTATGATTTGTACCTATTTTATAATAGATATAAATCATATAAAAAATTGTGTTAAAAAATGGTTATATGTTCAAAAAGTTATACTGTTGAGACAAGAAATACAATCTAATGTTGGTCAAAATGCTGCAGTGGCCTGATAACAAAAATATGCTTTTTGGTCATTGAACCAGCATATGACAGTTGTCTTGGTCATTGACCTGTTCATTGTTGGCAAAATGGTGACTTTCCAAATGCCTTTTAGACCTCCAAACACATGGAAATGGTGAAGTTCCAGTTTAGGACCATACATAGCATGCTGCCGAATTTTCCTTCTGAACTTTTGAAGCAAATTCTGCATTGCACATACCTAAAAAGATGTTACAATGTTCTACAAGGGGTAATCTCTTTGCTTAAATGTTCATGTCTTTTTATTTCTCACAGATTTGTGCCAAGTTATTGTTTCTTTGTATAATGCTGCATGAATGGTTCTATCCCGCAATGTAAACTCCTCTTTAATAAAGAAACAGTGGCCACATGATCATTGAGACAACCTTGAATTTTTTTTTCACAAGTGATGATGAATGTCTCCTAAACATTGAAGATCATTTCATTTCTGGGATGAAATGAAATCTAATGAGCCACCCTAATGGTGTGGCTTCTTCATCACCTTCTTGAGCTTAGCTTTGCAGAAATCTCAATGAAGTGTCAAACCTTACTCCTTTGTGGTTGAAACTAAATAAGCAAAGAATCCATCAAACTCATAAGTTGAGACAATCCAATTTTTGTTGTATAATTAAATAATCACTATCAATGAATATTTCCAAGTCCTGTGTAATCATCAATTTGTGATTTGTAAGAATCATATTGTACACTTGGTGTACAAGGCATTTCGTGATTGAAAGTGTTGATCTTCCTTTCTTTTCCAAATTGATCTATTGTGTGCTGCTTTCTTTGAATTGTTTATAATATTTCACTAAGTTTGAATGTGACATTGTATGCGAGCCATACATTACCAATACTTTGTTGTGAGCTTCCATACAATTGTGCCTTTTTCTGCACAAAAATTGCAGGGTTCCACATAATTTTGATACTGGAATAAATTTCCAGCTGACATGCCATTTTGTTGTACTATGCAGCAACAGTCTTTGTTACTGAAATGAAAATCAAGTGTCAGAAATAGTTGACCATCCCTTTTAATTCAAAACTAGTGTCACAATCTTGTTATTATGTGTTGCCATTATTTGAAAAACAAGTGGAACATTGATTAATTAATGTATTTGTCTTTATAGCTGAAAATATAATTTTCAAATATAAAGATGTAAGTTCAAGAAGCAGGATACTTTCATATTGTTCTTACTCCCCAATTAATACTTTTCTTCTCTTTTGTGATTTATTATAAAATTTAGGAGAGCTTGGCTATTTTTAAACAATTACATAGGTTTTTTTCAATTAAGTTGTTCTTTTTCAATATTTTCCTTCTAATATCAATGCTCACTGCTTAAAATTCAGTAATGTTCAAAATTTATATATAGTAATGTCAAAAGTGTAAATTATGTATATTTGTTTTACATTTTTAAATTTTAATGAGGACATCTCAATAATACAGTAACTATAATGTTAAGATTTTCCTTTCTTTAGTATTGTTTTAGTAACTTATATTTGTTCCTGGTTATATTCCTTTGATAAAAATCAATTATCAGTACATTGCTCTTCTTTGTCATTATGCCTGGATTTCAGAAAATAATTTTAATACTCTCAAGCAATATGAGCTGGCATTGCAAAAAAAAAACTGTGCCTTTTTCAGTGTGTTCCAAATATTCACATTTTCTATGGACTTTAATAAATTCATTTTAATCCATTTAATGGACTAAAATTTGTCAGTTTCTTTTTAATATTATCTAAATACAAACCATCAGATTTATCCCTTAAAGCTGTTAAGTTAATTTAATAATTAAATTATCCAAACGTCTAAATACTCTCAGTATTCACTATAAAAAAAATTATGTTAATCAGTTTGTCAATCGAAGTCCTAGTGGTCAAGTAGTAATGTATTGGGCTTCCACACACCACAGGTCCAGGTTCTATTCTGGGGATGGTCAAGATCAACTCAGCCTTTCATCCCTACTGCAGTGGGTCGATAAATGAGTACCAAGCTTGCTTGGGGACTTCAACACTGGGGATCTTGCTTCAGTCTGACCACCTGATTGGTAGATCTGCTCATGCACCTCAGTGCCTAATGGTCACGAGTACTGGGATGGCCACATTAGGTTCTGGCCCTTATAGGCTGTTCTGCCTTTGAATTTGAGAATCATCTCCCTATTGTTTCAAAATCATGAAAACAATTGTATCTTGGATGAAAATGGTTTGAACAGATCAAAATTTTAATCCATTATATAATAAAATTCCAATATTTGCTAAATGTAATTTGGAGAGTTATCTGTTTCTAAATGATTGTTACACATATGTAAATATTAAGTTTGAGTTTGAATATTTAATAAATAAATTTCACTTTAAAAGAAAAAGAATTTTTGTAAAGCCTGTTGGAAGAGGAGAGACAAAAGTGGCTTAAGTGCAGAAAATATTTCTGCAAATTTCTGAACAGTTGAAAATAACAATAGTCAATTTATCTTGCTGAGTAATTCAACAAATTCACAAACATTTTTTAGTCTTTCAACCCAGATCATATAAATGGAAAAATAACCAAAGATTTTCATTATCAGTCGGTGTAAGTTGTAGTCTATATGATCAGTTCCTTTGCTTGTTAAGCTGATGTGGAATGATAGAACAACCTACATAAATAAATGACTTGTTAATAAATCTCTCATGGGAGGTACAAACACCCTCAGGTGCACTTGCATTATTTGTCTGCTTGGTATTGAGCTTTGTATAAAAAGATGTTTCTCTGTGTTAAATTTGTGAAAAATGTGTTTCTAATATTTTTTAGTCTTTTTCTTCCTGTATTTCTTTATTTTGGTATGGGGTACCAAATCTTTAGTACCATGATTTATTATCACTACTGTAATGTTAGCTTCTGGAAAGTTAACTAAACATTTTGCTTTCCATTTCTCTTTTCCTGAAATGAAAACATGGTTATTTCTCTCAAAATCTCTTTAAATGAATATTTCTCTTTAAGTATAATATTAAATATCTTAAGAGTAAAATAAGCACTTTATATAAGTGCAATAAATACCATTAAACTTTTATAGTTTTTTATTGTTTAATTACTATTAAATTATCAACTCACCCAGAGAGAGGATTTATCATGAAAAGACCACATTTCAATAGAATTGTAATTGAATGAAGAATACATGCAATTTTAAATTTAGTTCTTCATAATAGTTCAACCATAAAGAGCAACAAAGTACAGAAGTACAAATTGCCTATTATACTTATATTAGAATTGTTAGATTCAATTATTGATCAGAATGGAGTGAACATATTGTTCTGAATACATTTTGAAATCCAGTTCATATCCCAATCTAATTTATCAAATGGTAGATTTAAACCATATTCATGGTAAAAGAAAAAAATTAAATCTGATTCCTGAGGATATAAGTGAAGAATTGTATATTAATGAATTTTTTTTAATTTAATGTCAAATGTAAATGCATCTGCACTTAATGTATGAGTATAATTGGCTTAGTCAGAAGTTGACATATATTCCTAAATTTAATATTAGATAAATAAAACTGTGAGTATATTGTTATTTTATAAATATATGTATTAATGCTTTGGAAAACTACTTGCGGTAGCTAATTTTCTAATACTATTCGAGGTGTGAATGCTTTTCATAATATGATTTTTATCTATTATGTAAACTTCCAATATTTAAAACGGTTCTCTCTTTTAAATTGAACAGAACACAGGAAATTGTCTAATATATGTAATAAAGTAACAATTTTTCAAATTCTATTTTGGAAAAGGTTTTTCCCACTTTCTATATACTTAAAAAAATGTTTAAAAATTGTATTCAACTTAAGTATCATAATTTACAAATGGTAGAAAGGTTCTAAATTTTATTTTGACTTTTAAAATATTTATTACTAAAATTCATGTTATGATCTTTTTAACTTGCCTTCTAATATATTTAGAATTAACTATACGTAAATAGAATTATTTTTGACTGACTTTTACTATTTGTTGATAACTTGATAGGCAACTATTAATGTGGACTTAGGAAAGAAAGTTCTGGAACTGAGCAAATTTTCAACTTAAAACAGATTCTTGAAAAATTTAGAGAATTTGGATTTAAAACTCACAATCTTTTTATCAACATTAGAACAACATATGATCGCATAAACAGAGAATTTCTCATTAAAGCTATGCATGAATCGAAAATTCCTGAAAAGCTTGTTACCCTTGTAACTTTGACTCTCAAAGAAGCCAAAATTCAAGTACACATACAAAGTGATTTTTCTCTGAACAGCTTGTTGTGAAAAATGGTGTGTGACAGGGGTATGTATTGGCATGCCTCCTGTTTAATATAGCACTTGAAAAAGTTATCAGATACTCAAAAATCAATATTAGAGCAAATATTTTTAATAATTCAGTTCAAATACTGGCTTATGCTGATGAACATTGGAATTATTGCCGAACAGCACCAGCTCTTAAAGAGGCATTTATGGCATTAGAACAAAGTGCTAAAAGAATTCACTTGTCTGTAAATGAGAACAAAACTAAATATTTACCTTGTTTAAAGTCCGACTTACAACTTAGTCGCATAGAAATTAGCAATTATAAATTTGAAAAAGTTAACAGTGTTACTTATTTGGGAACAGATAAATAATAAAAATGAGCTGGCCCCAGAAATTTATAAAAGAATAATTGCTGCAAATCGATGTTTTTATGCCTTGAAGAGTTATTTAAAATCCAGTTTTCTCAAATTAAAAACTAAATTCCTTCTTTACAAAAGTCTTATAAGATCTTCCTGACTTATGCATCAGAGACTTGGCCATTGATTTTACATGATCAGGAAGCTTTGGGAATTTTCAAGAGAATGATCTTATGCTGCATTCTTGATGGGATTCAAGTGAATGGATCATGGAGAAGAATATCTAATTTAGAACTCTACAAAATTTACGAACAACCTGATATTGTAAAATTTGTCAAATTACAGAGACTTAAATGGGCTGGTCATCTGCCTAGAATTAATAAAGATTGTTGCTGCAAGAAAATCTTTCTGGCAAAGCCCATGGGAAATAGACCTCAGGGCAAACTTCCATTAGGATGGATTGACTGTGTCGAAAAAGACCAAAATATTTTAAAGGTCAAAAACTGGAAAACAGTTGCCAAAAGTAAAGATGCTTAGAGAAAACTTCTGGAGAAGGCCAGGGCTGTTGAACTGTAGAAGAAAATATAGAATTATATATAATAGATATAGTTGCTATGAATTTTGTGTTAAGAATACTTAAAATAGTGTAAATAATTTATGTTCGGATGTATAATACTGTAATATTCACAAGCAATGCCATTCTTTTCATTATAATGGCAATTCATTGGAAACTTGGTGATAGAGCCAAGTTGGCATCATTTTTGGCGAGTTCATGACCCTGTGGATTCTTCTGGAAATTTGCGCAGAAATCCACTAATATCACAATCTATGATGCAAGCGGATTTTTCTCGAAAGATCCTTGAGATTTATAAATAGGGAGTAGTTCGACGAAACTGAGTTAGTATTGTTCTGACTAGCGATTAGTAGTCTTGCCCTGATCATTGAAGAGTCTACCAGCGATTAGTGATTACTTCGGCTGTTGAGTAGAACAAGTCATGCTTGTGAATAATCTTTTACATACTTGTATTTTAGACACTGATAGTTGCGCCTGAGCCCTGTTGAAGGTGTGAAGATCTTCTGAGATTTATTCTGCGAATTTCACTGTGTATCCTGCATTTAAAAGATTATTTTTTGACAATAAATTTCAATTGCACGCTCCTGTAGGTTTGTCTTGTTCTTGTTAACAGAAAAAAAGGTAAATAGTCTCATTCCCTTTTTAGATTAATTGTCATTGAATTTCCTGATTGAGTGGTGGTCACGTTTTTCTGTGACATTTGATCGCATGATCAGAAGTCGTCGGGAAGGCAGTGACTTCCGGAACGATGGATATAAAAGCAAGATGTTACATTTTAGATTCTCTTCTTTTGATATCTCTCTTTAATGCCTTGATCTCGTTCGCGAGACATTGATACTCACTCTCTCAATCTTGCTAGCGGGTTTAAATCAATGAGGTCATGGATTGTCTGCACAGAAGTATATTTTTTTCATCTATGATGTCTTGGATGTTTTAATATCTTGTTTGGAACTTGTTTTTATGTTTTATGAATTGGATCGTTGAATTGTTGTTGGTTAATAAATAATTTCTGAAGGAATATATAGTCATCATTCACAGGTTATAAATAACACTGTGTAACTCTGCTGCCACATAGTTGTGGCAAACAGTTCTTTGCGACTGATTTGCATAAAATCCTCAAACCTCGATCTACATAATATATAGAGAAAGATAGAGATATATAGATATGTATCAGGTGTGGAAAGTTAAATTTAAATCTTAAGGGAGTAATCAATAATAATAGAGCAAAACTCTTTAATAACTTGTAGGAATTTTAGTGTGAGTTGGGCTATTTAAAAGTAGAGTGCACCAAGTTTTAGGCAAAGAATAATTAAGTGTGATGAGCTAGTGTCTCCTTGCTGCATCAGTGTTATTTGTGACAGAATTTAGGGGCCAATGGGCAGCCATCTTGGAAAAATTTAACCCTAATGCAATAAAGGTTGAATTATTTAAAAAAGATGATTGATATTCTTTCCTGGTAGGCTCAGAATCTGTCATATATAATTTTAGTTTTAATTTATCTTTAATTTAGTATTCTTTTTGCATTAACAAATTTACTACAAATATGTCTTATTTTGAACTTGTATTTAGGTTTCTCAATCTAGCAATAACTATAGTTTATTTTCTTAACTTAGTAACTGTTTTATAACCCTTTAATTTAGCACTAAGAATTTCTGAGTGCTTTTTTGATAGAAGACCTTTTTTTTATTATTCAGAACATCTATCCATTTGATTCTTAAGAGTTTTGCTCTTCTAAAAACAGGAAGCACAGAAGATTGACAGACCACAAAACTGATTCCAACCTCACCAAGCAATCTTCAGTCTGCTAATCTTATAAATACTGTAGCAACTATATTCTAATATCCAAATTTTAAACTAGACAATTTTCAATCTTTTTTTTTATCCAGATTTCTTTAGCATATCTAATCTCATCCAGAGTATGTTTCATAGAGAGAATATATATAGAGCATTTTCTTTAGACATTAATTTTTTTTTTGCTTAATGTGTCATTGAAATGTCTTTTCATTCCTTAGAGGCAGCTCAATCTGCAATACTGATGATGTTGCAAGAAGATTTTAGGAATAAAATAAGCTGTGTACTTGGAATATATTCATGTCAAATGTTTATTAATAATTGTTCTATGGATTCTTTGTATCCTAAAGAAGAAAATACTGAAGAAGAAAAAAATAATACAAATGTGGATGATGATGATGAGGAAGATGTGGTATGATTTAAAATGTATAATTTTATATTAATTCAGAAATAGTGAAGTGATTGATCATAAGTTCTAATTAATTTTTCTTTTATAATTTGTTGAAAGGTCCTTAAGTTTTTTTTGAATAAGTTATTTTTTGGATTATTTCTTTGATTTTGACAATGTTACAGAATTATATAAATTGTTACATTTAATGTTGCTCTTATTTCTTTATAATATTAATTTAAGCTGAAAATAAATGTTACTACTTTTTTCAGAAACTTGTAAGAGTACCATTTCTACGAAATGATTGGTTTGATGATCACTTTGATATAACGGAACCGAAACATCTAATAGGTAAAACGCTGTATCTACTTTCACGGGAAACAGACTATACCTTAAGCAGATCTTATCAAATAATTGGTCTTGCTATGTTTGATAAATGGGATAAGGCTGCTGCCTTGTTAAATACTTTTGCTGATTCAAAGGATTGCAGTTTAATAAATGAAGCAGTAAGTATATTTTTATCAATTTTATCAAGCAGTAAGTATCAAATTTCTTTAAAATAAAAAAACAGATTTTTTTTATTATTATTTGATGTTGTTTTAATTGCTATGAGATTCATATGTAATATTTATTTATTCAAATAAATGAAAATGCACATGTATTAAAATATGTGTAATAATTTCATATATTTTAATCTTCAAATAATTTATTGTGAAGTAATAGATAAAATCTAACTGAAAACTCTTTTATTCAATATATGTGTGTATTTCTGGGTGTATCTATATCTTAGTTTTGTGTAAAAATAGCTTTTATATGAAAGATAAAACTAAAATAATTTACAGCATTAATTTTCAATATTTTAATTCTTTTTAAAAAAATTATTACCTTATATAGGCATTTTTATCAGAAGTTATTAACACACATTTTCTTAATTTTTTAATTTAATTTTCAAAAGAAGAAATATGTCTCATTATTTAGGGTAGTTCCCCTTCCTTGGGATTTAAAGTTCTGATGCTCCGTCCCCCAACCTTTATAGCCGAATGCTCTTGGTTGCGATTTCATATAGCCAATGTTATTCCCATCAAGTCATTGGTTAGCATTCTGTTTTGCCAGCTCAGGTATCAACCTCGATTCTTGACATGGGTTCATAATTGCAAAGTCTGTCATTCATAGTCCTAATGTTTTGTTCTGAGTGGGATGCTAATACACAATCAGTCAACTCTTCTATCTTGTCAAACTTTCTTACTTTACTTAAATTTGAAAAAAAAAGTTATCCAATACTTAATTTCAATAACATCATGCTTACTTTCTGGTAGTTTTCAAAAATATTTTATTCTTTCTGTAATTATTTGCAATTCTCAAAACATATTGTGACATAAACCAGTTTTAAAAATCCCATACTGGATGCTTATGTCATTAATATAATATGAAATCATTAATTAAAGTTATTTCTTATTAAATCTGCATTATAAACACTTCACTTCTTGGATTTGGTTGGAAAAGAATTGCCATTAATTCTGGCCTCAAAGAACCCAAAGGACATGTTAAAAAAAAGACATGTGAGCCTGTCACAAGTTTAGACTCTATTCCCATGCTCTTTGCTATTAATTTAAAGAAAGCAAGTAAAAGGCCAAAAGTGTATTTTGTACAGTCAAAAACCATGATATTCTTCTGTTATTGAAATGCCTTTAAAAAACAGGCATTAATGATGGAGGAAAACATTATATCTGTGCATTTGGTGCTTTGACACAACATAAAATTGTTTATCCTGAAAAAAAGTACCTAAATAGATGTGTCAAGTGAAAAATTTAGCTGAGAAAAGTAATTTTTGAAGCTCAGTAGCTGAGTGGTAGCATATCACGCTTCTGGGGGACAGATCCAGAGTTCAAACGCAAGACTGGGCAAGGTTGACTCAGTCTTTCATCCCTTCAGTGGGTCAATAAATGAGTACCAAGCTTGCTTAGAAACTAAACACTGTGGGTTTCTTGTCAGACTGACCACCTGACCAGAACATCTACTCATGCACCTCAGTGCCCAATATCATGAAAACTGAGATGGGCACCGTGGGCCTTTACCCTCTATGGGTTGTTGCGTTACTGAGTTTAGTTTAAGTAACTTTTATTTTTATTATTTACTTTTAATACATGAAAAAATATTATTACAATTTGCACAAAAGTAATTCATGCTTAAAAGACTACTAGATAAGTAAAGTTTTTTTGATTGACTTGTTTTGAAGCCCAACAAAATGGATATTAGCTTAATATAATTTCCCCTCTTTAATCTTGCAGATTGAAAAAACAAAAGCTTTGATTGATGAAATACCTGAAGATGAAGAAAAAACTAAAGAAAAATTGTTGAATAAATTTAATGTAAGAATCCATTTAAGTTATATAAATTTAATCTGAGGTATTATTTATGAAGTTAGACTTATAATGAATGTATATTTATGTAGAAAAGATTCAAAAAATTCTTTTGAGTAGATCTAGTATTGTTTTAATAGCATTTATATTATAAATATTCAAAAAGTTAATTGTATTTCCAAAAATTATTGAATATAATTTTAATGAAAGCTGATACATTTTTATTATAAAATATAAAATATTAAGGAAATGAGAATGTATGAGTTTTTTTTAATGAATGAATTGTTATAAAATAAATAAAAAATTTGCTGTTTGTGTCAGGATCATTTGTAATTGAATTCTGGATTATACCTTTTGAAGTCCTAAAAAAATTGAAAACTTTTAGACATGCTTGTTTCATAATTTTGACAGGTGTTATTATGTATAATGGAATTCATATGTCAAGTAGTGTGTCATAATGCCTATCAAGCATCCTAATATTAAAAAACACCAGTTAAAAAAGATATTATTTTGAAATTAATAATTATAAAATATGGTCTTAATAAAAGATTGAAATCTTCATCCCAATGAACTAAATTAAATATAAAATGTGTTCAGTGTACATAAAAATCTAATCTTACTTATTCATACTATAATTATATTATTTTTGTTTTAAGCAATGTTTCTCTAGTATTCACTTTGCAAAATATAATGTATGTATCAAATTTAATGCATGGGATCCATGAATATTTGATAATTTTTGGTAATTAAATAAGTTTAATTGAAAATTTTTTAAAAACCATCTAACTCGTATAGAGTAATTTAGAATGTTAAATATGCATTACTAAAATTTCAAGCATAATTATCTATGTATTTTTTCTCAGTTCATCTATGAATTTTCACTATAAATAGATCTTGATCAAAATGATTATGTTTTAATCAAATATTTTACTAATAATTATGCCTTATTACATCCAATTTTTTAGTATTATATATATTTCATTTTTTTTCCTCTGGACTTTTAATCTTTTATGTAATTGTAGTACAATTTTGTCATTTGATTGACTTATTGTCATTTTATGGATACAAACTCGTAATTTACTATTTTGATGCTTATCAGCTATCTTCAGTCATCTCTGTTTGTTTGTTATTTTGTTTTTGTATAATTTGTTTAACCAATTCCAAAAGGTATCTGCTTATAATGTTCTCTATAACAATAACTATAAATAAACTGATTACATTGAAATATCAGTATTAAAAAAATTGAGCTATTTCTATTGAAAGCAAAGTAAATTACATAGTTTTACATTTTAATTATACATGCAGTTTAGGAAGTGCAGAAAGTTAAAGCAAGTTCCAGTGTCATCACTGCCTTTTTTGTTAGAAATTATAACTGGAGATAATCAATAAGTACTCTATTATTACTGAATCCCAGTGGTAGTGTATTGCACTTCCGCACCACAGATCACGAGTATTAATCTTAGGCTGAGTAAGGTTGACTCAACCTTTCATTCCTTCAGTGGATCAATGAAGGAATACCAAACTTGATTGGAAATCGAATACTGGGAGGTTTGCGTCAGACTGACCACTTGACCGAAACATCTGCACATGCACCTCAGTGCCTAAAACCACAAAAGCTGAGATAGGCACAATAGGCCTTGGCCCTCATGAGCTGTTGCACCATTGGGTTCAGGTTTAGGTACTATTATTTCTGATTTATTTATTTTTAATTCTTTTTTTTTAATTTTATCTTTTTTTATAACAGGGATTATTTGAAAAAATGAAATCTGGAGGCAAAATTCAAGATGAGTCTTTAACAGCATTACTTGAATCACATTTAAAGGATGTTTTAAAGAATGAGAAAGATGACATAGATGCTCAACAAAAGTTGTTTTCTCTGTGGGAAAGTGAGCGCAAATTAGCTCATGACAAACAAAATGTTGAACTGGATAAAGAAAAAAGATTAAAAGTGATAGAGGAGAAAAAAGAATATCTATTCTGGAAAGAGAAATTGCTTTTCTTTTTTGAAAATGAAGATGAAAATTTGGAAGAGGTAAAGAAAGTTAAAGAACTAGTTGCATCTTTAAAAGAACAGACAAAAACAGAAGATACTTACATGCCACCAGAAATGATTAAAAAGGCACCAGAAAGACTTACAAAGTATAAAAGATTGGCACGTGTGAAGAAATTATAATTTTCAAATTCTTATTTTCCTGTAATATATTTTAAATAAAAAGAAAGAAATTCCAATGTGTATGTTTTTTGTGCTGTAAAATAATTATTAAAAAAATAACTGAATTAAATATATTTTTCTTCCAAAAAATGTAAATATTCATCTAACCATAAACCAGTGGCTTAAAAGTTTTGTTGAAACTGTTTTCGCATGGCACTTTTGACCCCTGCCAATGCAAGCAAAAAAAAAAAAAAAAACATCTGTAACTTTAGAAGAAAACTTTAATGTGTATATAATGAATATTTCATACTATTATGTTATTTAAAAAATCCTTACACTTATATGATTTATGAATTAAAATTGAATAAAGATATATGAACCTGCTGATCACTGGATATTTCCTAAAATTTTGGAATCAAATTAAAGGCTGCCATGTACATTTCATTTCCATATTCATTTTTTGTTCAATACTTACCCTTTAACACGTCAATTGAGCTTTGAACATATAAGAAATCAAAAAGAAAATTAAAATCTGCTGTTTTATCTCTAGAAAAGGATTTTTTTATCTATATATATAAAGGAGAAAAGCGACTCACTCACTCACTGACTAATCACGATATCTCCGGAAATATTAAACCTACAGACTTGAAATTTGGTAGGTAGGTTCCCTTCATGGAGTAGACGTCAGCTAAGAACGGATTTTGCAAAGTTCGAACCCCAAGGGTCGTTATAGATAATTATTTCCATTACTAAACTATTAGATGTACAGTCTGAAACTTCGTACACAGATTTCTTTCATAAAGTAGAGATTCCCTACATAATGATTTTTACGAAAATCGACCTCCAAGGGGCGTTATACATAATTATTTCCATTTTTAACCTATTAGACGTACAGTCTTGAAATTTGATAAGCGGATTCCTTTCATAGAGTACAGATCCACTGGAAATGGGTTTTGTCAAAATCGACTCCCAAGTGGCGTTATAGAGAATTAAGTAGCGTTATAGGCAATTAAATCCTTTTTTAAACTATTAGACATGAAATCTTGAAATTGAGTAAGCAGATTCCATTCATCAAATAGAGATCCACTATAAGATGGGTTTTGTGAAAATCGTTTCCTAAGTAGCGTTGCGGGGACTTAAGGGGCGTTATAGATAATTATTTCCATTTTTAAACTGTTAGACGTACAGTCTTAAAATTTGGTATATATATATAAGCTAATTCCTTTCATAGTGTAGAGATCCGCTACAAAATAGTTTTGGGGAAAATTGATCCCCAAGAGTAACTGAGGGGGATTAAGGGGCGTAATAGATAAATATTTCCGCTTTTCAACAAATAGAACCACCTTCTTGAAAATTAGAAGGTATGTTCTCTCCGTTCATGGAATAAAGTTCCTTTTACAAAGATTTTTGCGAAAACGGACCCCCAAAGGAGTGGGGTTGCGAGGGATTAAGGCGTGTTATAGAAGAATTCCTGTTTTTGAATTTAACTCATTTACTTGAAATTTGTTGAGCACGTTTCTTTAATTGAATAGAGTTCCACTAAGAATGGATTTTACGGAAATCAACTCCAGGGGGAAGAGGGGAGAGTTATTGGGGCGTATTGATAGACAAAATTCCCGTTTTTGAACTGCTAAGACTATAATAATAAAATTTGGTTTGCATGCTTCTTTTGTTGAATTGGAATCCGCTAAGAATGCTGTTAACGAGGTATTGATAAAAAATTCCTTTTTTGCTCTGTTAGGTTTAGACTTGAAATTTTGCACGCATGTTTATTTTATGGAGTAGAGATCCATTGAAAGTTACGTTGGTGGAAATCCACTTGATTATTAGGTTAAGTGAGCGAAAAAAATCTTTCTATTTCTATTTTAGATAGAAATAGAAATTAGATATTATAATTTATGTTCTTTTTATATCAAGTGGTGAGAGTGTAACAGCTATAAATATATTTTTTGATACAATCGAATTCTTAATGCTAGATATCAATAATTAATATATATGTAAACAGTATACATATATACAACATCGTGAAATACCCAGTGAAGCGGGTGGGTAACGGCTAGTATATATATAAAATTTAGTCAATTTTATGAGAGCAAATTTTGTTTTAAGGCCATTGTTTCAAGATAATTTAATAAGATTCTTCAGTAGAAATAAATTCAAATGAAACATTGGTGTTAAATGGATTCTGAATTTGTGGTGTAAACTTGTTGATATTTTCATTTTAAGCTGTTCCTCAAAGTGATAAGTGTTTTCACACACACACACAAATGAACTTTATATTTTGCAAAAAACTAACTATATTTGATGTCAGAATCTTCTACAATACACAGAAATGAACTTAAATTAAATATTTTAGTTTACTTCTCAATAATTTAGATGGATTATATATGTAGGCTTTAATTTATTCCATAAACTTTGTAAGACACTTATGTTTTATTCCTCCCATAGAATCAAGAAATTTAAAAATGTTGTGCTAATGAAGTATGTTAATTTTACTAAGAAACTCTTGCATTGCCAAAATCTTCAATGTCTTAGTGTTCTTTTTGGATAGGGGTGGCCAACCTTTTTGGTAAGAATACCACTATCTGATAATAAATCATAATGCATGCCACTTTCAACTTTTCCAACAAAAAAAATATATAAAGGTGAAAAAATGTTGCTTATGGGATTTTTATACGAGTAGCATATATTTTTGTGCACAAGTCTAAGTTATGAAAATTTAAAAATATATAATATAATAAATATAAACTCAGATTTATTGTTAATAAACTTTTTACTTAATTTTTATAAACTTTTTTAGCTGTGCAATAAAAATGAGTAACTCTAAACATTTAATTCTAATTTATTATTAAACAGTCAGTACTTGGCTTAATGTGGCTTTTGAATTTGTAGTTTTTTTTACTGAGTCATCTATATTAGTTCTTGTAGTTCTTGAAGATGCTAACAAAATTAGGTGTATGTCAGTTAGTTTTGAGCGATATTAGGATTTTATATATATTACTACCTGACCCGGCCACGCCTTGCTGTGGCTTTGTTTTAATACGTTGATTTAATATTATTCTAAGCCATTCAATGCAGTCAAATTAATCTTCGCTTACAATTTCGAAGAGTCGAAATTTAGCATAAAACAACATAGTGATTTTAATTTTGCATTTCATTCATCTCCTATTTAATTATAGTATAATGTATGAATTACTTATGAAGTTGTTAAGTAACAACATTAGATTTAATTTTATGAATGAGGTGACTATATATATATATATAACGTTGATTTTTATCAATTTTTAATATTTTTATCATTTTAAAGTATAACAATAAATAAGTTTATGTAATTAATCTCTAAACGGTGCACACACAATATTTTTCGGTAACCCTTCTTTTGCTAACTCAAATAGATTCGCCGTTCTCTCCATACGTGAGCATGCAACATATAGTTTCCCATTCGAGAAACATGGATTTTCAAACATCACATGGACATTGTTTGGCTTTGAGATTTATTTATGGTCATCGCGAAAACCAAACGAATCGGGAATTGAAGCTTTTTGAATGGTATTGGAGATTTTGTTGATATCAATGAATTGAATTACGTGGCAACAGGACGCGCGCGCACGATTTCTTTAAATTTTTCACTCAAAATGTTTGCTTCAAGAAGTTTCCCGATAATTCTTTTGATGAATAAACATGTACCGTTGCATAATATAGGTGGATTTAAGTTACACAGCAAAATAACCAGTGAATCAATCTTCAACCGAAGACTGTGTGGTGGCATTTCTGATATATCCAGATAATTCAAAAACTCGGAAAATTTACGGTTTTGTTTTCATCAACAATAGTGTCTATAGATTTAGAAAGCATTAAACCACCTGACATCTTTATATCTGGAGGTTTATTTCGTTAACATCAAAATATTTTCTGCCTAAGTAACAGGATTACAGAGCCAATCATTTTATCTAAACTATTCAGTATATCCAGAAAGACACTCCCAATCAGTTCATTTCTTGTCTGAACAGTAGTGCAGAAGTTGTTTGCAGTTCTTCATCGTTCCTAATATACAGCATTTAGAAAATAATTGCGCCGATTGATCAACTTGTAACTGTACTCGCGTGTTTATGGTCAATCGAAGTGTTTCGCCATAAAAACGATTATTTTAAACATGCGTTAATTTCGTGAGCAAAAGTAGTGCGAGGAATGGCTAGCAATGTCTGTCGGAAATCACCACACAGTAGAAGGACAGTACCACCGAATATTGTTCCCGCTTAAATCTTGCAAAGTTTTATGAAATGCCTCGAGTGAATGTTTATGGGATATGGTACACTTATCTGATTATGATTGAACTCCTGTGCAATACCGTAGGCAATCCGCATTTTTTTTTCAACGGTACACATTACGCCTGGTTTCTTATGAATGTCTAATGGCTGCTTAAATGCGGAATGTGTCTTGAATCGGATGGGAATATTCAGATCAGCGATCCCGATCAGGATTCATTTTCCGTTCCTTCGTCTGCAACCACGTAAAAAAATCATCCAAATGCTTCCTTTGTGCCATAACTATGTGGTTATTGCACTGGAAGGCTTTTAAAGCGCTTGTGAACAATTTTACTTCGGTTGACTTTGAGCGGAGGTATCTAGGCTGTGTCAGCAGCCTTCAAACCTCTATCTGGAACTCTGATGTTCATGGTTTTGGAAACTTGGGCTTGAAGAGGGGCCGTGACTTCAAAAGAGGAGGTCCAATGAGAGTGCAGGAGACATCGGCTATGGAGGTGATCATTGATTGGAGGACGGCAGTGAGCTTTTAAGAGTGAAATCATGTACTTTGTGATAGAAAATGACTTTAAAAAATTTTGAAAAAGAGAAATTTGATTAATATTATTGAGAGAATTTTAAAGTATTTATGGAAGAAAATTAAGGTTACAGTAAATAAGAGTGGGGAAGTTTAAATTTTGTTCATTATAGCTTCTGCCAGTAGGCAGGTTTTTTCTTCGTCAGAGTCTGCAGTTTTAAATTTTGAGAGAAGGTCGAGAATTTGGGGATTATTCTTTACAAGTCTAGAGATTATGTTAAAAAGTTCCAAAACTTGAGTAAAATCTGAACTATTGTTATCTTGGGTAAGGAATCCACAGGGGTAGTCTTCCTTTTTATTTTCAGTTTTATTTTCAGTTTCGGGAGAGGTCTGACTGGGGATTTCTCCGCTAACGACGTTAGGGAAGGAAATTCCCTCTTTTGTCCATTTACTAGAAATTTTTTTTCTTTTAATCGGGTCAGAAAAGGCTGTACCTTTCTTAGGTTGGGGGAATTTGGGACATTTTGTATAACATGCCGAGTGACCGAAGTCCTGGCAATTTATACAAAATGGGTTTAATTGTCGCTCTTTAATGTGACAATTCTTGGTAGCGTGCTCTTTTCCGCACTTTAAACATCTTGGTTTCATGTAACAGTTCGCGGCAGTGTAGTAGAAGTTATTACAGTTGAAGCATTGGGTTATTCCTCTAACGAGGTAACCCTCAACTTTCACCTGTAAATAACCCAACTTTGCAATGTCAAATATCTTGCTATTATAATCATTTCTTGGGAGAATTACTAGAAAGTATGGGAGGGATTTTTTGGTTCGTTTAGAAGTGAGTTGCGTACAGCTATCAGTTTTGAATCCTATTTCCGCTAAGTCGTTAGTGATATCTGCAATTTTTGAAGAACTAGGGAGGCCTTTAATAACGGCTTTAATAGGTTTAACATTTTGACGTTTAATAACGTAGAATTCGAATTCCTTATCCGACTCCAAAAAGTGGATAAGGGTTCTATATTCTTCGTGATCATTTGAGAACATTTTTACTACATCGTTAGCAATTCTGTTTCGTAAATTAGGGAATTTTTCAGAGATGCATTTAATTTGCTCTCTGAAATTGTCTTTAATTTTAAGCATTATAGGCTGTGGGAGAGTCTTCTTAGGAGTAACTACTTCAGTAGTTAACTTCTTTTTCGTTCGAAAGTGGGTGCTCAACATTCGGCTCTAAATCGGAGAAACTATTGTTAGTTTCAATGGGGTCCTAGGTAGAGGTGGGGGAAATTGGTCTGGCGGTCTTTTTGGGAAAGATAAACTCTTCCGTGGATTCCTTACTTTTCTTTTTACGTTTTTTGCTTAATTTTTTCTCATTAGATTTGCTATTAGTTTTAATTTTATTTTCAGGAAGGGAGGGTTCTAAATTACTTTCCTCTTCTACCGAGGTAGAGGGAATCTTATGATCCTGTCAGTCTAATCTAGTACATGGTGGGAGAACAATTTTAATTCTTTGCCACCATTCCTTATATACCCCTCTCTTACACTCTCGTCATTGTGGCGTACTATCCACGCCATCTGGTGGTTTCCTGTAATCTGCATATTCTTCTTCAAGATGTGTGTGATAATTCTACAGGTGAGATTTTTATTTTAGAGTTCAATTTCTGTGTGATTCAGAATTATCCTTAATTTATGGACATGAGTGTATAAAGATGTTCGTAATAGAGAAAGCACTTATTCACAAAATGATGTTGATCCAAAACTACAACAATATCTGACAGCCAAATCGAGTAAATTTGGAAAATTGCTTGTTGGTTCAAATTTTTAACATTCAATATAATTTGGATCACTTGAGTTGAAATAAATTCCTTATAATTACTTTCTAGTCTAGTATGGTGTTGTAGGTTAATAATTCCGATTTGGACATGAGGTAGGTAACAATTAACTTCATGTAGAGAAATAGAAAAAGGATTTACGAAAAGAGATCAGCATTTTTTTTTATCATCTTGAAAATCATCCAAACTAGCACTGAATGAATCCTGTAAAGTGAATATTAAATTTTTAAATGTATTATAGCTCGAAGAAATATTTACTTTGGCAGATAGTTACTGCATTATTGTGAAACGTGTTAATCGTTTTTCTTCAAAGACAAAAGATGCAAAAGTTTGTTTACATAGGAAATATGACCAACTAGGGTAGGAAAAAGTACAATATTTCCCCTATAATCCTAAATTTAAATGACTAAATCAGTGGTTCTCAAACTTTCACTACTGGCGACCCAATTTTCAATCATAATTTTTATCGCGCCCCCCTAAAATAATAATGTATTGAATGCAATAATAATGCACTTTGGCGCTAAAGCTACAATACGATCATAATTATAAACCGTACAAATTAACAAGATAAGTATTAAATTTTGTATATGTTACTTTTAAGTAATATATATCTTCATTTTTTTTAAACTTTTAGTTCAATTCACTATAAAAGCGCGTTTTTTGTTTGTTTTAAAACTATAATTTATTTTATAATTATTTTTTCTATACACGATAAAAATCACAATTCCAGTGAATAATTTAATTAATAGTGTTTTGGCTCAACACACAATAAACAACACTAGTAGTGGACTGTGATCTCTTTTAATTTCTCTACTCCGTACACTACCTCTCGCAGTTATTGTTACACACACACTGAAGTTTTATTTTACAAGCAGCTAGAGGGCGCTGTTCATTAACAGAACTAACATACCGCCCCACATTGCACTGGTTTAACTATGCAATCATTGTTACTAAATTAACATTCATATTTGTTACATCTAGAACACTTTACACATTCAACACTTGACAATTCTCAAGAAATACAATTACATAAAAATCATTATATAAATGCAAGATTTCACAAATAACAATGTATTTTTATACAAATACAAATCACTTTACTAACAATGAGCCAAATTTACACACCACCAATGGTACACTAAATGAAAAATTCAAATTATATTTAAGAATCTTCCATTGGTAAAACACAAATTTTTGATATGGCTCTTTTACATGTACTATACTGAGTTTTAATTTTTACAACACGCACTTTTTTATCTTCGCCATAATACAATTCTACGATTCTACCTAATACCCATTTATATGTTGGTAAATTTTCTTCAATTATTAAAACCAAGTCTCCAATTTTAACGGTGTTTTTTTCAAACATCCATTTTCCCCTCTGTTGTAATTGATTCAAGTAATTACGACTCCAAAATTTCCACATTAATTGAACTATCTTAGTTATTTTTGCCACCTTTTGAGATTACTCTCTTTACGTTTTGTCAAATTAGGCTCTTCTAGCGAATTTAAAAACCTATTAATTAAAAAATGAGCTGGTGTAAGCACTTGAAAATCATCATCATTGTTTGATAGGGGGCAAAGCGGTCGAGAATTTAAAATTCCCTCAATTTGTACAGTGACCGTAAGTAGTTCCTCGTACGTTAAATTTATTCCATTCACAGCTCTTTTTAAGTGATATTTACATGACTTTATGGCCGCTTCCCAAAGACCTCCAAAATTGGGCGACCTCGCGGGAATAAATTTCCTTTCTATTCCTTCTGCTGCTAAGTAATTAGCTAATTTTTCGTCTGGGTTTCTGACTATTTCAAGGAGTTTTTTAATTTCATTGCTAGCTCCGACGAAATTTTTAAACATTGTCCGAAAACAGTTTTGCACATTTGCCTCTTCGAGCCATGAACCTTTTCAACGCGGCAATGAATGCTTGGGATGTTAAATCTGATAATAACTCAATATGTACCGCTTTAAACACAAAACACACAAAAATACAAATATACACTTTAAACAAATTTCCTTTACGTTGTCCTTCATTTTTAATGAAAAAAGGACCAGAGAAATCTACTCCTGAATAATTAAATGGATAATCAGTAATAAGTCACTCTTTTGGCAAATTACCCATAATTTGAGTTGACACAACTGGTTTCGCTTTAAAACATACAATACATTTATATACAATTTTTCTGCACATTGACCTACCATTCAAAGGCCAAAATTTTTCACGAATATAATTAAGTAAAGATACAGTTCCCACGTGTATAAATATTTCTTATGAAAATATTCTATTATTATTAAAGTTAATTTATTATTTTTTGGTAAAATCATCTGGTGCTTTTTATTAAAACTTAACTCTAAATTACACAATCGTCCTCCTACTCTTAAGACACCGTTGTCATCTAAAAAGGGATTCAATGTCTTTAACTTACTGTTTGGTGGGACACTCCCCTTACTTTTAAGATGGTTAATATCACTGGAAAATTCTTGCTCTTGCACTTTTTTTACCAGAAATGTTTCAGCTTTCTCAAACTCTTTTGTTGTGAGTGGACCAGCCACTCTATTTATATCTTTTAAATTTTCCACAAACCTGAAAATAAAACTTAATAAACGTAAAATAGTTATATAATTATTTATTAGAGTAAGTAGGTCGTTAAAAAAATCATTAACATGAATATTAAGCACCGATTGAAAGTTTTCAATTTGTTCATTAACACAGTTTTTCAGTTCTGAATTATATTCATCTAGTTTCTCTCTACAGTTTATAGCTGGATTGGGATAGACATCACCTGAAAGAAATGTTGGTCCATTAAACCATAAGTTTTGTTGCAAAAGTTTATCAGGATCGACTCCTCGGGAGACTAAGTCTGCAGGATTTTGATCAGATGGTACGTGTCTCCATAACTGATTAGGATAGAGTTCATGTATCTTGGCAACCCTATTTTGAACAAAGGTCTTTAAGTCCATCGGTTCCTTTCGAAGCCACGCCAAGACGATCATCGAATGCAACCAAAGATATAATTCAGCAGTTTCTAGTTGTAAAGCAGCTACAACTCTTTTCACAAGTTTTGCCAATAGCACTGCAACACACAATTCAAGTCTGGGAATTGTCAAGCTTTTAATAGGCGCTACTCTCGATTTGCTTGTGATTAACCGAACTAAAGTTTCACTCTTCAAATGTTTAGATTTGCAGTAAACTGCTGCACCGTAGCACCGCTCTGAGGCATCAGCAAAGCCATGGATCTCAATAACTTCTAGAAAAGCGACAAGAATACGCCTCGGTATCTCTATATTGTTGATATTCTCTAAGGATACTAGGAATTGATGCCATTCTCGATATTCTTCAGCTGGCAGAAGGTCATTCCATTCCAATTTGCTTCTCCACAAACGCTGGAGGAAAATCTTTGCTTTGGAAATTACTGGTGCCATCAGTCCAACAGGATCAAAGATATTGGCAATAGTAGACAAGACGTCTCTTTTAGTATAAGAACTGTCCAAACTGACTTTCACTTTAATCAAAAAGCAATCTAGGTTCGGCTTCCACGACACTCCTAACGTTTTCGTCTCTGTTAAAGTTTCAAAATTGTAATTCTGTTCGGGATCTGGTGACAATTTCTCGTGATTGGCGCAAAGTTTATGCAACTCCATTCCAGCACTTTTCAAAATTCCTTTTAATTGTTGTCTGAGAACAATTGCCTCCTCTAACGTTGCAGCACCACAAAGGACATCATCCATATACAAGTTGTTCCGTAAAACGGAAGCTGCTATAGGGAAGTTAGCCTCTTCATCCATCAACAATTGGGTTAAAGTTCTCTGTGCTAAGTAGGGAGCACTTACAGTGCCATAGGTAACAGTCAAAAGTTCATAAATTTTGGGTGATTCATGTTCACTTTCACACCATACGATTCTCTGCAGATTACGCTGTTTAGGGTTAATTAATATAGTTCGATACATCATTTTAATGTCTGCTGTTCTGGACGTTAAATTCCATGATGGGTAGCGTAATATGTGATTTCGGGTTCAGTTTCGTTAGTCACTTCCTTCATGTGACCCACTCTTTCATAATCTCTTAAAAAAATTCACGATAAAATTTAAGTAATTTTCCTCTAGCTAAGCGATTCCACAGCGATCCAAGTCGTTTGAGGGCTATGTCTTTCGAATTACCCAAACACGAGGGTTCCTTTTTTAAGGGCATAGATACGCATATTTACCTTCTTTAGTTCTAAAATGAGTATTCGCGTATTGTTCCTCACAAATTAGCCTTTCTTTATTTTTAACTATTGGTTCCTCTACCTCCTCTACTTTCCAAAATTTTTCTAAAGTTTTATTCAAGTCCTCATCACGAATCAAACCGCAGTGAACCTTAGTTTCATTTATTGAATCTAAATTACCCGTTACTATATAACCAAATACGCTGTTGACTAACAGTAATTGCGAATCTTTTATTTTAATTCTTTCCGGTTTCAATAACTCATAAAATATATTTGCACCTAATAATAAATCAATTTTGCCGGGAACATTAAATTTAGAATCCACTAATTCCACAAAATTAGAAAAATCAGAATTTATCTCTAACGTTTTCTGCGGAATAAAATCAGTGATTTTTTTAACTACGATCATATCCAACTCCCTTTCGAAAGATTTATTTTGATTAGAAATAGCCCCTTTAACACACCCATTGACAACCATAGAGGCATCATTTAAACACGAGATTAATGTATTTATTCTTTCGGTCTTAAGTTGTAATTTATTCGCGCACTCATTTGAGATTAGACATGTTTCACTTCCCGAGTCTAACAAGGCCCTAAATGTCTGCCATTCTGAATATTTATCTTTCACAAGAACTAAAGCAGTATCCAAAAAGCATTTGTTTTTAAAACATGCCGTTGCCACGATTTGTGTTTTGTCTACTTTCGGAACGAAAGATTCAGCATTTACACTCAAGGCGAATTATGATTCAACCCGGTTAACCTCTGTCGTCGTCTCCAGGGGAAAGAAAGAATTATTTTTCATTTCTCTGGGATAATGTAATAATTTATTATGCGATTTAGAGCAGAAACAATTTTTTGATCGACATCTTCTAACGCTGCATTGAGGTGAAAAACATTTAAAACAAAGTCTATTATTTTTAACAAATTCTACTCTTTCGTTTACTGAAAACATTTTAAATTGTGGACAAAATTGTAAAGCATGAACTTCATTATTTTTACACAATACACATTTATCATTTTTTAACTCGGAAAAAAATACATTCGATGCATCTCGCGGTAATTTAGCATTAAATTTGTTTTGTTTATTATAACTAAAACGCTTGGCATTTTCACAAAAGGGCTTAGAAAACATCTCATTTTTAAATTTGCCTTTCGATGACAAATATATATCGCACTCACGCCTTAACTCATTTGGTTTAAAATATTTCTCTCCCTGTTTTATGCTCATGTGAGACATTAATTCACTATCAAGCGTGCTCATTATTTTATCCGATACAATTAACTCACACAATGATTTAAAATCATTCACACTGCGTAGCTGACAATAATACTGAAATGTCGCGCATAATCGTGATGCAAATTGTACATAACCCTCTGAACTTATTTTTTGCGCTTTCTGAAATCTATTATAGCATTCTTGCGGTGTGGGGGAAAATTCTTTTAATACTACATCTTTAAGCTTACTATAATTATTTAATTCTTCTTCGGAAACATGGACTAGTAAATTATTAACTCTTTCACCTAGAATATTTAAAAGAATTTCGCCTTTAAATTGTTCGGGAACCTCTTTTATTTTGAATGCTTTTTCAAGCGACTGGAAAAATAAATTATATGACTCCACTCTTGAAGGTACGGGTATTGTTAAAGTTTTCACGGGGACTTTAACAAAGTCTCAACATTAATATTGGCGGCAGTTTCAAGAACACTCTGATTTCGAATATCGGAATTTTGAGGTAAATTCTTCTGGATATTTGCAAGCTCTAATTGTTTTTGCAATAGCGCTAATTTAATTCGTTCAAATTCTAATTTAGTTTCACTATCCAATCTCTTATTTTTAATTTCCGCCAAAGCATAATTGATTGCGGATTGAACTAACTCTGTATCCTTTTTGTAAACGTCACTATTTACAATTAAACTTTTTAAGTCAGCGATTTTGGCTCCTTCTGGTACAGTTAAATTTAACTCTTCCGCAACGATTTTTAACTCGTCTTTCCTTAATTTATTTAAAGACATATTTATGAATTAAGGCCACTAATAGAAGGATCAATTAATCGCACCTACCTCCTCAGATCGCTGTTTCACGCCGCTCGCTAAAGTTTCGATTTCGGTTTCGCAATCGATCTCTATTCACACTTTGGCCATCACTTTTTTCTCTGTGAATTTTGATAATCCAACGGTTTCAAAAATACACATATCCATTAGATCGCTTAACTCCGGCTCGACGGACCATGTTTTGGCTCAACACAATAAACAACACTAGTAGTGGACTGTGATCTCTTTTAATTTCTCTACTCCGTACACTACCTCTCGGAGTTATGGTTACACACACACTGAAGTTTTATTTTACAAGCAGCTAGAGGGCGCTGTTCATTAACAGAACTAACAAAGAGAAAATATACTTACCTACTTTCAAGAAGTTTTCAATTTTTCTTTGAAAATTTGAGACAAAATCCAATAAAACTAAGGAAAATGTTGCAAATGTGTGTGTCCTTAATAAAGGACGTAAATCACAGACACTTTTCGCTAACACAGGAACGTTATTTTCCACAGCAAAACTGTCATATTTTGTTCACTTTTTGTAGTTTTCTGTAGTTTGATGATCCACAAATAGTATTTTGTACTTTTTCTTCCTTGTGTCTTTTTGACAAAACGAAGTGCTACATTATGGCTTCATAGAGATCTTTAGGCAGCATTTGAAAATTTCAAATAAACTCAAACGTTTCATGTCTAACGCTTTTCTGATATTTACTTTCGTTATCTTGATTAATATGCATTACTTCAGTAGGTTCTTCGATAGCTTGATCAATTTCAACTTCTTTCAATAGGAATCACAAATGCCCATTTTTTTTTAATATTCTGCTCATTTACATTTATAAACCATAATAAGTCACACAAAACTGCAATCAAAACCACAAAATTGTTCATGGGGAAAGTGTAGCATGTGTTCTAAGCAATAATTTTGTAAAAAAGGCGAAACAGAAATATATTATTTACAGCTTCCCCAAAAAAACGACGTAGATAACCATACCAGTAAGTTCGAAGGTCAGCTAAAGTAATATTTTAGGTTAAAAGAGACGTAATAAAAAAAAATCTCTCATCGTGGGATTACAGCAAATCAAACAAAATATTTTTTTAGTTTGGTTATAGGATCAAAGATGACTAATGACCGTTTGAAGTGGAATCTTTTATTTTTGATGATCACCAGATGATAAAAATAAATTATATCAGTCTAAATGTGTATTTTTTATTATGTCAGAAAGCATTTTGTTTTACTTCATTCCAAAAAATTATTATTTAATCCTTTTATTTTCAATATGCTCGCGCCCCCTCGCAGGGTTACCGCGACCCCCAGGGGGCGCGCCCCACAGTTTGAGAAACACTGACTTAAATGCAATATTGGTAAGAAAAACTTAATCCCACAGCCAGTCTTCATTCTTGAATAGTAAGCACTCACCCGGCGCACAGTTAATTGTTTTCTTCAGATATTTTAAAACATGTACCCCCTCGAATTACAAAATCTCACGAGTGCACTTCATTTGGGAAGCCAGCGCACATGACAAGGAAGGAGTATACTTTACATGATATTTTTGTATTGCAATTTAATTAATTGTGTTTAAATAAATTTTGATGTATTTTTCCCCTGAGATAACCACATTTTAATAAAATTGTAAAAAAAAAGAGCTACTTTAAATTTTTCAATAAGTCTTCACTTGCCACCGTTACAACTCCGCTTTGTCACACTGTAGCACGCTTGCCGAGGGTTGGCCACCCCTGTTTTTGGATAACATAACTATGCAGTTATTAGGATTTCTGCCCTGCATGAAACGTATCCTATATTACTATGAAAAAATTGTATTGTAGTTATTTATATGAACAACTGATCAATAATTTCATTAAAAAAAGATAGTTTTTAATATTTGAAAGAAAAAGACGATGATTGCCAGATAAGTCTCAGTACTAGATTTCCTACCAAAAAGAATATATTAAAACATGATTGCTGCTTTAAATAAGTCATGATTGCCATGACGTATTATAATACAATATTTTTAATTTGACTCATTTTTTTCACTATACATTTGGCTGGTGTAGAGAAAGTACTTTCTTCTGGAATAAGAATTGGAATGTTTTCAGGTGACATTGTTCTCTAGAGCTCTGATATTGATAAATATGAATTCGAGTTAAAACGCGAATGATTATCTTACAGCTTTGTCGAACGTTGCATCAGAGAATTAAAACTACTTTTTAACCTCTAAATCAATTGTCGCCTTTTTTTACTAGAAATAAGCTCCTGCATAATAACCAGCTTAAACTAAGATTAGATAATAAGCAGCTTACCTATGAGAAGCACATCAAATATTTGGGCCTTATTTTAGACCCTTAATTTTCAAAGCACAAGCACGTTGAATATATTACGCTGGTAGGGATTAGGGAGCTGATGCGGTTTCTTAGAACTATTTATTTAGCGCTTATTTGTCCAATTCTCGAATAAGATTTTCCAATTTATAGTGCCCCTGAGCTACTAGATCATACACAAACTTATCTTATAGGAGGGGAGACGACAAAGCGCCTAGTAGCTTCATGACTCTATTTTGGGTCGTGATCCATTGATTGAATACCACTGACTTGAAAGATCGCAAAACAAAAACCAGAATTTGTTGCTCCTGGAACAGGAATTACTATAACACTAGTCGGAAAAACGATTTTAGTATTCTCAATGACAATTAAAGTTTAGAGGTACTTTTGGGATTACAGTGCATTTAACCGCTAATACTGTGGCTGCAGCTTACCCCACTAGACATTTTTTTTTTTATAAAACAATGTTATTAATTTTAAAAGAAATTTTTGGGTAATAGGATATTTTCACTTGCAGGCTCATTTTATTTATTTGATGAAATGAACGTATGAAAAAAAAAACTCTTAACCTCTCCTTAAGTAATTGACAAATTTAATTTTTATAAAAAAAATTCAAATATTGCTCATTACTCAGTGCTATTGGAAAGGGTTCTCAAGAAAGTACTTTTGATATTAATTTGATTATTTTGTCATTTTGATAACTAAAACTGTATTTCTCAATTTCGGCTCTTATTATTTATCAAAAACTTTCGTCTTTAATACGAATAAAAATCAGCAGAGAAAAGTTAAGGATTTTTTTATTAATATAAGTAAACTGTATATACAAATCATCTGTTGAAGAAATAGTGTTTTCATACACAAAAGTCATAGTTCTTCATTTTTTGACAATTCAAATAATTTCATTAGGAGTAATAAAAATGTTTATGATGTTGTACTGGGTTCCTCGGTTGTTTCAGGAATAACCTGGCATCTTGGTGGCAGAGCATAATTCATCTGAAAAGAAAACAAGTAATATAAATAAAAAACATTTAAATCAATTCCTACTTAGGTCAACAATGAAAAATTTTATTTTAGTTATTTTTTATTAAATAATTACAATTAATATAAATATGTATATACATATAACATAATTACAATATTAAGTGGCAAAATAGAAAGCGATTTTCCATTTTTCTTTCTATATATGGTGTTGGACTATTATTTTTTTGTTTTTTTGGTTACTATTTATTCATTAATTAAATTTAATTACTCCAGTAAAATAGTATAGTAAAAGATAATCACATTCTCAAAAATTAGGTGGAATTCGAACCTATGATCTTTGGATTAGAAGTTCAACGTGCTACCCATAGCTCTACAGGGACACAACGAGCGCTTTTCCTTTTTATACATGGTGTTGGACTATTATTTTTATTTGTTACTAATTATTCAGTAATTAATGAATTGATATTTGAAAAAACTGTATCAATAGCAAGTGCCATCCACTATAAGTTTAAAAAAATATATTTGAATAGATGAATAGAAAGTGTTTTATCAAACGATTCAAAATTTGAATAAGATATATATATATATATATATATATATAATAGGAATTGAATAAGAGTAAAAGTTTAAGATATTTTAATATATATTTTTAGTAATGGTTTTGATCACCCTTCCGGTATAGTGGTAGGGGACGCTGATTGTTGTGCCGTACGATCTGGGTTTGAATCCTGGAGAAGTCATGGATGTTTGTACGTGAATAGGGATTTTGCGGCAGGGAGGTACTCTAAATAGTCGTCCAGCCGCAAGTCCTTTCATAAGGTTGGAGGAAGGAGATGAAAGGCGGGAAGTTCTTGACCATCTTCAAGGTGTTCTCCCTCAAAATTGGGGAGGAACCGAGCTGTTACGTACTGTTACCTGATGGTGCTTAAAACTACAGATAAAGACAGGCATACAATCTAGCCATTTGTCGCGATGAATTTCGTGGGTCACGATCTGACAACGTCAGACATGTGGCATTAGTAGCAACAACAGTTATGGTTTGTGCTTCTTTCAAGAAAAGACATGCTTAATACTAATATTGAGGACCTATTTCCTTTGCGTTTTTTACCATTTAAAAGAATAACAATAATACATCAACTATATCTATTGAAAAACTGTTACGATATATATATATATATATATATATATATATATATATATATATATATATATATATATATATATATAGGTAGATAGATACATACAGATAAGATATAGATATAGATATTTCCCTTTTATTCATGCAGTAATGGATTATAAAATACGAATCCCACACACACAAAGCTCCGGAACAATAAAAATGTGTAAAGATGGACTAAATATTGAACTTTGTTGTTTGTTAATGTACAGTCATCAGTCTTCAATAACATTTGCAATTCATATCGCAGAGGAACGAATTTATATCGTGTTGAGCTCAAAGGGAAATAAATGGCTTTATGGATGGATTAATTAACTAATAAATATATATTTTTCTTATTTTCGATTACTTTTTTTCTCGTAACTGATTTATCAACATAGGATAAAAAAAAAGCTAAGGTTCAAAGTTTATAGATTCAGCTAAAACTTTTCTGGAAAGATAGGTAAAAAAAATAATAAATGAGAGAGAGAGAGAGTCATGTTAAATGAACACTTCAAAAAATAAACTATTTTTATTCGTCACATATATATAATTTTGGCGTGGTATATCAATTAAGAGAAATACTTCGTCAAATGGCTTTGATTTACGATCCCATGTATTTTGATAATATTAATTCTAAGAAACTAGTAACTTCTAAGTTATAATAAGAAAAATAATACTTAAGTCCTGGGTAAATTTCAGCACAGCATTTTTTCTTTTACAAGTCTTACGGTACAGGTGTGAATGCGAAAGAATAAACTTAGCTCGATAGAATTGTTATAATTAGTACTCTCTGAAATTAACTGTAATAAATTTCAGAGAAATTAAGTACTCATATTTATGCAAATTTAATAATTTCCATATTCGTTTCCTAACAACCAATAATAAATACTCTAATTAGAGAAGAAAAATTTAATTTTTATTTCCGTTACTTCACTTCGTAAGCACTTTACTTACTACTCAAATTAAATGCTAAAGGGTTGACACCTTAATATTAAATAAAAATATTTTCATAAGTACGTGTTAATGATTAGCTAAGTTTACCACTAAAAGTAGAAAAAATTGTTCTGTTATATTCAGCAATTTGAGTTAAATTTATTTTACTGTTAGAGTGAAATAAATTATTTCAGGTCTAACGAGATAAGGTAATTTAAAAATCGTACATTCGGATCACTAGCGTAGCTTATCCTGAGTGGGCCTTGAATCAAAGCTCCTTGGGGGACCTTTCTAGGGGCCCGTTAACATTTTACTATTTGGAGCTTACGTGTTTTGGGACGCCTAAAGCTTGGGAGCCACGTATCATTGATACGGTAGTAGCTTCGCCCCTGATTTGATTTCAGTTTGATTTAGCTAAGGGTTTGAATGTGAAATAATGAACATTATTCAAGGTATCTGACTACGTTCGGAACCGTGATTTTAAAAAAGCGCACAAATGGATAACTTTCATATGATATTTAGTTTCACTTAGATTGAAATACATGTATAAAATTGTTCTAAGGACATTTTGACAAAAAAAATTTATTTAAATACAACGTTTCAGCAAAAAATTAACTAAGAATAACCGTTTTTCAAAATGTTCCCCTTTTGTGAAAAATGCTTCTATTAAAATAATATTTTTTGTAATACTATTCTTAAAGCAATTTTATATACATTTTCTAATCTAAGTGACTCTAAATATCATAAATGTTATCCATTTACACGCTTTTCCAAATCACGGTTCCGAACATAATCAAATACCTTAAATTCAACTGAACTTTGAAGTCTTGTAGCCCATGATAAACTTTGCAAATTAAAGTGTTAACTAAGACCATTCTCACGTGATTCTTCATTACAAAATCAGTCATTCAAGTTCAGCAAAAATAAGTCTGGTATGTAAGTTAAAACATATTCTGCTATATACAAACGATAATTTCATTTCAGAATACTGAAGAAATAATCTACCGATTGTTTCGTCTGGCATGCCTACTTTATATAGTTTGAAAAATAAAAGACTTGAGGAAAAGTCTCTTCCCTCAAAAAGCCCCTTCTCATTCTGAAGTCTTGCAAGTTAGTGATTCTTAGAAAAAACTCATTTTATGGACGACCTTTTTAATCATTGGTGTCATTTTCTTAGAAAACAAAATCAACAAAAAGGGAAAATTAACAAAAGGTAACAACGTAAATCCACAAAAGGGAAATAACTGTAAAAATTATTTTTGATTTAAATATGATTTATATTCATTTATATTTAAAACAATATATTATAAACAATTTATAATATGTACAATTTATAATATGTACAATTTATATTACAAACAATATTCTCTAAATTTATAAAATGGTTTTAAAAGTACAAGATATTTTTTTTTAAATTACAGCTTTCAAAGAGGTAGATTTTTGGCCTTAGTGTTTCGAAATTATACACATTTACTGACGATTTAAATCACAGTTATATGATTTTATTTTATTACGGTATTTAAAGAGCTAAAATTCAATTTTGTATCAGTACATTTTGTTACATTTCTAATACGTTACTTATAATTCCCATAATGTTGTCAACTTTTTGTGCATAAATTAACCCCCTCTCACAAATTAATATTAAAATTCTTTCAACGAGTAAGAGAAAAATAAATTATATTTTTCGATGAAATATTTAAATGGCCGGCCCCGCAATATTTGTCCTTGCTAAATTTGATTTTTCACCATAGCAAATAAGGAAGTAAATAAAGATCTTATTTTTACAATATTTAGGTGAAGGAATATTTATTTTATGTATGCACAGTGTATCTTCATTCAATTCAGGCTAAGTCGTATATATTTATAAATAATAGGCTAGTCGTATATATATATATATATATATATATATATATATATTTATAATATAATATAAATAGTCGTATACTTTATAAATCATTCGGAAAATAGCTACTTACACCAGATGCATTGTTTTTATCTCCTGTAGTGCATTTTAATCCCTCAGGGCAGGGACAGGAATTTTGTTGAAACATTTTGTTGAATTTATTGTCAGGAATACACATATCTCCTAAAATAAATGTATTAATAACAAACAGTAATATGAGTATAACTATTAGCATAAAAGTTCATAATAAATGAATTAATTAAATACTGTTTTTGTTTTATTTAATTTATTCATTTATTTTATTTATTTATTTATTGTTTTCCAGTTAATAGGATCAAGGCTAACTAATCAATGACTAGGATCTTAGATTCAGGATTGTATCTCATCTCAGACGATAATAAGGCTTACTAATATTTCGAGGCTTTTTCACAGTTCACAATAATTTTTTTATTATAATATTAGAAGGGTACTAATAAAATTAAACTTGGATTTCTATTAACTGTACGAATATGGAAATCTCTCCTACGAAAATGATCATTCTCTTTATACGAGATAAACTGCCTGGAAATGTCTGATTTGTTTAGTACTAATGAAACTTTCATAATAAAGTAATGCAAGAAATTATTTAATTAAATGAATCGACAGATTCCTAGGCTTAATTGCGAGTAAAACGTCTCTGAAAACAATGCAATAGCCTCCAAAGGAAAAAAAAACTAGTAGTCCTAGGTTTTATAGTGTGTGTGTTTTCTTCTTTTCTCTTTCTAGTTTTTTAAATATTCTAAATAAATTATATATTTTGTTCATTTCATATCGATATTTTAACTTTTGGCTCAGTATTTTCATTTTGCTTTTTATGTCATAAAATTCTTTATTATTTTCCTTCATGAGGGAGTATTGAAAGTTATTTACTCTCGTTATTACTTCTAAACTTCCAAAATAGTTATGATTGGATTTAAATGAATTATCATTACTGTCATAAACATAAGTATTGTTTTGATTACTTAAACTCTCGATATTTATCTCTGCCTTTCGAATAAAACTTCTACATTTATGATTTGAGCATAATAAATTTAGTTATGGTTATAGCTTTGTATAGTAAATTAAATATAAGAATACAGGTTCTAATAAAAGTTATTTTTTAAAGTGAATTCAATTATTAGCTAGTTCCAGTTTTCCACAATTAAAACTAGATATTTTAAGAAATAGAACTATTTATTACGTAAATACGATTAACGAAAGGTGAAAATATGCGATATATTGATTGTTTCTTCTAAAATTGTAGAACTTACAAATGCACTTTTTTCAAATTTAACGTTCTTTTATTGTCATTAAACTTTTTTTAAAATTTTTTATTCCTTTTTAGTTATAAAATTTGGTTGAAGTTTTCAAAATAAACTTTTTTCCTGCTTAACATTCTTATATTGTCATTAAACTTTTTTTGAATTTTTTATTCCTTTTTAGTTATAAAATTTGATTAAAAGAAGTTTTCAAAATGAATCTTTTTTAATATTTAATTATTGAGCATGTTTAAGCATAAAATGAATTTGACTTAATATCTTTTCTACCCATCTCAGTCTGTCTTCTTCAATTAATAATGATCAACTCACACTGAACATTTTGTTTAAAAAGAAAATGATTATTTTTGTTAAGTGTGTTATTCCAGAAGGAAAAATTTTCCTGTTTTTAGCTTAACAAAAATTTCCGCTTTTTGTAAAATAAGTGAGTCGCAAAAGAAAAATGCTGCAAATGATTTATACAAATGCAAATTTATTTTAGAACAAAAATGTTCAAAAATTGAAATTTGTCTTTATAAGTCGTCTTTTCAAAAATTTTATTCAGAAATCTCACGACAATTTGAAACGAAAATATTACTCATACAAAATGTTGTAAGGCTATAACGCGATGTTTATGTGATCGTGCCAATTTCGCAGGCAGTTTTATGTTTCCTCTTATTATATTTTCCTTCTGTTAAAAGTACAGAGTGTTTTTTTTTCAGGTATAGAAGTTTAAGTTGGCATTACTTTCCAAGATGGTGACCGATTTAACAGCTGTCAAGTGATTTATTCTCAGTTTGGTTTGGCAATTCATCATGAATAGACTCACGCCTGAACAACGCTTTCAAATTGTGCAATTTTATTTCGAAAATAATGGTCACGATTTTCATAAGCGAATTTTGTTTAGCGATGAAGCGCACTTCTGGTTGAATGGCTACGTCAACAAACAAAACTGCCGCATTTGGAGTGAAGCTAATCCACAAGTGTATATCGAAACACCGTTACATCCAGAAAAACTGACTGTTTGGTGCGTTTTATGGGCTGGTGGAATCCTTCTTCAAAAACGATGAAGGCCACAACGTTACAGTCAATGGTGATCGGTATAGAGCCATGATTACAAACTTTTTCATTCCTGAATTGAACAATCATGATGTCCAGGAGCTGTGGTTCCAACAAGACGGCGCAACATGTCACACAGCTCGTGCCACAATCGATTTATTGAAAGACACGTTTGGTGACCGCCTAATTTCACGTTTTGGACCTGTGAATTGGCCTCCAAGATCTTGTGATTTAACACCGCTAGACTATTTTCTGTGGGGCTATGTAAAGTCATTGGTCTATGCGGATAAGCCACAAACGCTTGACCATTTGGAAGACAACATTCGCCGTGTTATTGCCGATATACGGCCACAAATGTTGGAAAAAGTCATCGAAAATTGGACCTCCAGATTGGACTGCATCCGAGCCAGTCGTGGCAGTCCTATGCCAGAAATCATATTTAAAATGTAATACCACAAGATTATCTTTCGAATAAAAAAAATCATGTCAATCGAATAATACATCGTTGTTTTATTGCAATTTAAAGTTCTATACCTCTCAAAAAAACACCCTTTATTTTCCTTCTGTTAAAAGTAGTTCCAAGTTATATTTATGCTTTTGTAGCACTTTGTGTTTCTTATTATGTAATGCTCCAATTACATTCAAATTACTTCTGTAACTTTTGCAGCAATCCAAAGAATATGGAAAAGTGTTTGAGTAATTGGACTCGAGAATAAAGATGTATCTTCATTTGTATCTTTTATTATTCTGTACGATTTTATACTAAAAACATATTCAAGGTTTGCTCTTTCTCATTTAGCTTATGTAGTAGTTGAACAGACGGTTAATATTAGTTTATGATGTGATTTATTATCAAACCATATCAAAATGCCTTTATATCAGAAGTGTGACTTCTTAAAATTTTGTTGTATTGTTTTTGCTCCCTTTATGCATACTGTAATAATAATGTTCCAATAATTTCCATGATAGCATTTTATTTTGTCAACTAATAAACATAATTAAAAAAATCAACATATATGGCTATTTACTTCGTTTTTTATTACAAAAATATGTAAGCCCATTTTATTTGGTAGAAAAGATATTATTACCTTTTTTTTAATGTTAAAATTCTCCGAAAAAAATTACTTGTTATTTAATTGTAATGTAAGAGCAATCATAAGTTAAACTGAATAAAACAGCATTGAACATATTTTAGATCTTTATATGTAATTTATTTATTTTTTAAATATCACTTACCTTCTTTAGGTCTTTTCATGCATTGTCCAAAAGAAGATCCATACTGTTTCAAACAACACTGATTTTCATTACAGTCGTCATCAGATTTGCAACCGCCTTTCCACATGCCAAAAGCATTTGCAAATGCCTGTAAATTATATAAATCAATATTTGATAGACATGATTTGTAATACACAATTAAGATGTGTACTCTGTAGTCTTCTACTGGTATTTCTTACATTTAGTATTAATTTTTATGGTTCTTGGTATGGAGTATTTTAGATACTATGGTAATATTCTGATTTTAAAAAATTGTTCTTTAATATCTCGTTTTGTGTACTTCAATCTATTATGACTTATTATTAAGTGTTATTTTGCTTTATTATAATAAAATTAAAAAACTTAGACTCAAGAATTAATTTATAGAGAAACAGATGGCGTATGGTATCTTATTTCACCAGACAATATATTATTTCAGTAGCCTTTATATCTCGGTTTTGTAGAGCATCAATTATATTGACTATTCAGAAATGAAATATTTGACTTAATTTGAGAATTTCGCATTATTAGATACTTAAACCTTTAAAAATGTAACACATATTAACACATTTCAAACTTCTTTCATACTGATGAGTAACATGTTATATTTCTAATTATGGATCTAATTTTTCAAAAATGCGTAAATCATAAATTTACCTGAAATTTGTTTTGTAACTATTTATGTATATGTTAGAATTATTTTCTTCGCGGCAGTCGATAAAAAGTATTTTACATAATATTACGAAGCTAGGGAGTAATATCTTTATAACATAAGAATAAAGGAAAACATGTTAGTGATTCTGATTTCGGATTCATCACCTATAACTGTATCCTTTTGAAATATATGTTTCTATTAAATGCTTCCTAGCCGTCCATCCGGGTAAGTGGTTAGTGACGCTAACTGCTGTGCCGTTGGACCTGCGTTCGAATCCCGTAGAAGGCATGGATGTTTGTAAATGTATAGTGCATTTGCGGCAGGGCACAATTAAGCCTAAATTGCCTTCGAAGAGTAAGTCCTCTCGTGAGGTCGGTGGAAGGGGAAGAGAGGTGGAACTCTCCTGACCACCCTCTAGGGTGTTCTCCCTCACTATTGGGATGGAACCGAGCCAAATAGTACTGTCACCTGCATAGTGCTCAAAGCTACGACTAACGACAGGCGTACATGTAGCCCTTTGCCGAGATGAATTTCGTGGGCCTCGATATGACACCGTCAGACAGGTGGCATTAGAAACAACAACAAATGCTTCCTATCACTACAAAATATTAATGTGTCAATTTTATAGTGGAAAAAACCTATAATTGCAGAAAAAATTGTCAAAAAATAAAATAAAATAAATTTTCGAAATGTGAATAATCAGTTCGATTAGTTTTCGGTTTTTACTTCTCCGAATTTTGTTAACAAAAGTAGTCGTGGAACTATATCTGAATAATAATTTATAATTATAAATTTAAGAAATATTTTAAAACTCATTGGATAAAGAGGTAAATTTTCAACGTATGTGAACGATTTAAAAATGAATTATTAAAATGAATTATTAATTCCAGGGAATTCCAGAAATTAAATTAGAAATATTTTACTGCAAAAATATTCCAAGATATCATCCCTTTTTTCTTACTTGTTGAGAATAGAAACATATGCGGAACCACACGCAGATAATAATTTTAAAAATTAATTTTGAAATGAAAGATAAGTATCCAATTTCTTAATAAAACGTATCTGGCTAAAAAATAAAAAGAGTATTGCTGATTGTTACACAAACGATATCATTTTTTTTCCTGTGAAAGGATGAGAGAGGGGATCATGATGTCTGAATACACATGGAAAATCCTTCCAATATTTTTTGTGATGACAAAAAAAAAGCTATGGTCTGTACTATATAATTATTAAATTATAGAAAAGTTAATACATTATAAATATTTTTGCTGAATATACACGGAGAATAACTCATGAGAAACAGATTAGAATGAAAACAACTTTAAGTGTAATCAGTGATTGTAATAATATAATATAACATATCCTACAGCATTAATCGCCGTTAATTGCTGTGAATGAACATTTTTCAATTCAAGAATCATACTTGTATTTAGAAAAATTCGACATGGAGCTTGCAAAATAAAATTAGAGCTTTATTTATTTATTTTTAATGCGCTTGGAGATTTTCAAACATTTTAACAATTTCTTTAGAACGATCATATATTCTAAGGGGGAGGGGGAGATCGTAAAGATTAAAGTATATTATTAAAATGCTTAAAATATTTTTAGTGGGTAAGTATTATGAAATAAAATTTAACTATTTCAATTCAAAAGCACAAATCTAATGCAAGCTTCAATAAGTTTAGCTAGCTAAAAAAATGTATTTACAATTCAACAAATTTTTAAAGAAACTGGAATCGAAACACGTATAGAGAATGAAAACTCCTATAAAATGTGCACATTAGCTTAACAAAAAACTCTATTTTATTTTTTTTCTTATTATTTCTAAACCAATTCAGTGTTAATTATAAAACGTATTGTTAATTTTTCTAAGCATCCATCGTTTTCAAAAATCGCATAACATTTAACACAAATATTGAATTTATTCTTAAAAAGGCTTCTTGTGGAAAAGGAAGAGTACGTAAAAAATAATTAAAAAATAATTGTCTTTTATATGAATTTGAGTTTTTATTTGTAACTTATACAAATGCACACAGTTGGTCGTATTATTCCAAAATTTTGCTGGGAGCTTCGCTGATATTTTAAAGGAGCCGTAAAGATACTTTCTCCAAAATATTTTCTCCAATTTATTTTGTAGTGATTTTTTTTCTAAGCTCCCTTGTTTGAGGAAGAGTTTGTATTTGTATGTGGCAAGTACCAAATGCTGTAATATGCATGGAATAATAGAAAACTGTTGTCACTTATGGTTAGAAAACGGTTACTGCATTTGGAGGTATCTTTTAATTTGAAAACGAACGTTTAAGAACGGTTTTTTTGCGGAAATCGACTACCAAGTAGGATTTGTGGGGACATTATAGGCAACAACTCTAGTTTTTGAACTATTGGACCTTTGGCAGGACTGTTTCTTTGGCTTAGAGATGTACTATGAACGGATTTGGCGGGAATCGACTCTCAATGTGAATTGTGAGGTGTTTTATATAAAATTTTCCGTTTTTGAGTTATTACACAGAAAATTGGTAAGCATATTTCTTTTATATACATAACTTTAAAAAAGAATAGTCGCACATTAATATGAAATACCCAGCGAATGGGTGGGTAATGGGTAGTTAACTATAAAATGTATATTTTTTTCAAAAACTCTGTTCACTATTTCTGATACATTCGACTTTTACTTGATAGTCTTGTAACGCATGAAATAAATAAAAGTTGTTACAGCAATTCTTATTCCATTAAAATAAAAATACCTAACAAAATATTATAAAAAAAGAACAATCTTTGTTGCTAATTTATGCTCTAGATAAAAAAATAATTACTTACGGAAAGTGCAAGAAACATCAAAAGAACGCAGAAAATGGATTTCATTTTGGATGAGAGATATTACTGCGGATATACAGCAACTGAATTTAAGTCTAAATAAATTAAATGATTTTGATACCTGTCTCATAAGCGAATCTCTTATTTATATTCTACTAGAGTTTTTCGGCTAATTGGTTTATTCTTCTGAAGCGATTCAGAAGTGGTATCAGTATTGTGACTTTGCGGATTAGTTCAAATAAGCCGACGTTTGCTTATTGTTAGCTGTATTTGTCCAAATAAGCCACTCGAGATAAATTCGCTTGCCGACAGCGAAAAGGAGTACACATAAAAGAAAAAAAGAATCTAGAAAGGATTTCCTACACAGACGCGGAATTCTTAAAAGAGTGATATTATCTCCAATTAAGAAACTTAGAGGTGAGTTTTGTATCAGAATTTTATTTTCATGGACCATAAAATTTATTATATTATTACATGAAATTAAATCATTAATAATAAATAAAACATCAATAATATAAGTTCACAAAATGTAATCAAACCATTTTTTTTATTTTAATGATATTTAGAATATTTATAAAGCAAATATTCTTTAGAGGGTTAAGCACATTACCTTCTGTATATATTAAATGTTTATATTTTATCCCTTAAATATATATAAATTGAATAATATATCATTTTTCATAATTTTTTGCATACTTGTCTTTATAGTTATATCTCATAAAACGACAACGATTTGATATTCCCTTTTCAGCTATGTTTAAAGGGGTAGAATTGTATATTACATATTTCCCCCCTAAATAAGTCCATTTTATATTAATTTTTGCTGTAAATCACACACACACACACACAGAGGTTATTTTTCACATGGGTTGTTTTATTCATCAAGCTCAAAAATTTACATTTGTTCAATTACGGCAATGGCATCTTTTTCTGAAACATCGTTATAAAGCTCATCACAATTAGCTTTACTGAAAAAAGCCATCCATTAAAAGTCATGATTCTTTGAATCCTTGTAATTCGTCTAACTCAGGGGTGGTCAAACCAGGCCATTGTGGAGTTGCAAGAGCGGCACGCGAAGACTTATTGAAAAATTGGAAAATATAATTAAAAATAGCATTTTATTTTTTACAATTTGATTAAAATGTGGCTGTCTCGGAAAAAAAACCTCAAAATTTATTTTAAGTAGACTTAATTGAATTACAATAGAAAATTATTATGTAAAGAATACTCCTTCCTTGTGTGTGCTGGCTTCCCAAAGAAAGTGCACTCGCAAGATTTTGAAATTTGAGAAAGCATGTTTTTAAACATGCGGAAGAAAACAATGAACTGTGTGTGTCCGGTGAGTGCTTGCTACTCAAAAATGGAGACTGGCTATGGGATTAAGCTTTTCTTACCGATATTATGGAACATTTAAGTAATTTAAATTTTAGCTTACAGGGAAGAGGTTGCATTTTATTCCTACCCTAGTTAGTCATATATCTTTTGTAAGCAAACTTTGGCAACTTTATCTCTATTTTGAAGGGAAAAAAGCAAGTCGGGCATTATTCATTATCTACCAAAGTTAATAATGCTCCAAACTATAATAGATTTAAAAATTTAATGTTCATTTTACAGGATTAATTCAATGCTAGGTTGGATGATTTTCAAGACGATAAAAAAAATGCTGATCTTTTCATAAATCCTTTTTCAGTTTCTCTACAAGGCGTTAATTTTTACCCACCTGAAGTCCAAATCGGAATTATTAACTTACAGCGCCACACTAGACATAGTTGAAATAAATTCTTTATATTTGCTTTCAAGCGATCCATATTGCATTGAATGTTGAATATTTGAACCGACAAGCAATTTTCCAAATTTACACGTTTTTGCTTGTCAGATTTTGTTGTAATTTTGGATCAACATAAGTTTGTGAATAAATGCTTTCTATTACGAACACAATATATGTATAAAATTGTAACATCGCTCTAATGAACTAGTATACATCTAAAACAATCCTAATATAGATGACTTGGTAAAAAAGCTACAAATTCAAAAGCCACATTAAGCAAGTAATACTATTTAATAATAAATTAGAACTAAATAAAACCTAAAGTAACCAATAAAACCTAAGCATTTATTATATTTTTGAAGTGATAGCTTCTTTAGGCGCATTTTGCTGGAGAGTGAACTTGAACGATGCGTTTTAAAAAGCCAAGCATTATTATTTTTGGTTTTGTAACGCTCGTAACAATGTTAACAATACTACTGAATGGTAACAATACTGCTGAATCATTTGGGTTTAATGAGTGATGTTTCGGAGAAATTTGGGCAGTGAAATGTAGAGCAGAAAAAATATTTCTAGTGGTTACTATTTATATATTACCAGATCAAAATGTAGAGAAAATTATCGGATTCATTCACAAAAATTTAGTTGCCTACACTGAAGCCGGATCAACTCTTCTGAACAAATTGCTTATTATTTTATGAGGGGATTTTAATGTAGATTTTTCAAAAGACAAATCAAAGCCTTTAGTGGATTTTTTAAAACCAAAATTAAATTTAATTATGTCAAATGATCCAAATGAAAGCACGATAAAGTATGGAACAACCCTTGACGGAATATCTTTTTAGATATTTAAATAATTTTGAATCTAAAGTATTTATAATCTATTTCAGCTACCATAAACCTATTGTTTCCTTCTTATAATACAATTAATTCACAAATATGATTGTATATTTCGCAAAAAAATTTACTTTATGAGGACAGATATTCGAATAAATAATTTTATATGACTATACTATTATTCCCTTGTTTTTTATTCACCTAACTAATACCTGAAATAACATTACAAAATTTGAAGTTATCACTTCTATCGTGTGGTCATAAGAGAACACGTGCTTTTTTTTTTTAATTTTCACTACTTAGACTTGCATAAAAATATATACTATTTGCGTAAAAATCCCATAAGCCAATAAGTAACATTTTTCATCTTTATATATCTTTTTGTTTGTTGGAAAAGTTGGAAGTAGCACCATAATGATTTAACATAAGATAGTGAAGCTCTTATCAAAAAGTTTGGCCACCCCTGGTCTAACTGCAGTGTCCCTTCAAGGACAAAAGCTTTGATATCAGCCCTGCAAATAGCCAAGCACTTAATAGAAACTAATGGACAGCCTTAAGTATTTTTCACACAAGCGTTTCATGGAAATAACCAAACTAATCAGAGATGGCTCGAAGAACATGAAATAAAATTAATAAGCTGCGTTAGAAATTGTATTAGGTTAACTATGTACATGTTAGTTCGACTTTATTTTGCAATATTTTTATTTTTATCTAGTTCTTACTAAAATATAAATTAAAATACTGTCTAGACCAGTGTTTATTTAAAAAAATAAGCCCTTTCAAGAGTTTTAGTATAAATATTAAAAGTAAAACTTTTATTGTGTAAGATTGACGTTGTACGAAATTATTATAACAAATGGCTGCATGTTAACTCCGGCTAGTTTGCATGTTAACATTCTCAAATCTAAATTTATACTTGTGTATTAATAAATAATTTTCATTTATATCAGCTGAAAAAAAATTAGATATCGATGTGATCAATGAAATTTCTGACTTTCATGAGTTTTCTGAATTTGTAGGATATTTGAATAATTAATCGATATATAATCGAAATTTGATTATAATATCAACATATAAAATTTCGATATAATCGATATATAAAATTAAATATATAAACGATACAGATAGTAAATGATTATTGTAGTTAAGATAATATCACATAAAAAAAATCCGAAAATTTTCCAATATTTTTTTCTTTAATTATAAATTGTTGAAATAAAAATAAAAAAATCACAATACTAATTTATTTGGTACATAAATTATTATAAGGAGTGATTAATTATTAAAAAAAGTCTTAATTTGTGAAATTAAAAATTAAATTCAATAATTTTCTAACAAAAATGATTCTTTTTGATAAAATACACAATTCAAAAAATAAAAGAATAAAAAGTGCGTGTTTTTTTTAGCTCATTAATATGTTGTTTTGCTTCAAAATTTATTTTATACCGGAAAAGTTTTCAGTTACTATTTTTATTTAAAAAAAATTAATCTGATATTGAGAGCAAAGTGAAAACAAAATTAACTTAAAGCTTTTTTGGTAGAACCTTTAGGATTAAAATCATTGCTTTTCTCGAATGAGATTAACACATCTGCTTCGAGTTCTTTGGGAAATTAACAGATAGCTCGCAATAGATATTCACATCCTCAAAATCACGTCATATAAAAGGTGTAACTTTTTTTGATAAGTATCATCTGTGCTGTCATCTAATTTCGAAGTAAGACACTCCAAAGGAATAAATTTTCGAAAATGAAGACTTTCTTTATCTGCCTTTTAGTGTGTTTGGCTTTGGCAGTAAGTAATATCACAAATTAGTGTCTCTATATTTGTTTCTAAACTTCATACAAACGGGGTTTCCATTTCAAAAGCAAAAGCATTGGAATTATTATATATATATATATATAATCTACTATACATCTAATTATCTTTTAATACACTCGTAGGATTTATTTACTTTGTTTTTCTGATTATATCAATGTTTTTTTTCGATCTGGTTTTGATTTGATTTTAATGAACATTGCACTGTGCAGAAACACGAAAGCTGTTGGTGACGACCCTTGTACTTTTGAATCATGGTCAAGAGACGAGGACGACATCATACCTTGGCCAACAGGATACACGAGTAATTTACAAAATAGTGAAAAGTAAACGCATTTTGAAGAACGTTTTTCTTTAATATTACTATTATTAAAACATAGAAGCGTAATTAGAAATTAAGAATTCCTTCTTTCAATTTAAACTTTATAGCTGCTAAGCAACAAGACCTGTCTAGAATTTTAGTATCTGTGTTTCAACAAAACAAGTCAAATAACAAAAAAATTAAGTAAATTCCTTCTTAAGTCAACAAAGAAAATTTTTATTTTATAGTTACTTTTTATTAAATAGCTACAATTAATATAAATATGTATGTACACATGACAGAATCACAATATTATGTGACAAAATAGAAAGCGATTTTCCTTGCAATTTTCCATTTTCCTTTCTATATATGGTGTAGGACAAGTTTTTTGTTTGTTTGTTGCTATTTACTCATTAATTAAATTTAACTATTCTAAAAAATAGTACAGTAAAAAAGAAATTTCATTCTCAGAAATTTGGTCATCCCAGGGGGAGGGATTCGAACCCATGATCTTTAAAATAGTCCAACGCGTTATCCATTGCTCTTCAGAGATATTACAAACGATTTTCCTTTCTATATATGCTGTTGGACTATTATTTTTGTTCGTTACAACTTATTATTTTTTTTAAATTTAATTAAGGAATTAATATTTGAAAAACTGTATTAAATTCAAGTGTCATCCACTACAAATTTTTTTAAAAATGTATTTGAACTTGAATGGATGAATATAAAGTATTTTATTAACGATTGAGAATTTGAACAAGATATATATATATATATATATATAAATATATATATATATATATATATATATATATATATATATATATATATATATATATATATATATAGGGAGAGAGTGAACTAATAGTAGGAATTTGAAAAAACAAGTTATTTTGCAAGAGTATGATGCATATACTTATAGGTAGAGATAAGAAAAATGAGAGATTATAATTTTCAAGAGATACGAGAAATAAAGACCAATACTTAATTATATAATAGGTAAAAAAAGAATCAGGATTTTTTACATTGTAAATCTGTCAATCTTCAACGCTGTGCTCTTTCTTTTTTTTTCATGACTGAGACTCATAACATATGTAATTGAAGAATTTGTTTGATTAATTTAATTTTTCTACTTCCTTTTTTTAAAAAAAATTGAAATGAAAAGAAGTTTTTAGGGAAAATGATATGAATCGCTTTTTTTTTTTTTTGCCATACTTATTGGAATCTTTTAAATTTGTTCTTTCTCTTCCACCTTTTTTTCCAAAAGTGAAATAATAATAAATAGTGCCATGTTAATTTTAGACAACTTCATTTTTACTTTTGATAACTTTTTTGTCAACTAATCGAATAACTCTCTCTCTCTCTCTCTCCTGTGTATTTACTATTTAATTTTATTTGCTAACCTTACTAACTGTACTTCATGTTACCAATTCTAGTTTGTTTGTTTTTTACTATGGCTACATTATTTTTATTTTTTTTTTGGAAATGTTGATGAACTGAAACCCCCGAGAGAGATTATCGTAAGAATTAAGTGATTATCGTAAAGATTGAAGTGAAAATGACATGCCAAGATTAAATTTCAAGTTGAGCTATAAGCTGATGTGATGCATGTAAAGATAGATATTTTCTTTCAAAAAGACAACTGTCTTTGTGTTACAATGTTTACAAATTACAAGATGCACATAATTTATACAAAAAATGATTAAGTGCAAATATTTCCTACATCATGCCACATGTTATTTCTCCATATTTAAGATTAATTGAATTGCATAAATTTCTCAAAAGCATACGCTAGTTTATTCTTTACCATTATTATAGGTGCCATCATACGCCATCTCTTGCCGAACAGAGCCAGAAAGATGCAAAGAGGGGGAATGCTGTGTTGAATTTGGAATTTTCGGACGTTGCCGACCTCTCTTAAAAGAAGGTAATTATTCTACTTTTTAATATTTCTTAAATCAGGGGTGAGTGGACTTTTCCGATGTATGGGCTACTTCTAAAGTTTTTAAGGTGTATCGGTCCACTTAATGGCATTGGTGTGCTCATTCTGTATTAAAATTGTATGTCTTCTTTTCTTAACATTTGTTTTCACATTGTAGCCCCCTTTTAAAATATAACAGATTACAATTTTTACTACAAAAACACAAGTAATACAAAATTGTCAAGTTGAGCCCTAGAGCAACTATTAGCGATTGCTAGACCGTGGACGTATTCAGTGCAGCGAGTAAAGAACATAAGTCAACCGTCGAATCTGAAACCGGCGTATGTACCGTAAATCGCGTACCTATGATTTCAAAATGCGTTTTTTTTTTAATTTCTAGGTATATTCGCCAAAAAACACACCCTCCCCCACCTTTTTTTACGAAGAGACCTTAGGTGTACATGTGCAATGCTCTTACGTTTTGAAGTCATTTATTCATGGTATTAGCCCAGGTTTTTGAAAAAAATGGCCTATTTCTAGAACTACAACCCTTTAAATTCATAAGATATATCATTTCTTTTACACAAACAGTATTTCGATCTATGCAGATGTCTAATTATTTTTATGCTCATCACTTTTTTTTTGCTTTTAGAATTTTTTATACCGGGCGTATAACGCGCACCTATAAATTTCGATCGAATCTTTTGTGTTAAAAGTGCGCGTTATACACCAGATTATACGGTACTTAATTGTTCGCTACCAAGTCCCGTGCCATCGCAAGACATAGCAACAGCACGAGAAACCAATCCTGTAAAGTGTGCAGTGATGTACGATATCTCAATAGCCAATCCCGTGCTATCACGGGAAGAATTGGTCATTAACATTTATTCTCCCCTTCAGTCGGCGTGCAGGGAAAAAAATCATTTATACGGCTGGCATTTCAGTGATAACTCCCCCTACAGCGGCAGTGGACGCGTAAAGCGTCATCGTGAGTTTCCAATGAAGGTACATGTGTCATCCACACATTTATCGAATTATTTGTTTAAGTAAAAACAGTCGCATCGATCGTGAAAAGCCGATTCTCCAGTTTAGCTGGCATCGGTATTCCATAAGTATGTTTTTTTTTTGGTATGCGAATTTTAGGTCTTAGAAAAGGCGGTCACCCCAAAATGTCCTGGCGTCCACTGGTTGATCGAGATCGACTTAATGCTTATCCCTGTTTTAAATGTATACTGTGAATGTTTGATAAACCCTAATATTTCACTCTATACTTCTGTTGAGACTAATTTTCCCATCAATCTCTCCTTAAAAGGAATAATCGCATGTATTTGTAAAAACTGAAAATTATCAATGAATTGAATAATTATTATTTGATTAATTTGTTAGTTTTTTTGGTATTACAATAATTTTTAACTCTTCTCAAAATCAAGTAGACAATTCTAAATTACAAAATATTGATCAGCGGCCAGATGGACGAAGTCATCTATGGTATCAGATAAATTATGGTAACATCATTTATCATTTATCACAAAATATTTTAAATAACCATTTAGAGTTTCACAACAACGACGCATTACATATTTAGCAAAATAATATCTATTTGAGAAAAAGAAAGCAGTTTACGGCGATATTTTAATGTGATATTATCTTAATGCAAAGTAAAGAGAGGTATCGTATCCGTAGTGAAACCAAAGTACTTCATTAATAAAAGCTATAAAAGTTGATTATTTTGTCTATATTTTATTTAAAAGAAATATAATATAAGGAAAAGTAGGAGCTGTGTATGTATGTGATTCAACAATGTAAAGGACAGAGCTCTTAATATTTATATCTGATTAATCTTGTGATGTACCTCCCCTTGGAAGTAAAGGGTGTTTTTTTAGAGGTATAGAATTTTAAATTGCAATAAAACAACGATGTATTATTCTAATGACATGAATTTTTTTTATTCGAAAGATAATCTTGTGGCATTACATTTTAAATATGATTTCTGGCATACGACTGCCACGGCTGGCTCGGATGTAGTCCAATCTGGACGTCCAATTTTCGATGACTTTTTCCAACATTTGTGGCCGTATATCGGCAATAACACGGTGAATGTTGTCTTCCAAATGTCAAGCGTTTGTGGCTTATTCGCATAGACCAATGACTTTAAATAGCCCCACAAAAAATAGTCTAGCGGTGTTAAATCACAAGATCTTGGAAGCCAATTTACATGTCCAAAACGTGAAATTAGGCGGTCACCAAACGTGTCTTTCAATAAATCGATTGTGGCACGAGCTGTGTGACATGTTGCGCCGTCTTGTTGGAACCACAGCTCCTGGACATCATGATTGTTCAATTCAGGAATGAAAAAGTTTGTAATCATGGCTCTATACCGATCACCATTGACTGTAACGTTGTGGCCTTCATCGTTTTTGAAGAAGGATTCCACCAGCCCATAAAACGCACCAAACAGTCAGTTTTTCTGGATGTAACGGTGTTTCGATATACACTTGTGGATTAGCTTCACTCCAAATGCGGCAGTTTTGTTTGTTGACGTAGCCATTCAACCAGAAGTGCGCTTCATCGCTATACAAAATTCGCTTATGAAAATCGGGAGCAACGGCAATCTCGTTTTGGGCCCATTCGACGAAGCTACGCCTTGCTTGATGATCGTTTTGATGAATTGCCAAACCAAACTGAGAATAAATCACTTGACAGCTGTTAAATCGGTCGTCATCTTGGAAAGTAATGCCAACTTAAACTTCTATACCTGGAAAAAAAACACTCTTTACAAGTAAACTACAAAAAATCACACAGAACTTCATTTGGTTATGTACTTGAATGTCTATGTAAATTTAAAAAATAGTTGAAAGCGATATTTTGCTGTTTTCTGGGTATATATAGAATCAATGATTTATTATAAGGTTGGCTAATTTATTAATGAAAAAATCATCAGGGGGTAAGGATATGTTGTTATATATGTCACATGTGCTATTATAGAATTTATGATGTTACTGTGATCTCTATCTTCGCCATCTTGGAAAGTAATGCCAACTTAAACTTCTATACCTGGAAAAAAAACACTCTTTACATCCCTCGAAGTATCAGCGTGAGCTAGAGGTGTAGGGTTAGCGAAAGAACTAGGATCAAACATTATCTTAATATTAAGATATTCAACTTAAACTTTTAACAAATATAATTATAATAATTAATATGAGAGAATCTACGATGACGCAATACGCAACACACAATATAATTCAGACCAATCCCAATAATCGAACCGCCTAATCTTCAAATATACTAATAAGTAATCAATCCTACCTTATATTATTCTGTAATAAACTTGTCTTTATCTACAATGGTATGTAGCTTGACTTTTAACTTCTAATTGATCACCAATATGTTTATCCACGACACGTAGAACTTAAATCTTGAACCACAAACTTCAATAATCATCCAACACCACAACGCACGTCAATTGTCGAACATTCCTTTATATTGCCATCTCGCTTACTCTAAGATCCTATATTTATCCTATATTATTTGTATCTCTTCACTTCTCGTTTCTTGGATTTGGTTGGAAAAGATTTGCCACTAATTCTGGCCTAAAGAACCCAAAGGACTTGTTAAAGAAAAGACGCGTAAGACGTCACAATCTATCTCTGAGTAAAATTGAACCATTAACTAGTAATCCTTTCTTACAGGTGAAAAATGTGAATTGAAGCAGCTGAAATCTTCATTCAACAACCACGTCTACTTGATGAAATGTCCATGTGGTGAAGGTCTTACTTGCGAAGAAGATGACAGCGGCTCTGTAAGTCAATGCGCTCGTGCATAGACTAAAATAAATTTCTGAGTACCCTTTACATAAATGATATTTTTCATGCACACAAATTTCAAATATTGAAAATAATTTTGATTTAAATTTTTACTGAATTAGAAAATTTGAAAACAGTTATTCATTTCGTCAGAAGTATTTTCAGTAATAAAATAATTCTGTAAATGTACCAAAAATGGATAGCTTAAAATAGATACAAGACTGAAAATATTGTTTTATCATATTTATAGAGAAATAAATGTCCAGTTTTTTTAAAACGTATGAGCTCTGAGCAAACATGTATTTAATTATATTCAAAGTAAAAATAATTTTTTAAAAAATAGTAAATGTCAACTAATTTTAAAAAAATTCGTATAGTCTACTCCGATTATACTATGTAGAAAAAATTATAGTATACTAAGTTTAGTAAAAACATTAGTCCCAATTATGTATATACACTCATAGACAAAAAAAATTATAGACAAAAAAAATTAGTGCACCAAGAAGGAGTCGTCAAAATGAAACGAAATTTTACATACGTAATGGCTACTTTGATATAAGTAAATGATTAGAAAATCAAATAAAAAAAGATAATTTATTTCAGGGCAAAAAGCAAATGAATGGAAGACTTAATTCCCTGTCGAACCCCATCTAGCGCGAAAGCACGATGCGATACGATCGGACATTGAGGCATACAAGTTTTGTATGATGTCTTGAGATATTTCGTTCCATATTTGCTGTAACATTGCCTCTAGTTCGTTCAAACTCGTGGGATGCCCAACTCGCCGTCCCAAATGATCCCAGATATACTCGATTGGAGACAAATCTGGCGATGGGGCAGGCCAAGAAAGGGTTGTAACAGTGCGGAGACAGTCTTGTGACACCCTTGCCGTGTGAGGCCGAGCATTGTCTTGTTGAAAAATGACTCCTGGGAGCCATTGCATGAGTGGCAACACATGTGGTTGCAAGATGTAATGGACATACCACTGGGCTGTCATGGTGCCACGGATCAATACTAGGGGTGACCGTGTATTGTAGGCGGCACCCCATACCATCACACCAGCTGTGGGAGTGGTATGTCTCTGTAAAGCAAAGGCAGGATTGAGGCGTTTACCACGGGGTCTCAACACACGAAAACGATTGTCATCACTTCTGAGATTGTGAATCTGGATTCCTTGCTAAGGATGACCTGGTTCCGTTCCGGTGCAGTCCAGTTTCCTCATGCATGACACCACTCCAAACGTTGGTGTCGTTGGGAGAGCGTTAAAGGCAACACATGTAATGGGCACTACGATCCCAAATGTCCTTCAGCCAGGCACCTTCGTATGATTCGGGAAGACACAGGGGCCCCTAATGAAGGTGCTATCTGTACCTGGATGGTGGCCGATGAAGCAGTTGGTTGTACGTGTGCAATTTCTTACGATGTGGCGGTCTTCTCGACGACTGGTCTGTCGAAGGCGTCCTGAGCCTAGTCTTCGTGTAAATGACATCTCTCGGATCCACTGGTTCCAACATCTCCTCACAATACAATAAGAGCGGCCTAATTGACGAGCTACTTGCCTAGCTGACCACACAGCTTCCATTTTGCTGATGATTCTCCCCCTCTCAAATGCTCATATTGTCTTCGAAAACTGTGTAATGGCATGTCTATCTCAGCTCTTCCTTCGTAAACGATTCAGCACACTCAAACAAGCTTTGATTTTATCTGTTTTATACTCCACGTATAACGACGTTAAACGTCCTCTACCGGCTATACGTGATGCGCATAATTTTTTGCATATCTCCCCGACATGTACCTTCATGCCAAGTTTCGTTACGATCCCACAATTGTTTCTTGGTGCGCTGATTATTTTTGTCCATGAGTGTATATTGATGAAAGAAGTACAAAATTTACTAACTTGCATATTGTATTTTTAATTTTTAATTTCATTTCATGCCGTATTAAGACAGAATTTGATGTACTCCAACAATTCTTCATGTACCTCTATTTTACCAAAATGTTTCAGTGCATCTAAAAGGTAATACAATGGGAATTGTATTAACCAGATTCTACTACTAAATCCAAATTCTGGATCAAATACGGTCCTCAAAAATATTTTTTATTCCTTAATGGGATATTACTTTCATTTTTTGAATTACAGCCTGGTATGAATTTTTAAAAAACTGTCTAAATGGAATTTATAATACTGTACCAATCTTATATGCTTTTAACAATTCGGGCTCTTCAGTTTTAAATTTTCGTCATTTCAATGAAAAAATAATAATAAATTAGCTCAATTGCTAAACGGAATTTTAAAAAAATAAACTAACTAGTCATCTTAATTAATATATGAAAGAAATTAATTTTTTTCCCTCGAAAACAGAATGAAATTTTGAACAACTATAAAATTTAATATATGAGTCTTATGTGAATGTTTGACCTGATGAGAATCATTATAACGAACTTATCGAAATATAAGTGAAGAGCAAACACCAAATGCAACAGCGGTCTTTCTTTCTTTGTCACAAAAGAAATATATCTTTTATGCGGCGTTATTTATACAGTTGATACATTTGATTCATTTGCCATCATTTTTTAAAGCTATGAAAAAAAATCATATCTTAACCAGAAATACTAGTTATTATTAACATTAGGTAGATTAAAACCTTATGTACAAATACTTTGTATGTTTTTTTAGTTCATAGACTTCAGTAACAATATCTGTGTACCTAACACACTGCAAATCACTACAATATGTTTTGTTTTTTAGCACTTAATTCATTTTTTGAAATTTATAAAAATCGTGTTAAATCAGTCACAATTTACCTCTTAGCAATTGAATTATAAAAGGTAGGAATGCAATTTTTTTTTACCGAAATGCAAATCAGCGAATTGAATTAACAGAAATAAGGAAAGAAATTCGTAAAATTCCTTAACATTTAAATCTAAATACCTAATTCTAACTCATATGAAAGCCTCGTAACAGTTTAATGCTTAATTCTATCAAATGTGATTTAAATACATAATTGAAATCAGTCTCTCTCTTTCATTTTATATATTTAAACATAATACAGAGAAAATAACACTTATACTGAACGTCAAAATGTAACGATAGCTATTTCGAAATTACAATCATTTGTGAGTTATATATATTTAAAATAAAGACTTAATACTATTCTCAGCATTATTATATTTTATAGATAGTTAAAACTTGAATTTTCACATATTCTACTTTAGTCTTCAAATTTTGTCATTACATTCTGTTATTACAGTCTTATAATTATATTCTGTTTCACATTCTTCTCTAAAACGATAAAAACAAAACTGTTTTATTTATTTTTCAGTCACTTCAAGGCAAATGCGTCAAACAGTAAGCGAAGGAAAGAAGATTTTGCGGAATATTCAATCACCTTTTAATGTTATTTTTTTCAGTCAAAAATAACTTTTATGTGAGAAAATGAGCTTAAAATAAAAATCAGCTTCCCTCGAATCAATGTGTTGTGGTTATGTATTTATAGATAATCTTTTTTAAAAGTGAACAGATTTATTCACAAACAGATCATAAAGATTTATCGATACGAAGGAATTTTTCAAATGTTTGTATAGTGATCATTTTATATAACTGATCATAAACTTGTATAGAAACTATCTTCTCATCATATGAAAGCTACCCTACCTTAGAGATGTGTAACGGTATCATCTATATAAGCCAGTAACAACCTCCGAATTAAAGTGATCATTTTGGTCTAGCAGTAGGTTACATGCTATCCACCGGATTTTCCACCACTTCAAATGCTACCAGATGACTACATTATTCGTTAATTTTGCAAAGATTTAAGCATGAAATAAAAATCGCAAAACTCGTGGGATCATTCGAATGCAGATATTGTTCCCTTGAGATGAGAATATAAAGCAATGATAGAGAGGTTGAGACACTATAGCTATTGAGGAGGTTAAGGCTACAATTAAAAATTAAAGAATAAGAAGGGTCCAGGGCAGAGGATCTTATGTTGGCAGAATTACTTAAAAACTGTGAATATCTACCTTATTGGGGAAGTTGTTTCAATCAATTACTGACATTTGGAACATTGAGATAATGCCATTTGATTGGAGTATAGGTATTTTGTCCCTAATTCACAAGAATGGAGATCCGATGAATTGTGCAAACTACCGTAGCATTAGTCTGATTTGTATAACTTAGAATTTTATTTAGAGTATTATTTCTTAAATTGCTACCGTATGGTGACCCTCAAATAGGAAACTATCATTGTGGGTTTCGTGCTGGAAAATTAAATAAAGATCAGATTTTTTTGTCTCCGTCAGATTTTGGAGAAGTCGATGGAATTTAACAACGAAATACACAATCTCTTTATTGAGATTTCAGGTTTTCTTTTGATAGTATCAATAGAAATTATCTCTATGAGAAACAATGAATGAGTTTGGAATTCCTTAAAAGCTCATTAAGGTATCCGACTACGTTCGGAACCATGATTTTGCAAAAGCGTATAAATGGATAATTTTCATGATATTTAGGGTCACTTAGATTAGAATATATGCATAAAATTGTTTTAAGGACATTTTGACAAAAAAAAATTTATTTAAGTACAATATTTTGGCAAAAATTTAACTTAGAATAATCTTTTTTCAAAATGTTTTCCTTTTGTGAAAATGCTTCAATTATAATGATATTTTACCTGTATATAGCTCAGACCTCTCTACAGAGGCTCAACTAGAATTTTTGAAATATATAACTTAGAAGTGGGTTTATTCATATTTTACGACAACAGAGGGGAGCAATTTTAAGAAAAAAACGCCAATAATTATTTCAATTGGTAATAACTCTGAAAATGATGCGAATTTTTCAAAAATTCTAGTTGAGCCTCTGTAGAGAGGTCTGAGCTATATACAGGCAAAATATTATTATAATAGAAGCATTTCTCACAAAAGGAGAACATTTGGAAAAAAGATTATTCTAAGTTAATTTTTTGCCAAAATATTGTATTTAAATAATTTTTTTTGTCAAAATATTCTTAAAACAATTTTATGTATGTATTCTAATCTGAGTGACACTAAATATCATGAAAGTTATCCATTTATGCTCTTTTTTAAAATCACGGTTTCGAACGTAGTCGGATACCTTAAATTGACAAGCACTGAAAGATACAAAGTGTAAGATAAATTTTCTGGGATTTTTGTTAGAAAATCTTGACACGTATAAAGGTGTAGAGGATGGAGATTCTCTGTCCTTTTTACTCTTGAATATCGCACTAAAGATAGTCGTTCAAAATTCAAATATCGACAGCAGTGGTCAAGTTTTTTCTGAATCAATATAACTACTTGCTTATGCTAATGACATATATGTAATTGCTCGATCTATTTCTGAATTCTTGCCCTTGAAGTAGTGATAAGACGAATGGGCTTAGTTATAAATGAAGATAAAGCATACATGTTTGTGACGAATCTGTACGGAACCTTTCCACTAATCTTCTTAGGCGTCTTTTTCGGGAATATAAATTAGCGTTTATTTCCAATCAACTCCAAAAAGATGAACGGGATATTCAAATTAGATAAGGTATTTAAGTCGAGCGTTGTGAGATAGCAAGGAAGATGATGGAAGGCTATTGAGCCAGCAACTTTAAACGCATTTTTAGAAGATTCAAGGAGATTAGATTCGTCAAGACGTCGTGCTGCTAAACGTACCAGAAAGCTGATATAAGCCATCGGTAAATATAATTTACGTACGCTTAAAATAAGCGTCAGTTTAAGCGACTTAGTTAAAGTTAATGAAAGTTAAGAATTCGAGTACGTTATTTCTCGGATCTCCTATATCGGTAGACCTTACTTGATCTTGAGCTTAATTATTAATTAATTGCATTATTAGTAATTTAATTTAATATAAAGGCAAATCCTTTTAAGTGACGTAACATAATAGTATTATGTTATCAGAGATTTTTTTGAGAAAATTATAATAATAAACAAATATTATTATTATTCAAAATGGCTCTTAGTGGTTCTTTGCCTCAAATTAATCTTGGTGTTCAAGGTGAGACCCAGGGGGGTCTCCACATGTTCTTCTCAAGAAACAGAATATCAAAGCCCTATCTTGAAATAGTTTGTTATAAATTTGAAACAGTATATATATATATATATATATATATATATATATATATATATATATATATATATATATATATATACATACATACATACATAAAGAGTTTTACTTACTCAAGTCCAATTATTACTATTGATAATAGAATATCTCCTGGAATAAAAACCGACTATATTTTTCAAATAGGATGATCTATGGATTAAGAACATTTTTTAAGCCCAGATTCCTTTCTAGAAAGACAAAGTTTTTTTTAATTTACAAAACGCTCGGCAGACCTGTCTTTACATATACATCCGAAGCTTGAACAATGACAAAACATGAGGAGGACACATTCGTAAATTTTGAAATGAAGATTCTACGTAGTCTACTTAGTGGTATAAATAAAAACGGTGATTGGAGAAGATTCAAATCTGAGCTATACAGGATATACAAACAACCTGATATTATTAAATAAAGATAAATAGAATGACCTGGATGGTCCATATGGTCCGAATGCATGATGGCAACACAATAAAAAAGGAATTACTTTTTAGATCGACTGGAACTAGAAGGCAGGAAGACGTGATTTGGTAAAGATGGGCTGATTTGGTGGAATCTGATTTTCTCGCATTTAATGAAAAGAACTGGATATCAATGACCAATCAGAAGTCATTATAGAGAAATCTCCAGAGAAAGTTATTGGCTCATAACTGGGCTGTTTAGTCATTTACGATGATGATGTAAGTGAGATGAGAGATAATGATGATGTATGTGATGATGGTGATGTTGAGTGATGGTGAAAGCTCCAGATAAAGTAATACATCTTCGAGATTTAATGGGGGAATGAAACGTGTAAGACTTTGGAGAATATACTATATGTAATGGGTATATTATAAAGAGTTATTTTCCCCAAAAGTTTGCTGAAAAATGTTTTTTGTAGGACTCAGCTGGGAACTGTTAAAATGGAAACACTTGCTTACAATTATACACATTAGGGAAATATAGACAAAGATATAGAACGTTTAATGAGAAATTGACCCACGTGTATGAATATTCTGTAGCAACTAAGCAAAATCCAAGCTCACCCATGGAAATAACTAAGCGACACTTAGCATTAACTATGGAAGTCCGTTTGGAAGATATTATTAGTTGATTATTGTTAACAGGTATGAAGAAACAAGTGTACTTCTATTGTTAATATGAACAAACGAAGCTTCACTGACTAAATTATTGCTCAACATAAGCCTATATATTCACAAAAATTCTAGTTCGGTGAGATTTTTTTTAGATCGATCAACGCTGAATTGTTTGTATACAGAAGAATAATCTAATACTTGAATCGACGCATACATGGATTCTCATTTTAAGTTACAATAATGTAACGTTATCTGTTGACAGTCTATACGTACAAAATCTTACAAATTATTCGAAATGGTTGGAGGTCAACAATACAGGGTGGTCTCAAATTCATGGTACAAACTTTAAGGGTAGATACAGGACATTGTAACAATCATTTATTGTATAGGAATGTAAGGGTGCAAGTGACGTGGTGAAGCACAAATAGGGGAAATAAAAGAAAAGAGAAATTGAGTTATCGGTTGATTATGTTTGCTGTTGGGGGCAGTAATCTAGCCCCCGTTTAAAATGATGCATCTCAGTAGGGGAAAGCTCTATTTGCAATTGTGCTGACGTCTACCATAAAAGACTTTACGTTTGCCAAAATTTCAGACATGCATTACATGTACGGCCATGCAAGTGGTAACGGCTGAGCTGTGCTACAAATGTATCATGCGCAGCTTCATGATCTACGAATGCCCAATCATAGAATTTTTCAGAGGTTACATCATCAACTTCGTGAAACACGTTCGTTCCACTTCAACCAGACACGATGCTAGTCGATTAAAAGCAATACCCAGACCAAGCTAGGAAAATAGCATCTTGAATGTTGTGGCAGATAGACCCAAGTCAAGTACAGGAGCTGTTGCTCATCACGCAAGTGTAAGTCATCAGACCGTTTGTAGAGTGTTAAATGAAAATCGCTTACACTTCTTCCATTTTCAGAGAGCACAAGCTCTGAATCCGGCAGACTATCTTCGACTGCCAGTGGGTGGTACAGCAATGTGACCTGCAGCAGTTATTGTAGTTATTGACCTGAGCAATTATTGTAGACATCACACTTATCAACGACGCTTTCAATAAGCACTTTGTCTTTCCTTTCGTCTCTTATTTTCTGTGTTTGTGCTTCCCCACGTCACTTGCGCCCATACATTCCTATACAATAAATGATTGTTACAATATCCTGTAACTACCCTTTTAAGTTTGTACCATGAATTGGTACCACTCTGTATGTATATTTTCAATAACAATAGAGAACCTGCAGGATTGTTGGACATTTATGTAGTTTATAATAGATTTTCCTTATATTCTTACGAAATTGAAAATCTTTTTGTATGGAAATTGAATAAAACAAATGCTTTCGACACCATGTTTTCCACAGAATAACGGACAGTTGAAAATTATCTTCCTAATTGTTAAAGAAGGGTCAAAGGTCCATGGTCAATGTGAACCAGGAATATTATAATACAAATTGAATAACTTTCTGTCTCATTTTAAAAGAGCTCCGCATTCTCTGGGGAAATTGTTATTCAATAGAAATCATGTTTAGATCTAAAGTTTCTCGATACTTGCTTCAGAGAAGAGAAAAATCTAGATGAACAGGATTCACATCCGAATGCTTGAAATTTTTCCAGGGGATTTAATTTATTTACAAATTTGCTTATGATGCATCGAATAGAAAACATCTAGGACAAACTGGGGGAAATGTGTTTTACCACATAAAGCTACCAGTGATAGTTCGGTTTACGTGCATCACATCAGTGAGTTACTGAGATTTGAATCTTATTTAGTTGCTCTACCATTGTCAACAAAGGAGATTAATGTGCTCGTGCTATCCGAGAAAAGGATGATCGGAGTCCTAATAATTTCGAAAAAACCTTACATGGTTGGTGCGAGTTAACCTGTTTCACCAGATTCAGATACCACTATGATGATGTCAAGTTTATTGCTGGTTCATCCTTTCCTACGTAACAAAAATCGACAGATTTGGTTGCAAGGAAATCCTTGTGTGTGATAATGGTGGGCAGTTTTACACCACTATCGGTTTCGATGCAGGTATTGCCAACTCACAACGCTATAGGGATGAGATCCTGGTGAGGTTTTTTTGGGTGCAATGGACCCGAACAACATTTTTATGGACGCTAATGCGTGGCCACACAGAACTCACGTTGATGACGAATTTTATGAAGGAGTGAATATTCGCCGTATGGACTAACCCTCGAAGTCTCCGGATTACAATTCCAATAAATATGCTTGGGATGGTCTGGGAAAAGCTATTTCTCAGAGTAGCTCCCCTCGTGGGACCCCTCAGGAATTTAAAGTCCTGCATTTGGAAAAATGGGCTTTATTTCCATAAATACTTATTGGCATCCTCATAAACAATATAATAGTTCGTTGTGAGACTTTTATAGAGGTTCACAGTGGTCACATCCATAATAGGCAAATTTTTCAGGAGATAAATTCTTTATCTATGTTTCAGGATGTTGTTGTTACTAAAGCCACCTGATCGGCAAAGGCCAGATCAAGGATCACGAAATTCATCATGGCAAAGGGTTAAGTGGTGCCTGGCGTTATCCGTGGCTTTGAGCACCATGCAGGTGACAGAATGATTTAACCCATTTTTGAGGGAGAACACCCTGGGGGTGGTCAGGGGCCTCCCACCTCTCTTCCTCTTCCACCAATCTCACGAGAGGACTTACTTCTCGATGGATATTTAAAGTACTCCCATGCCGTGAAGGCACTATACATTTACAAACATCCATATCTTCTCCGAGATTCGAACCCAAGCCCAACGACACAGAAGTTAGCGTCGCTTACCACTATACCGGATGGGCGACTCTGTTTCAGGACTTCACACGTTACAATCAATTTTCACAGATTTTATGTTTGTGACCTTAATTTTGGATACAAGAGTGTAGTTCCAAAATACAAATATTTCCAAAACAGATGATTCCTCGATCGAATGTACTGGAAAAAATTGATTCAAAGAATAAGCTGTTTATGATCCTTCTAAATTCAGGAGAACCCTATATCGTTGGATTATTTTAATCGTTACAATTGACGCGTGGGAATTTTTTTTTTTTTCAAATTGTTCTGTTCACATTTTTTCCCCTTCAAATTAAGTATTTCAAAGCCGAAAATTTTTTTAATATATATATGTTCTGAAAACTTGTGTAAACACAAGATTATATTTGTGTACATTATATTTATACATCTGCATCTGTGTATACTAAATTGTGTTCATATTCAAGATTATTATTAAAGCAAGTCGTATTAAATCTATCTTAAAATAAAAGAATTTTCATTTTAAATAATTAATTTTCTGAAACAAACTATGATTTATTATATTTTTTAATTTAATACAAGAAAAAGAACACGGTCATAACATTGAAAACACATGCTTGTAAATTTCAATAGGAAAAATTATTTTTGTCCTATTTTATTTCTCAAAATAAAAATACAAAACCGCTAAGTTTTTGGTCGGAAAAGGAAAAAATGAAGCATATGTAGCCGTATATGTGCTACTTTTCTAATATCTCTTTTAAAACAATGGAAAATATGTTCTTTTATGCATAGTTAAAATAAAATATTGAGAAACGAAATGTAAAATAAATAATCTTTATTTAGAAAGAGATAAAACGAGATAAAGAAAAAAATAAGTTGCGAAACTGTACGTTTCGAGCGGATCTACAAACACTGGAATTGATAATACGAAAAAAAAATATTAAGTATAATTAAATATATATTTCAACCCATTCCACACATTTTGAAATTAAAGTAATTCGGAAATATTCTGAAAATTTTTGAAATTTATCTCTTACACGTATTGTCTTTTTTTTAAAAAAATAAATTATAGTTTAAGAAAACTAAAAAACTTGCTTTTATGGTTTTTTTAAAAAATTGTATTGAAAGCGTTGGGGGCTCGATATATATATATATATAAGTAGTTATAATTTATTACCAGTTCTGTTCCGAAATGTAGAGTTAGTGTAAAAATGTAGTACAAAGCACACACCACGCTTTTACTATAATGACATTAATTTTCTCGTTAATCATTTTATTCTTATATTAAGAATTATTTTTTACTTTTTAGTTCGATTTAAAAAACCCCATAAAAGCTTGTTTTTTAGTTTTTTTTAAACTTTCATTCATTTTTCATTTTTTTTTACTTCGATCTTCAATAAAAGCATTTATTTTTAGTTTTTTAAACTATCATTTATTCATTGATGAATTAATTTTAAATGCGTCATTTTTTAGAATCTGGAATACCCATTCGTATCTTATCAGGGAGTCGATACGGCCTGGTTTACAAAATGTAGGATCAGCCAACTGAAGGAAATCTGGAAGAGCTAAGTTTGAAATATTTCATGCGGAAGAAGGTGTTAAGTCAATGATGTCTTTCACTACAAAGAGCTCAATATTCTCTCTGAAACTTGCTTCGACATTAGACATAAAAGTACTCGTTTTGAATCGAAGAGTTTGTGAGAAATTATTTTTAATCCGGTGACCTCTAAATCAATTCTCAGTTGTTTTGGTAAAATGAAGCAATGAATGATGCTTCATTCCACAGATGTGACAAAATAATTTAGAAAAACAGACTTTATGTCTAAGTTCGGCAGCTAAAAGATAAATTTTTTTCACATACATGAGTCTTTTTTATTTCTATTTTCAGAAAAACTGGACAATCGTTTATATTATGGTAAGAAATTGCTGATGCACCCTCCCCTTTCTCACATAAAAAAAACTTTTTTCTGTATGTTTGTTGTATTTGTATTAACCACGAGCGACTTTGCTTTTAGAGTTGTAACTTAATATTTTAGTCGCCAAATCAGGAAATAGTTAATCCTGATGATCTTGATCTGGACAATGAAACAAAATTATGAAAATATTGTATTGTTATCTGCCCTTGACAATTGTGCAGAATTTTGAATTAATCTGACCTTTTAAAGTGGGTAAAAATCGAGTTCAATGATTCCTTTACATACAATTGAAACTTATAAAAGCGAATTAATTTTTTTTGCATAATATTTCAGTTAATATTTAACACAAATAACTATGTATCCCGACGAAAAAGTGTTGTAAAAAGTTTTAATGTTAAATAGCCTTTTTAAAAATGCCAAAATGCATACATATTATTAAGCAACACATTCTACTTTTATGAAATAATTTTACGCCTGAAAGAAAATCATGCTGAACTTCATATAGTAACCAGTTTTAAATAATAATAAAACTATACCAAAACTTTTCGACAGAAAACTGAATTGTGTGGTTAAGCATGGATTCTTGAACACAGATAATACACTAAAGTGCCACAGAATTAGGGATTGCAAGAGCATCATTGTTGCGCATCATTTATGCGCAAGTGAGGGCGCTGTGGTAACTGCATATGTAGCACGTACTGTGGTTGTTCTGATTTAGTTGTTAGAATTGCCTGTATGGGTATGGAATTTTCAAGGTCGACAGTGTCAAGAGTATAACAAGAATACATGGATTGTGGACAAAAAACAAGCGTTCGAAAGAACTGCAATTAGCCTTGACAGTGCGTGGTGAGAGACGGCCCAGGTGTATTGTACGTAGCCAGGGAAGCCAAACATTAGCTCGAATTACCACCCAGTTAAAAGACAATGCCAGTCGTACAGTCAGTAAACGGACCGTGCAACCCTCGCTTCATCGCATGGGTTTCGGGAGCCGTCGATCTACGAGAGTACCATTGCTCAATACTCGCCATCGGGCTTCACGTCTTGCCTGGGCTAGAGAGCGCAGAGAATGGTGTGTAGAGGACTGGAAACGAGTAGCATGGAGGGATGAGTCTCTATTCCGACTACTTAACGTCGACGGGAGACTGGTTCATGAAGTCTTGGATCATTTATGCTAGGTTGGAACTGTACAAGGGCATGGTGGCTCAATCGTAGTCTGCGGTGTTTATTCGTGGCACTGTTTGGGATCTTTGGTGCGTGTACCAACCTCCCTCAATGCAATGTAGAGTTGCTGAGTGATCACTTCCATCCATTTATGCTGTTGTGTTAACCATACGGTAGTGGAATTTTCCAGCAAGACAACTGTACCTCTCACAAGTCCCGGTGGCTACTAGATGGTTGGATGAGCATTCCTCTGACTTTTCTGTCATAAATTGGCCACCTAGAAGCCCAGAATCAAATCCTATTGAGCATCTTTGGGATGTTTTGGAACAAGGCATGAAAGGCTATCACACAGCACCAAAGAACTTTTCTGAATTATCTACAGCTTTAGCCAATATTTGGTAAGTCATTCCGTGGAACGTTTCTAGAAACTTGTTGAATCTATGTCCCTTTGTGTGGCAGCCGTTATCAAAACCAGAGGAAGCCCAATTTGTTACTAGGTAGGTATACCTAATTCAGTGGCACTTGAGTGTAGTAGAAAATAAATAATCAACTGGAAAAGACTATTCGAATGGCTGCATAACTAAGATTTAATTTTATGAGTAAAAGGCTGGAAAATATATTTTACAATTTAGTCGTCCAAAATCGAGAAAGGTATTTATGAATAGTGTTTATTTTTAGTTTGTTTTTGTTTCATCGACGGACCAGCCACGCTTCTTTCTTTTTTTTTTTTACTTTTTTATTCAACCACACAACATATATATGCTATTTACAAGCGCAGCAAATTTTAATTATTTTTTTATTGTGAGCTTCGAGTATTAGAGTCCTGCATTTGTGCGCATGACGTTGGCGCGCATGCGCCAACATCCCGCCCGGCCTTGCCCTGTTCACATGCAAGAACTTACAAATATCATAATTAGCACAATATATATAAATTTAGCACATAATTAAATACAGTGATTACAACAATTTAAATGTAATAATAAAGTTAAATCAATAACTTTACACAAATGAAATATAATATAGCTATACATATACACACAATTTAATTAGTATCAATTGGGAGAACAGCTATTTTACTAATAGCTCTTTTAAATTCTCCTGATTGAGTTTTAACCTTGGCAATTCTCACTTTTCTATCTGACCCATGATATACTTCTAAGATTCGACCTAAAGGCCAAGTATTTATAGGTAAGAAATCCTCTTTGATTAAAACCATTTGACCAATCATTAGATCATTTTTTTTCAGTTATCCATTTCGATCTAGCTTGCAGTACATTCAAATAATCAGATTTCCATTTTTTCCATGTGCGTTTCACAATCTTGATAATCTTTTCCCATCGACTGAGACGATTTTCATTTACATTTATTAAATTTGGCTCAGGTATTGATGTTATAGGTCTCACTATCAAAAAGTGACCAGGGGTCAAAACATCGAAGTTATCTGCGTCGCTACTGAGAGGAGTCAGTGGACGCGAATTTAATATTCCCTCTACCTGAATAATAATAGTTTCAAATTCTTCAAAGGTAAAGTGAAGATTTCCTATCGCTCTTTTAAGATGATGCTTCACAGATTTTACACCTGCCTCCCAAAGTCCTCCAAAGTGAGGGGACTTAGAAGGTATAAATTTCCAATCAATATTTTCTGACACGAAATACACTGGTGTGCAAAACTTAAGCAACAGGTGGGTTTATTGCCATAACTTAACGAAAAATCATCTGAGAGACATGAAATTCAGAAATGAGGGAGAGTATTATGTACTTAAAGGATGACGAAAGCATCGGCGCTGAAAAAGGAATACAATGCATACGGTATGGAATCAAACAAAAACAAGCTTTATTGAACGCTTAGTATCGTGACTCATGGTGGTATATCCAACAGGAAGAACAACAAGCATATGTTCTTTAATATGGTATAAGCCCTCCCTTAACTGCAATGGTTGCTTCGCACCGTCTCCTCATACTCAGAACCAGCTCGTGCAACATTTCTTGCGGTAGGAGTACCCATTCTTCAATCAGCATCTGTTTGAGTTGTTGGGTGTTCTCCGGATGATGTAATCGTGCTGCAATACGTCTCCCCAAAGCATCCCACACATGTTCGATGGGATTTAAATCTGGGGAGTACGCTGGCCAATCCATTCGAGTGATATCTTCTCTTTCCAGCAGCTCCTCAACAGCAAGAGTCTGATGTGGCCTTGCATTGTCCTCCATAAAAATGAAGTCTGGGCCAATGGCACCTCGGAACAGACGCACATGGGGAAGAAGTATCTCCTCACAATAGCGATCCCCGATTACAGACCCTCTATCGAAAATGTGGAGCTCAGTTCGCCCGTTCAGCATAATGCCTCCCCAGACAAGAACTCCAGGACCACCGTAATGGTGTCTTTCCTTGATGTTACTGGTATAAAACCGTGTCCCGATCTCTCTCCAAATCAAAACGCGTTGAGAATCGCTTCTGGTACTGAACCGACTCTCATCCGTAAAGAGGACACGCCTCCATTGATCAGATGTCCAGTTTTTGTGCTCTCTGCACCACTGTAAACGGTGGCGTCGGTGGTCAACTTTCAACGGGAGGCAGCGTTCAGGACGGCGGGCGAATAAGTCCCCTTTGTGAAGGCGTCTGGCTACAGTAAACCGCGACACTTGTCGCCCCATTGCTGCAGAGAGTTGCTGAGCATTGACGCTTGCTGACTGCCGTCGACCTCTTTTCGCCTGCAGGATGATATATCGGTCATCCCCTGCAGTTGTCGTCCTCAGGCAGCCACCACCAACCTTTCTAACAGCTGTGCCTGTGGTTTGGAACGCTTTCCAAGCGCGCGAAATGACACTTTTGTTGATTCCGAACTCTGCAGCTACACTGGAGACGGTACGCCCCTCCTCCAGCTTTCCGATCATTCTTCCACGTGTGAATTCATCCAGGTGATTTCTTCCAGCCATATTTCACGAACTGACTCACTGGCACTTGCAACAAATATGTTGAATTGCGTTTCCGTCCTTCATTTTATTCTACTGTTGAGCAGCGCGCGCCGACATCACGTGTTTTGCGTACGCTCACGTCGCTTCTGACGTTTGGTTCCTGGTATTTGCATACGCATGACGTTTCTACTGACTTACTTGTTCACTGTACTGATCAGAACTCCTTTTCTGCAATTTCATGGCTATCTGCTAAATTTTTATATTGTTGCTTAAGTTTTGCACACCAGTGTATTTAGCTAAATTTTCATCCGGAAAATTAATTAATTTATGAAATTTCTTTAATATGGAGTTTGCTTCCACGAAATTAGTAGCGTTATCTGTGTAAATTTTGGAGCATTTACCCCGTCTACTAGTAAAACGTTTAAGCGTTGCTATCAAAGCATCGGAAGTGAGGTCCGATAATAACTCGAGATGGATGGCTTTCGTAGAAAAACATATGCAAACGCAAATGTACACTTTATTTAGAGTTCCCTTTCTCTGGGTTTTATATTTTACTGAAAAGGGACCGCATAAATTAAGTCCAGCAATAGTAAATGGGCTCGATATGTTTACTCTTTCACTGGGCAAATTACCCATAATTTGTGAAGAGAGAATGGGTCTGCTTTTGAAGCATGTCACACATTAATGAACGGTTTTACGAGCGATGCTACGACCGCTCAAAGGCAAAAATTTTTGTCGTACAGCATTTAACAATCCCTGTGGGCCAACGTGAAAGAGTCTTATATGCAAGCTGTTAAAATAAAGTTTACTTAATTTTGAACCTTTTGGTAAAATCGCAGGATGCTTATGAAGATATGGCACAGAAGCATTTTCTAATCTTCCACTTACACGAACTATTCCATCCCCATCTACAAATGGAAATAAATTAGAAATACTACTTGGAATTTCTTTTTTATCAAACAAGGATCTTTGAGCATGCTTAATCAATTTAATTTCTGATTCCTTGAATTCGGCTACAGTTAGAGGTCTAACTTTCTTGGACTTATTCCTACAGTTGTACTTGAATCTGAAAATATAAGATAAAATGTTAATAACTTTGAAATAATTATTAGAAAGTTCTAAAAGTTCGTCAAGGATGCTAGAGAAATAGCTATTCAGCAAGACAGTCTCTTCACTTCTGTCAGTTTCAGGCAATTTTTTCCTTTCTTGAATTATACAGTCTCTTTCTCATGTTCTGTGAGGTAGTCTAACTCAGGAACCACTTGCTGAAAATTTTGGGAAATTCAGAATCGGACAAAAATTCTGCACCTGTCCACCACCTGGAATTTGACACCAGACAGTCAACGCTCAGTCCACGAGAGAGGAAGTCTGCTGGATTTACCTTACCAGCACAATGGTACCAAGAGTTGGTATCTATTAGGCTGGTTATATATTTCGTTGACTCGGTTAGCAACGAATTGTTTTCATCGGGTTTTATTACCCTTTATCCAAAACAGAACTATTTTGGAATCAGTCCAGTGATATTGTAAACAGGATCTTTTAAGATTCACGATCTTTTTCACCTTAGATGCCAGACGAGCAGCGACTAGAGCTCCAAGTAATTTTAGTCTGGGTAGGGTTACACAGTTTAATGGTGCTACACGGCTTTTTGAAGTCACAAGTTTAACAGAAATTCCTTCCCTTGACTTAGTTCTCAAATATATGGCTGCGCCATATGCTTTTTTGCTGGCGTCACAAAAGCTATGCAACTCAACATCATCTTCCAGCAAAGTAGAATCTAAAACTAGTCGAGGTATTTTTAGATTTCGTAAGCGGAGTAGCTCCTCACACCATTTTTTCCACTCCTTTTCAATATGTGTTGGCAAAGGGTTGTCCCATTGAAAACGTCATGCGCACAAATGCAAATATTCTTCCTTGCCGCGCTGTGCCGGCAGATGAGAACTTTCTGCGGGACGAGATAGACGAGAAAATTTGCATTTGTGCGCATGCGCCAACAAATAGTGTTCACAAAATAGCAAAAATTCAATGAACTAAAGGATAACTTATTTTTCTTATTGTTATGGTATTAAAAAGACATTGACATCGAACAACAGAGCAAAATATTTTCAAAAATATTCAAATGTAGGATTTAGTATAAACAATTAATTTTTAAATGAAAAATCCAGTTTTTCGTGAACAATAATAAATTAATAAATAAAATTCAATTAATTTTTTTCTTGTAGTTTGGGATCGAGACGTTTTTAACACTTTCATTTTTTGATCCCTTATCCTAGCGGTCTTCAAACTGTGTTCCGTGAAACCTTGGAGTTCCAAGAGATATATATAAAGGGGGGTTCCACGGGTCACAATTAAAAATCGAAAACAAAAATTATAAATGCGCATACAAAATGAATTCCCGTTCTCTATGAAATTTGTATAACAACAAATATCTTAGACTCATCCCAGTCATATTTATACGTAATATAACTGTATTTTGTAATACTTTTTAAACTTATTATATCGTATTATAAAAGAAAGTTAAAACGTATTTTTACATGTACTACCAATTGCTTACTATATATATATATCAGGTTTTAGTAAATAATTTTATACTAGTTAGCACTGGCGTAGCTAGCTCTGATGGGGCCCTGTATCAAAATTCCTTCGGGACCCTTTTTTACATATGGGAGTCCTGTTAGTGGAACTGTAGGTTACACAACTTGGGGCCCCTGTAGCTTGGGGGCCCCGTATCCTCGATACGGCTGATACGGCGGTAGCTACGCCTCTGCTAGTTAGTACAATATTCTGTAGAACTTAATAGTTGTCTATTGGAAATTGCATCTTTGTTTTTCATTTGTGAGGAAAAGATGTATAATAAGGAAAAGGAACAGCTTATCGACATTTTAACAGATTCGACATGAAAATCTAGATTTAAGCAGTAACAGCTTCTATGTTTTAAGCTGCAAATTCATACAAAATACACAAGATTTTTCCCAGAGATATAAACATTTTAATACCCTTCACAGAACAATTAATTTAAATGAAAAATATTTCTCAACGTGAGTGGAAACAAAAATTAAAGTATACAAACAGATTAAAAACATAATTTGAAATGCGACTGCAGATAATTTAAATAAATTTGTATTCCAACATTTTGAGTATAAAAAGGGAATGTGCACGCGCGCGCGTATTCCAGTTACAAAACATAATGCATGAGTATAGAACACTTGGATAGCTAATTAATATTTTAACGTGAGTAAATTTTATTAAAATTACATTAATTTTTTAGTAACATTTACAGCACATTTTCTAATTTTCCTTTTACAGATACATTTAACATGCTGTGATCTAATTTAAATATTGTTTTAAGATGTATTCTTTTGAGTGTGTATGTGGGGAATGGGGTTCCTTGAAAGTACCTTTTATTTCTAAGGGTTCATAGTCAAAATAATTTAAAAGACCACTGCCTTATACCATTCTTTCCTTTTTCATAACGCGATACTTACCGCGTAACTCATATAGTATTGCTAGGAATATATCTGTATCCATTGCATTTGAGTATAATTTATAAAACGAGGTATTTTTCAAGAGAGACTTATGTTTTTAAAAATCAACCAGTGCTTGTAAATGACTATAATAATTGCTCGCATTTATTAAAAACTGGTTTTTATCCAAGTTTCCATTTTTATTTCCTAAGCATTTTTTTAATGTGGTAATAGCAAAATTTATTTTTATCAAACAAATAACTTTTTCCAACATTTAGAGAAGAGAAACAAATAACTTTTTCCAACATTATTGAAATCGAGAATATCAGTGGTATGTCAAAAATGAGGAATGATATTCTGTCTCTGAAAAATAAATCTAAGTTTTTAGAGTATTTCTATGAACAAAATTAATTCTTATTAAATGCATTTGTGTATACTTTGTTTCAAGACAGTTGTTTCACAAATTTGAATATTCATTTTTATTCATGAATTACCAAAAGACATGTTATTATAATGAGGATATACTATATTAATTTCAAAATATTTTATCAAAATAAAAAAAAGAACTACTAATACTTATTAACATAAAAAATTCAAGCTGATTGATTTATTATTGATGTCACAGAAATAATGTAAAGGCTATTGACGATGGATGCATTATTGGGAAGCATTGTTAAGTGACGAGAATGACACTTGAGCTCTTGCATCCCATTCTCCTAACTTTCTCACCCTGCTACCGTGAGGACTTTGAATTCTAACAGATTTATAGGGTTTCAACCCTGCTAAGCGATGGGCCTTGAGCGGCATCAGCATATCAAGTTTAAAAGCATTATTTATACAAACAGGGTGGTTCTCTGCCAGATCGACAAACTTGCAGGTGTGTAAGGGGTAGAGAGACGACTCGAAATCACACAGGAATGCAGGGTCGCAATTTCCGTAGTTGCAAGCAGAAAAAAAGAACAGAAAAAGAACAGAAACAGCAACACATTCATAGGACAAAAAACACTTATTGAAAAGTTGTACAAGAACTAATACTTGAAATTACGATCAGAAGTCGTCTGGCAAGCCTGACAATAGTACTGCGTGGAATGTCTTACGTGTTGGAAGATTCCTGGCATGTTACACAGCCTTTCAGTAGCTGCAGATATTTAAGTTAAGAGGTTTTCAATTGAAGGAACGGGCGTTTCGTATATCAAACTCTTCATGAAGAAATCCATACATGATAGGTCAAGTGATCTGGCAGACCAATGAACCAGGCCACCATGACCTATCTACCACTGGCCAAAGGTTATGTTGAGGTGTCGATGATCAGAAATACCATAATGTTTAGAAGTCCTGTTATGCTGGTACCACATGAAGCAGCTCAACGACGGAGAAAAGCATTTAGTAATTCACTCAGGACGTTGCAAAAAGATCAGATATACATTGGCATCCAAAGAACTGGGCAGAAGGTATGGTCCAAAGAGGTTGTCTCCAAGAACGCCGATCCAAACAGTGACCATAAAGAATTCAATGCAGCGCTGCTGTCAGGCCTGCGAGAAGACTTCTTATCGTAATTTCAAGAACCTGCTGTAGTACAACCTTTCAATAAAATATTCTCTGTCGCAGAAACGCGTTGCTGTTTCTGTTCTTTTTCTCTGCTTCTTTGCACCATATTTTGCAACTACGGCATTTGCGACCCTGCATTCCTATGGGATTTCTAGTCTTCTATGTACCCCTTACACACCCTGCAAGTTTGTCGATCTGGTAGCAAATCCCCTTGTATATTCGAAGTTTTAAATTCAAGTTAACTAATATCTTTACTGTTGCAAATTCTGAAATCTTAAAACTCTTAATAGAAATGAAAATGTATGATTATATTATCAGTTTTTATAAGGATTAATTTTTCTAATAATAATCAATCTTTTTCAGAAATATTTCAAAATTTTTGAAAATTTTCATCCTTTTTTTTACAATATCTTGTTTTAATTCTTTTATTTAAATAAAAGGCAAATAATAGAAATTATGTTAACATACATCTAAACTTTTCAACAAAATAAAAATCACAACTTCATTACTAATCAAACAATTGTCTATTTAAATACGAATTTTAAATATTACTTTTGGACTGCTTTACAAATTATTAACTTTCTATATTATAGTCAAGTGTGTAGAGAGAGATATCTGAACATTTTAACAAAAAATAAATGCATTTCATTATTAATTAAACGATCTTATATATAAACATATTTTTGGTACATTATTTTCAGATTGATTTTGTAAATTATAATTTATCTCCATTCATGATTAAGTGTGTAACTTATAAGTAAAAAGATGCTATATTTAAATTGATCACTATATCCTTTTAAAACCAGATACAAAGGTTGACGTAATAATAAGTACAAATAAAAGTTTGTAAGCTTATGCTGTGGCATTTGTGCGCAAAACAATTCTCACTATATTATAAATTTCACCGTGTTTCAAAATCATCTCTGGAACATCTTTCGTATTGAAAGAGTTTGTAAAATCAGGATATTAGATAAGCGTATGGGAATAAAAAGAGAATCGTAACTAGAGTTCCAGATGGCTTGGAATGTTATCCGTGAGAAAAGAACAAGTATGTTGCGATTGAAGTGCTTGCATTTGTTCTTTTTTTAAAACAAGATAACGATGTAATTCAGTAGGTAAGTGGTTATAAAAGACCCCATTGAGTAGAAGTTATATACTTTTGAGTTCTGTTAGTGAACTTGGCACCTTTCAGTAATCATCATGCGTTTCTTTTTGACCTGTCTTGTAGCTGCCCTCTGCGTCATGGTAAGATATTGTTTGATGTTCTTCACCATCTTTCAGCTATTAAAAAAATAACAATACATCAAAAAAGAACCTGAAAACTTTCAAATAATAAGAATTCTAAAAACTATTCTTTTGTTAATGAATGCTTTTAATTTTCATGATTATTTCAATTCAAACAAAAATGTATGTAATTGACTTTTTCATTAAATTATACTATTACCCACTCACGCAGAAATTTGTTATTGAATATTTATTTTGAATTGTTATTGCTTAAACATTTGAAAACATGCCCTTGAGATATAAACTTAAAAAACTTAAAATTAGGTTCGAATCAAGCTGTTTTTATCTTCAATTTCTTTTTTTTTTTTTGCAGTTACTGCTTGGAGTCGCATTGTTTATGAATTACTTGTGTGGTCAAAGGATTTTATGTTTAATCCTAAACTGTGCTATGTAATTCTTCAGCGCTTATGTAAAAATTCATCATCGAAAACGAATGATTTCATCAACTTTTCTATATAGAAAGTCAGAAAATGAATATGTTTTATTTTAAACTTTTCGAGGGTATTCTTATGAAATTAGAAACGGAGCTGCGATTAGAACTATTTAAAACCCAGAAATAATCGGAGTAGAAAATAACCATAGAAAATATTTTAATACGGTTTGATATCTATAATTATATGAAAAAGATACAACTGCGTATCTAAAAATATTCAATTTCTGCCATTAAAAAAAATACCCAATTTTTTTTAAAAAGTTGTAATGTTAAGTTTGATTAAAAAAAGTTGACTTATTTAAAAGCAAACATGAATTAACAGAAAAAGAGAGAGAGAGAGAGAAGCTCTTTTTTAGAATTATTTGAATAAAAATAAACCTTGTGCTTCGTTTTTTAATTATTGCATTATTAATACTGTATTCTAGCTATAATAGTTTCATTTAATAAGCTTGTACCTAAATTACCTTCTGAACTGATAATGAATTTAGTGTGACAACCTAATAACAATAAAGAAAAGTAAATCATTCACAAGAGTTCAGTCTATTTTGTAAATCTCACAAAAGCAGTTCCAGATATACTTTAGCCTTTAATTATTAATTAAATATGATACATGCGTGTTTCGACAAATTAATTTTGATTTCAATTAGACAATGCCCTGAAATTATTAACCGGCAATTCAATCTGTCAGCTAGTGCAGAAAAATAAAAATATAATTAAATAATTATGGAATGAATTCTTAAGAAGTTGTTCCGGTGAAAAAGTTGATCAGAAGATATAATTTTGGAAATAGCTATCAAACCAAATATTTATTCATTTAAGCTAACTTTTCGTTATTTTTCAATTCCTACTTTTAGTTTACACTCTCCCTATATATATTTATTTATATATCTTGTTCAAATTTTCAATCGCTAATAAAATGCTTTTTATTCATCCACTCAAATTCAAATACATTTTTAAAACTTGTAATGGAAGACACTTGATGCTAATACAGTTTTTTCAAATATTAATTCATTAATTAAGTTGAATTAATTAATTATAATTTAAGAAATAGATTTCAGTTGATATTATTCCTCTAGATGGCAGCACCATCGGATAGAATAGCTTTTGTTCAATTTGTGTGATGAAGATTTAACTTAACCTAAATAATCATGTGGTAGTTAGACGTCAGCATTCCTTTTACACCGGTTTTTAGGTTAAATTTTATCGAAAAATGTCATTACAAATTTAATGCTGTTAAAAAATTTTAATGTTAATTTAGAAGGGGTTTTGCCACTGAATATTGTGATTCTGTCATATGTACATACATATTTATATTAATTATAATTAATAAATAAAAAGTAACTAAAATAAAAAATTTCTTTGTTGACGTAAGTAGGAATTTTAATTTTTAAAAAAATATATTACTTGTTTATTACAGGCTGCTTCTGCTGCCTTGACCTGCTTTGGGGATGCTGAGAAGTGCGGTGAAGATGAATGCTGCATCCAAGTCGGAAACACCCCTGCTGGTATCTGCAGGAAGAGGCACGATGTTGGTAAGAAAACCATTCACTAATTCATAGCTTTCTATTCCATCTATATATTAGGTTGGGGAAAAAGAAATTCTTTATTTTTGCATGAAATTCAAGACTTATTTAACATACTTCGGATTGTCCGAATTGGGTCAAATATATATACCATTTTGTTGTATAATTTATTACCATTTCAAAGGTAGCTTCATAATGCCTCCCAAATAGAAGTCTTGGTTCTTATTGGCGAAAAACTCTAGGAATCGATTTTCACAATCTTCTCTTGATCCTAATTTCTTATCACTCAGGAAGTTTTGCAATGCCAGAAAAAGGTGGTAATCACTTGGTGCCAGATCCGGACTATATGGTGGATGCATTAAAACTTCCCAATCAAGCTCCCAGAGTTTCTTGGGAGTCACTACAGGCGTGTGTGGCCTGGCGTTGTTCTGATGAAACACAACACCTCTTCTGTTGGCCAATTCTGGCCGTTTCTGGTCAATCGCAAGCTTCAAATGGTCCAGTTGTTGACAGTAGAAATTTGAATTTAGTGTCTGGCCATGCGGAAGCAACTCTTAATGAATTATTCCTTTCCAGTCCCACCAAATACACAGTAGATTCTTCCTGGCCATTAGTCCTATTTTGGCCACCGTTTGAGCTGCTTCACCGCTCTTTGACTACGATCGTTTTCGCACAATTTTGTCGTATGTGACCCATTTATCATCCCCAGTCACCATCCGCTTAAGAAATGGGTCGATTTCATTCCGTTTGGCCATGGCTTCACAGATGGAAATTCGATCCATCATGTTTTTTGGCGTTAATTGGTGTGGCACCCAAACATCGAGCTTTTTTTAAATCCAACTTTGTGTAAATGGTTTAAAACTGTTTTACGGTCAATCTTTAGCTCCTGGGTGATGCTACAACTACTAACATGCCGGTCAACTTCGATTATTTCTGTGATTCTATCGACATTTTCGACGACTGGCCTGCCTGTGCGGGGTGCATCTTTAACATCAAAAATGCCTGAACTGAATCGGCAAAACCAAAATTGCACGCAACTAGCTGTTACGATATCGGCACCATAAACACCAATCACGATTTCAGCCACCTGGTTCGCATTTTTGCCTTTATTAAAGAAAAACTGTAAAATGTACCGAATTTTTTCTTTGTTGATTTCCATTTTTAACACACTATAACTCACAACTGAATGGACCAAACAAAAAAAACCCAAAAGAATTCTTTGAGTTTAAACTGTTACCTTGATAACGAACATAAATTTGAAATTGTTTGATCGATACTTCACGAAATATTGACACCACAGCCATCTACCGAAAAAATAATGGATTTCTTTTTTTCCAACCTAATATAACTAGTCCATTATTTATCTTAAGTTGTATCAACAGATAATTATTTTTGCGCATTCATGTTTATTAGAAAAAAGTTCATGCTTGTAAAATGAAATGGCAATTATTCGAGTTTTCATTTACAGTCTGACGCCGTTAATACGCGGGGTCCACGATTACAAAATCACGGGTTAAGTGTATCGTTATCAACAGTATTAATGTGAACTAAGCAATAATGTGTGTGTTAGCTTCAACATTGATAGAAATTTTTTATGAGATTTAAATTCGTTATAAAAAAAATAAAAATACATTTTACTCTTTGATACTTAAAATACAGAAGGTTGTTTGTACTTAATGGAAACGAATTTGTAATTTATTTTCTTGTTTGCATTTTGATATTAAATTTTAAAAATTTCAAAATAATCGTCTGCTAATGTTTTCTTTTGACTGGAATGTAAAATAAAATATTTATTTTGAAAATGGCTTCTAAAATTGGTAGATGGCTCGAAGGTACATAAATGCGCTTTCCGATGAGAAATATTCGCCATCAGCAAATTATAAAGCGATTTAAAAATCTCAGTCATTGCTTTTCAAATAAAGGAATTTATAACATACTAATTGCATGGCCCGGTTTTGCACGGGCTTTCTCTTTCCCTCATGACGCCAGCAATTATGTGTGTCTGTGTACGCGCGCATTGTGAGTGATTTATAAAATTATTTCATTAAATCTCCCTTTTTCGAAATTTGTTCCACATATTTTCGATTTAAGACAGGTTTTTCCCCCCTCCCTCTAGCCCGGCATAACACGGTTTTTTTAGTGTAAAATTACTGTTTCCTCTTCCCCTCCCCTCACAGATAAGATATAGTTTCAAATTTCGATCTATGACTTTTAAAAATTAATATTGCATCAGTTAAAAAATTATTAATGTGAAGCAATAAAAAGAAAACGATTCTTTAGTTAGCTTAAAAGTCTCTGAAATGTATTTTTATCCAAAATAATAGACAATGTACTTTTTTAATTAACAAATAATTAATTTAATAATGAATTAATAGAAATACTTTTAAAAACATATATATATATATATATATATATATATATATATATATATATATATATATAAGTTATAAAAAAACAGTATGGGGGAAGCGTAGATATATATTTACATGTACTGAAAAAAAAACATTCAAAAAGAAAAAAAACTAAATGATAAAAACAATTTGATATTTTATTTTAATTTCATAGTTTTCCTTCCACTGTCATAGTTAAAAAATTTGTGTAATGAACGCTTAAAATAGTGTAAATAATTTATATCAGGAAGTGTAATACATTAATATTACTTTTTGTTGTATTTATTTTATGTTAAAATCTTGCCACCACCTCTCCCTTCGAAATCTAGTTTTATTATGAAATCAAAACAGTGACGACACTGATGAAGGGAATAAATGAAAAGCGAAAGCGCACTGAGGCATGGTGTAGACAAAACAGAAGGGATAAAAAAGATAGATGAATGCTGTCACGGGATTTTTTGCAAATGGCAGAATTTTGTCCTACTTTCTTGACAATTGTCGTTTTATTTTGAAAACTTCTCACAATATCTTTATAAATTTTAGCCTATGAGTTATTCTGATGTATAAGCTATATTACTGTAAAGTTTCATTAAAATCCATTCAGATGTTTTTGCATGAAAGACCCACAAAGATACTCACAAACTTTCACATTTATAATATATATTAGATTAGATTAAATTTGAAAGGGAAAAAACGTCTAGCTGAGAGAGAGAGTGAGAGAAAGTAAAAATAGAAACATGACCATGAAACCTCGTTCTAAGACTGTTCCAACACATGCAACTATCAAGAAAGTAAAGTCTCTGATCCATAAAGAAAATCCACCGACTTTAATTTTCGTTGCATAGAAACTAGCAACGTCTTTCAGCACTGTAAGTGAAATCATTCAATAAAATTTAAATTTAAAAAAGATATGTAGTCGTGCAGCTAATCTGCCTTTGCGAAAATATATTGCCGAAAGAAAAACGAAGTTCAGAAAATTATATGAAAAACACCTTGCTGCTGAAAAAGGGAAATTTGTGGAAACACTCGATGAGGCATGGGTATAAGTGAGTGTAATAAAAAATCAATTTTCTATTGTTTAACCGACTTGAAAATGACCGTACGAAATGGTTTCGTCAATGTACAGAAAAGTTCCCTAAGGGATTCGTGAAAGTTGAAGGATTTTGTTACAACGGCAAATTAAAAATCAAAAAAGTGTCTCAAAACAATTGTTTTTCTAATGTATTAATTTAATGTATTCTCTAATGTAGTTAAGCAAATGCAGTGGTTAAGATAGCAGCATCCTGTATAGTTGTGTTAGTGACCTTTAAAATTCACTAATGTATAGCATATTAATTCACTACTGAAAGTATTCTTATTGATAAAATCAATAAGAATGCTTTCTAAGTATTAAAACTAAACGGAGGCATTGTGCATCCATCAAAAATAAAATAAAATAATAATATGTATATTGTAATTACAAAATTTTAGCATACCACCAATAATTTTAGAGAATCTTCTGATTCAACCGAATTCTCTAATATATTGAAACAATTGCTTCCTCGTGTTATGTATGCCGTGTATTATGTATGCCAAATTTTTTTATAAATTTTAGGAGAATCGTTGTTTAAATCGATAATTTTCGTTGTTACATATTGATATTGTAGGTTCTACAAATTATTGGTTTTGGATTTCATATCCATTTTATATCGATGATCCAATGGTGTGGAATTTATTTTAAAAAATAAAAGCACCAGGAAAACATTTTTAATATTTCACTATCCCATAAGAATCTACGGTACTTACGTACTATCCCAACAATGCCAACGTTCAAGATAACTCACCAAGTTGGCATCCCCGATTTCGAATGCGTCGTACGCGCTGAATTGGCAACCATGTGCTTCGTTTCTTATTATGCCACCATTACGTTTGCTATAATAAGTCTGCACCGAATCCACTTTTCAGAAGAAGAAAAAAAAATTCATTTCATGAAAAATATATATAATGTTATAACTAAATATTGTTTATTCTATTTATTTAATTTGTTTCATACAGAAAATGGTATTAATATACTTATAGAGTACTTTCTTAATATTAATATACTTATAGAGTAGAGTAGAGTAAAATTGTTTACGGTAAAATTTCAGATGAAGTCTGTGAAATGAAACCCATGAAGAACTTGTTCAAGGATCACGTCTACAAGCTTAGGTGCCCATGTTTGAATGGACACAAGTGCGTTTCCTCCAAGGGAGGAGTGCTTGGTGTAAGTATTTCAATTTAGCTTACATATATAGAAACTAATAATCCCTAGAGAATTCCTATTATAACTTTTAATTATGTAGGAGGTTCAAATTTCTTTGACAATACATTAGTTTTTACCCGGCTGGATGGCTTACTTGGTTTGACGTTGGCCTCGTGCGCCCAAGTTTGGCGGATTTTCATGATGCAAAAAATCGACAGCATGCATGTTGTATGATTAGGCAGCATGCTAAAGATCGCTGAGAACCAGTTTGGCTTAGGTGTTCTCGACTAAATTCCTCCCTTTAGGGGGGAAACTAGGGGACAAAATTACATTGTGGACATTGGTATCCACCTATATGGTGTCATACTATAACGTGATATTGGCTCTCCGGGGAATGTACTAGGTCCACAATGGTAATTTTTAATCCGCAGCTCTATTGAAAAAAAAAAACACATTAGTTTATTAAAGTTCTTTCCATTGCGATGAACCACGAAATAATAAAAATGAAAGAATATTTTCTCATTCTTTGAATGAAAGCAAAAATGCAGATTAAATTTTTATTTTTCCTTGTCTCAGGGTCAAAGTCAAGAAGATTAATAATAAAACTAATTTAAAAACATTTTTTAAAAAATAGTCTGATTTAAATTTTATTATGTATAAAAATATATCTATAATTTTCAGTTAATAAAGAAAATTTTAGCATTTAAATAAAAAATTTTACCTGACATCCCAACAATATTTTCTTTTCTCTCCCTGAAATTTTAATCTATATTCCTGAAAATGCATTTCTTGCCATAGATTTGCATTTGTGTATTGGATATATTGCTTATGCACTTACAAAATACGTTTTCTTCTAAAATATATTGTTTCTTACTTTTCATTACTTATTTTTTACCCTCACTATACGTTTGCTGAATATATTTTTATCGTTGTAAAATATACCCCATTTCTAATAATACCCAAAATGTACCGAATATCAACAATTTTTTGTACTTCTTGGCTCACATTTTTATCTTACAAAATTCAATTTTCCTAATACTATATTAAAATATCAGTTACGTATATGCTACTTAATTAAAAAGGAAAAGTGTACCCAGACAAGAGTCTCAAAGATAAATACAGTTAATTCAATCTCCGTCCAATCAATAAAATTATAATATGGTTTCTTAAAATTTTTACACTTTCGTATGAGATATTTGATTGAATTTTTTTTTATTACAGAAATTTGCAGGCAAGTGCCAAGTAGATAGTGGTGAAGAACCATCTGAATAATAGATTGTATCCAAGCATATTCTGTAATAAAACTCTTTCGTGAATCAAGTGTTTCGTGTAGTTCTTAATGTTGAATGTAGTACATATAAATACTGCTGGAAAAAATATGTATCATGCATTGATAATGAAATTAGAAGTGTGAGAACTTTTGGTGAATGACTAAACAATTCTGAAAGGCAGTGAAATGAAGATCTGAATAAGCATCCTTTTTCATAACTTCCACATCACCTCATTGTGAGGACTGAATCTCAATAGATTTATGAACCTTGCTATCTTGCGATTGCAAATCAGTTTTTTTAAGAGAACCTCACAACCGCGTCCCTGGCAATTTTAATGTGTTGCACATATTGAGATTTTCTATCACTTCACAAAGATTTCCTCCAGAGGTTCCCAAACTTTTTTGTCTCATAAACCTCTTGCCATGTTTTTCGGTTTGGGTTAGACTTCTGCTTATCTAATATTAAATTTTTGAAAATCTACCAACTTAAATGCCTTTTTGACAGCTGGTATAGAGCTACTTACTTTCAACGATTTAAATTTCTAACTGAAGGGAAGTACAGTGTATAAAACTTGAGAAAAACATGTTAATTAAAATAAATTTAATTAATACATAAAATAACTGAGCAACAAACAAATGCTTTTAATGGGGGGAATACATATGGTGCTTCAATAACAATTTTTCAACATTTGGAATCAATCTTGTCAGTGAGTGAATATTAACGTCGCACTGTTCAGCTACACGAAGACTTTTGACGACGGACCACGTAATTTTGAGCCATGGTCAAGTGACGTGGATGACACCTGAGATGGCACTCCCTCTCCTAACTACCACACCACACCAACGGGAGGATGTTTCAGCTCTCGATAGGTTTAATGTGCATCGCTACCCTACACGGCAGGTCTTTAGTGGTACTGGGCTCGAACTCTTAACATGTCTGCCATGATTCGATACCTTGACCACTGGGCTACCTCAGCCCTAAAATCAATCTTGCCAGGTTTAACCCTAAATCTCTTCGGTTAGTAGTGTCCAGCCCTTATTTCCCCCCCTTTCTTTTTTGTTTTGGAGATTGGCAACCACGCTGAAACTGCCTATCACTAGGAAAAGTAATTGAAAATTTTCCCACGATATTCCATAATTCGTGGTAAATAACAGGCATGTCTTTTTAAAGCCCAAATTGCTGACATGGTTCTTGTTTTAATAAAATTTATGCTGTCACCTTATAGCTGCAAATGAACCTCATTAAAATTACTAAATAAACCTATTAAATAGATAAAATCTGCTTTCGACTTGATTAAATTTTCTTTTAAAATTAAAATAATGTTTTTTTAATGAGAATCACTGTCATAGACCCCCCATTTATATCTCATGGAGCTCCAAATTATTTTTTCGCTGACGTCAACCCCTTACAGATCATCATAGAGCCACTTTGGGAATCACTTATTTAATTAATTGTTAAAAATTGATCTTTTCCTAATTATGAAAAATATAAACAAAATTCCTTAAAAGAATGAGCCCCCCCCCAAAAAAAAATTTAGTATTTTTAATCCAATTCAATGAAAGTTATATCTTGCTACAAAGCTTACTTAATTTCGAAAGGGGGTAATTGAAGATTGGCCGTGCTATTGAAGTTGCATTGCATTTGTCGAATTGTACACATTGTGTTTAATATTGATGATTTTGGCATCAAGTGAGCCTTTCATCTGTATCATCATGCGTATTAAATTTCATTTCAGCCCGAAGCTCCCTTCGTGGCTCGTGATTTTCAATGTTCCTAATTGTATGACAATTAATTCCTCGCTAAAGGCTTTTTCCTTTTTTTTAATGTTTTTTGAATGTTTATTATTAATTTCAGTAGAGTACGCGATAAAAATAGCTGAGTGAAATGAAATCACCACAAGAAAAGATTTTGAATGCTTTATAATCAGCAAAAGAAGTAATTTTTTGCCAGATAAGCTTTTAACGGGTCTATCCACGAACCTGTCACTAATCCTCTTTGGGTAGATTTATTCCTTTTAAATGTTGTTCTATTGAAAATTTTCTCCCGATGAAGAAGACTAGATTTATTCAAATGAAGGGTTCTATTTAAGCATTGACTTTTAGATACGCGAAGTTAGAGGAGAGTAGTTGAGAGCTAGTCGAAAGTTAGTCGACGAGTAATTTCTGAATGATCAAAGATTGCTAATTGACGATTTAGTCAATAAGATAGAAATTAAAAACGGAATTACGGTGAATTAAACAGTAGGCGTCCAAAGTGTTCCAAGAGTAAGTGAATTAAATTATAGTCAAATATTAAGTATACTTTTTTTGCCATACATAGTTGCTCCTGTACTTAGTAGTGGTATGCATTTCCTACCCTGGATTGTTAATTTAAATGAGAGAACAATACATTAGAGTTTGTACTGATTATGGCTTGTCTTTCTTCTAACCCTGAGACAGCAATAAACGTATTGCGTTTATTGCAAGAAACTTATCAATAAAGAATGTCTGTATGTGCAGCAATTTCCAAAAACGATAGGAGACTTCACAACGCCTTCCAACAACAAATATGTAAGCTTTTGTAAAGTATCTGAAAGGATGGCTTAAAAATTTAAATACTTGTATGAAAAAACTTCTACTCCTGCGATATCCAAGTACAGATAGTACAACTAATGATTAAGCATCATATTAGTTATCCCAAATTAAGTATAATACCTACCATCCTACCATCGTGACACAAGCAAGATTTATTCATGAGAAAGATTTACATCTTTAAAAGCGAATCCATTCAGCATTTTAATGTATTTATTTGCTGGTGTGTGTATTTGCCAAAAAAATCTAAATCTTGTCGTGTGTTTCATACTGGGATGCAAATGAAAGATAGACGAACAGAAATGTACAATACAAACACAGAACATAGACTTTTATTACAAATGATGATCCCAGGATAGAACAGAAGGGGTGCGCTGCTTTCCATTCGAGATGGGAATCCATTTCAGGTGAAAGTCCGACTTCTTTTTCCAAAGATACAGCCATGCTTCATTCGAGATTCGAACCTAAGCCCACTCGATTACAGGCCGAGTGTCATAACTACCATACTAGGTGGGACGGATCTGGTTTTTGTGAACAAGATATAAGAGCTAATATCTTAGGAAATTATATTTATTCGAATAATATTACAGATATTTTTAAAAGATCATTTTTGAAGAATTAAGTTAGTTAAGAGGCATGTGGACCTCGTTTTTCCAACTAAGTCATGTATGGTTTTTTACGGTCCCGTTGCCCGGATGGGGCATGTCCATGTATTTTGTAAATGACAGAGTCTACTGTGATTAAAGTACATAACTGAGAATGTTGTTCTAGTTAATTGAGCAAAATTTATTGTAGCTGTCGAAAGTTCAAAAAAAAATTAAGAAGGAATATTCAAAATTAAACTTAAGATGAATAATGAAAATTAAAGTTTAAGCTGGATATTGAAAATTAATGGTTAGAATGACTATTCGAAGTTAAAATTTAAATAAGGCGTGGAAAGTTAGAAGTAGAAAAATAAAGTTTAGGCACGAGATTTTTTTAAGGCCCATTAAGACCCTTGAACAAATCACGTTTTGCTTCTTGGAGGGGGATTGTGATACGCGTTTTTTCTTTAACATGTCCTTTGGATTCTTTGGGGCCAGAATTAATGGCAACTCTTTTCCAACCAAATCCAAGAAGAGAAGTGTAAATGAAAGTTAAATATCAGAAGTTAAGAGTAAGCGCGATGGCCATTAGAGGAATGTAAACAGTTCGTGGTTCTAGATTGAAGAAGTTTTAGATAACGTTACGTGACGAAGGTTAGTAATTATACGTGATAGAGATCCATTGATCAAGGTACATACCATTGCACTCGAGTTATAGCAAGACCTCATCTAGAATTGTTGTGATCGTTACTGAAACTACGGCAATTTAGGATTGACTATTTAATATTAAGATCTGTTATAATATTGGAATCGTATTTAGACGAGTCAGTTATTGATCGTGGTTCGAGTTAGGTCAATTCGGTTATGTATATATATTGTGTGTTTTGCCACCTTAAATTCTCTCACATATCCTACTAATATTATAAATGCGAATGTAAGTTTGTTTGTTACACTTTCACGCGAAAACTATAACACGTGGAAACGAAAGATAAACAATAAACAATTGACTATAGTTTTAGCTGTATGGAATTTTTCTATATTGCTATTTTCTTCTGACATTTCTATATGCAGTATAAAACTATTTGAACTTTTGAAGTTAGGTGTCATTTTTGTGGTTAGATGCCACTTCTTTACACGCCGGAACAATCGCAGAATGGCAGACATTTAGGGCCTTGTTAGACTCGAGAAGTGAAACATGTCTAATTTTAAATGAGTGCGCGAATAAATTACGTCTTAAAGCCAAAAGAATAAATACATTAATCTCGTGTTTAAATGATGCCTCTATGGTTGTAAATGGGTGTGTTGAAGTGGCGATTTCTAATCAAAATAAATCTTTCGAAAGGGAATTGGATATGCTCGTAGTTAAAAAAATCACTGATTTCATTCCGCAGAAAGCCTTAGAGATAAATTCTGATTTTTCTAATTTTGTGGAATTAGCGGATTCTAATTTTAATGTTCCCGGGAAAATTGATTTATTATTAGGTGCAAATATATTTTATGTGTTATTGAAACCGGAAAGAACTAAAACAAAAGATTCGCAATTACTGTTAGTCAACAGCGTATTTCGTTATATAGTAACGGGTAATTTAGATTCAATAAATGAAACTAAGGTTCACTGCGGTTTGATTCGTGGTGAGGACTTGAATAAAACTTTAGAAAAATTTTGGAAATTAGAGGAGGTAGAGTAACCAATAGTTAAAAATAAAGAAAGGCCAATTTGTGAGGAACATTACGCGAATACTCATATTAGAACTAAAGAAGGTAAATATGTAGTATCTATGCCCTTAAAAAAGGAACCCTCGTGTTTGGGTAATTCGAAAGACATAGCCCTCAAACGACTTGGATCGCTGTGGAATCGCTTAGCTAGAGATGAAAATTACTTAAATTTATATCGTGAATTTTTAAGAGATTATGAAAGACTGGGTCACATGAAGGAAGTGACTAACGAAACTGAACCCGAAATCACATATTACGCTACCCATCAGGGAATTTATCGTCCAGAAAAGTCCACAACAAAACTTAGAGTTGTCTTTAACTGTTCTTCGTTAACTGATAATGGAATATCTTTAAATGACATTCAATATAATGGAGGAGTGATACAAGAGGACTTATATGCGCAAATGCTCAGGTTCAGAACTTACACGTATGAATTTACAGCAAACATTAAAATGATGTATCGAACTATATTAATTAACACTAAGCAGCGTAATCTGCAGAGAATCGTTTGGTGTGAAAGTGAACAAGAATCACCCAAAATTTAAGAACTTTCGACTGTTACCTATGGCACTGTAAGTGCTCCGTACTTAGCACAGAGAACTTTAACCCAATTGTCGATGGATGAAGAGGCTAACTTCCCTATAGCAGCTTCCGTTTTACGGAACAACTTGTATATGGATGATGTCCTTTGTGGTGCTGCAACGTTAGAGGAGGCAATTGTTCTCAGACAACAATTAAAAGGAATTTTGAAAAGTGCTGTAATGGAGTTGCATAAACTTTGCGCCAATCACGAGAAATTGTCACCAGATCCCGAACAGAATTACAATTTTGCAACTTTAACAGAGACGAAAACGTTAGGAGTGTCGTGGAAGCCGAACCTAGATTGCTTTTTGATTAAAGTGAAAGTCAGTTTGGACAGTTCTTATACTAAAAGAGACGTCTTGTCTACTATTGCCAATATCTTTGATCCTGTTGGACTGATGGCACCAGTAATTTCCAAAGCAAAGATTTTCCTCCAGCGTTTGTGGAGAAGCAAATTGGAATGGAATGACCTTCTGCCAGCTGAAGAATATCGAGAATGGCATCAATTCCTAGTATCCTTAGAGAATATCAACAATATAGAGATACCGAGGCGTATTCTTGTCGCTTTTCTAGAAGTTATTGAGATCCATGGCTTTGCTGATGCCTCAGAGCGGTGCTACGGTGCAGCAGTTTACTGCAAATCTAAACATTTGAAGAGTGAAACTTTAGTTCGGTTAATCACAAGCAAATCGAGAGTAGCGCCTATTAAAAGCTTGACAATTCCCAGACTTGAATTGTGTGTTGCAGTGCTATTGGCAAAACTTGTGAAAAGAGTTGTAGCTGCTTTACAACTAGAAACTGCTGAATTATATCTTTGGTTGCATTCGATGATCGTCTTGGCGTGGCTTCGAAAGGAACCGATGGACTTAAAGACCTTTGTTCAAAATAGGGTTGCAAGATACAAGAACTCTATCCTAATCAGTTATGGAGACACGTACCATCTGATCAAAATCCTGCAGACTTAGTCTCCCGAGGAGTCGATCCTGATAAACTTTTGCAACAAAACTTATGGTTTAATGGACCAACATTTCTTTCAGGTGATGACTATCCCAATCGAACGATAAACTGTAGAGAGAAACTAGATGAATATAGTTCAGAACTGAAAAACTGTGTTAATGAACAAATTGAAAACTTTCAATCGGTGCTTAATATTCATGTTAATGATTTTTTTAACGACCTTCTTAATCTAAGCAATAATTATATAACTATTTTACGTGTATTATGTTTTATTTTCAGGTTCGTGGAAAATTTAAAGGGAATAAATAAAGTGGCTGGTCCACTCACAACAAAAGAATTTGAGAAAGCTGAAACATTTCTGGTAAAAAAAGTGCAAGAGCAAGAATTTTCCAGTGATATTAACCATCTTAAAAGTAAGGGGAGTGTGCTACCAAACAGTAAGTTAAAGACATTGAATCCCTTTTTGGATGACAACGGTGTCTTAAGAGTAGGAGGACGATTGTGTAATTTAGAGTTAAGTTTTAATAAAAAGCACCAGATAATTTTACCAAAAAATAATAAATTAACTTCAATAATAATAGAATATTTTCATAAGAAATATTTACATGTGGGAACTGTATCTTTACTGAATCATATTCGGGAAAAGTTTTGGCCGTTGAATGGTAGGTCAATGTGCAGAAAAATTGTATATAAATGTATTGTATGTTTTAAAGCGAAACCAAATGTGTCAACTCAAATTATGGGTAATTTGCCAAAAGAGAGACTTATTACTGATTATCCATTTAATTGTTCAGGAGTGGATTTCTCTGGTCCTTTTTTCATTAAAAATAAAGGACAACGTAAAGGAAATTTGTTCAAAGTGTATATTTGTATTTTTGTGTGTTTTGTGTTTAAAGTGGTACATATTGAGTTAGTATCAAATTTAACGTACGAGGAACTACTTACGGTCACTGTACAAATTGAGGGAATTTTAAATTCTCGACCGCTTTGCCCCCTATCAAACAATGATGATGATTTCCAAGTGCTTACACCAGCTCATTTTTTTAATTAATAGGTCTTTAAATTCGCTAGAAGAGCCTAATTTGACAAAATGTAAAGAGAGTAATCTCAAAAAGTGGCAAAAAATAACTAAGATAGTTCAATTAATGTGGAAATTTTGGAGTCGTAATTATTTGAATCAATTACAACAGAGAGGAAAATGGATGTTTGAAAAAAACAACGTTAAAATTGGAGACTTGGTTTTAATAATAGAAGAAAATTTACCAACCTATAAATGGGCATTAGGTAGAATCGTAGAATTGTATTATGGCGAAGATAAAAAAGTTCGTGTTGTTAAAATTAAAACTCAGTATAGTACATGTAAAAGAGCCATATCAAAAATTTATGTTTTTCCAATGGAAGATCCTTAAATATAATTTGAATTTTTTTCATTTAGTGTACCATTGCTGGTGTGTAAATTTGTTCATTGTTAGTAAAGTGATTTTGTATTTGTATAAAAAAAATATTGTTATTTGTGAAATCTTGCATTTATATAATGATTTATGTAATTGTATTTCTTGTGAATTGTCAAGTGTTGAATGTGTAAAGTTTTCTAGATGTAACCAATATGAATGTTAATTTAGTAACAATGATTGCATGGTTAAACCAGTGCAATGTGGGGCGGTATGTTAGTTCTGTTAATGAACAGCGCCCTCTAGCTGCTTGTAAAATAAAACGTCAGTGTGTGTGTAACAATAACTCCGAGAGGTAGTGTACGGAGTAGAGAAATTAAAGAGATCACATCCACTACTAGTGTAGTTTATTGTGTTGAGACAAAACATAGCGAAACGACGCGTATCCTTTCAGTTTGTATTGTAAAGAAAACAATATGAACTCAAGTTGTAATGCAGCAGCTAGATACTTCGTACGTGTAACAGTTTCGCAGATTTTGTGATTCTCTGTCTTTTCTGTCTGTCGTGATTTTTGAAGACTCTGTTTTTTAAAAATGCCTCGGAAGCGAAAATCTGGTCTATCCAAAAATTCGTCGCAGGCCCGTACAGTATAAGTTGCACGAAATTAAGAATCTTCGGTTCACGCAGAGCTGAGAAGACAACAGCAAGCACAGCGACAAAGTACTTTGAGAACAGCTGAAACGCCTCTTCAGGCCCGAGTTCGTTCAGAAACACAAGCTGAACTGCAGGCAGCTTGAAGAGCCATAGAAACGCCAGAACAATCGCAAGCGAGAAAAATTCATAATGCAGAAATGCAGAGCTCGCGTCATCGAAATTTCATACTTAAAGATTGGTCTGTATTTGATGGTACTGGGTTTCAATATAATGCTTCAATTGAATATCATAATCATCCCTTAATTGTTATTGGCTCAATGAATAAAAAATGTTAGTATTGTGATCCTTTCAAATGGAACGATTAAACTGCTGGAATGTGCTGTTCCAGTGGTAAAGTTTCACTTCCATTACTTGGTGAACCAGAAGAGCCTTTAAGATAGGTGACTACCCCAAAATCCTCGGTTTGGAGAAAATTTTCGAAATTTTTTTATGTTTTTATATTATAGCCCATACGCTTAAGATTCCAAAAATACTTTATTTTAGTTCCTACGATATTTAGAAGCTAAGTTATAGCTTATTTAGTAAACCGGAAATGGAATTTTCAAAACCTGAAATGGGTGTTTAAAGAGACATAAAAATGTAAACAAAAAGTTTGAACGTCTTTTTCGTGACTTTTAAGCAATATAAATACCTAATATTTATGGTAAATATTGATCAACGTATCCTTTACTTATTTATTAAGTATTCGTTACTTATTTTTTTAATCTGGCAACTGTTTTTTTTTAATTCAAGCTTGTTTCACTGAATGGCAATAATATTATCGTTTATAGTTTGTTTACATTGTTCATTCTGAAGCGTTCTTCTTAATTATTACTTACTTTTGATATTTTTAGAGTTTATTCGTTAATTTTCGTTTAATTTTAACGTTTTATTTGATTGTGAATAATTTCAAAATGCCGAAAGCTAGATAGAAAGTGTCTAGAAAGAGAAAGTTTTATGGTTAGCATTTAACAGTAATAATACGTCTGCAAGTGAAGCGAAATTGAGCACTTTTGACAGTTTTGATGTGCCTGAACCTGAATTTCATGGTTCTACAGGAAATAGAATTATTAATTTCCAAGCTTTGTTGGGAATTATTTTAATCTTGTGTTATCCGGAATGTTATGCAACTGGATTGAAACTGGCAGAAGATTCTAAGGAAGGACTTAGCTCTAATTTATGTGTGGCTTGCAGTTGTGGATTCATGACTGGCTTACTTCTAAAGAAAATAAAAAATTCTCTCTCAATACTGTATTGGTATTTGGATTGAGATTGATCGGCAGATGATTCACAGCTGGTAAGAAATTGTTATGCACTTTAAATTTGCCATGCATTTCTAAAAATACCTTCAGAGCTCATGAGCTCAAACTGCTGGAAGCAGTACAATTATGTTTTGAAGAAAATATGAAAGCTGCATCTAAAGAAGTGCAAAATTTTTTAAAAAGTACAACTTATGGTGTTTCGGTAGATGGCACATGGCAGCGGAGAGGCCATATGTCACTTAATGGCTGCGTTTCAGTTATTTCCATTGATACTGGAAAAATTTTAGATCTGAAAGTAATGACTCAGTATTGTGAAATGTGAGCATGTATGTTCAAATTATAAAGGTTCCTCTGAAAATATGGAAACAGTTGGAGCTTTTAGAATTTTTGAAGGTCACTAAACAAACGAGACCTGCAATACACCGAGTACTATGGTTATGGTGATTCCAAGGGCTTTTAACAAGGGAAGGATATGTATGGTGAAAACAGCGTCACAAAACTTGAATGTATAGGACATATACAGAAAAGAGCAGGCTCACGTTTAAGGAAACTAAAACAGAACACCAAAGGACTTGGTGGGAAGGGGAAATTAACTGATAAATTTATCGATAAACTGCAGAACTATTATGGGATTGCCATCCGCAGCAATGTTTGATGCCTCGAAAAAATGCAATCTGCTGTAATAACTGCCTTCTTTCACTGCTGCTCTAGCAATCAAAATCCCATCCATGGGCAATGTCAAACAGGGAAAGACGGCTGGTGCAAGAATAAACAAGCATTATGTAATGGTAAAGTATGTGTGGACAAAACAGTAGGTCTTTCAAATTCAGTGATTAAAGCGATATAGCCTACTTATTTAGCACTCTTTGATAAAGAGTTGCTAAAAAAATGCCTCCATGGCAAGACTCAAAATAATAATGAAAGCTTTAATAATGTATTGTGGTCTGTTTTGCCGAAATAAATTTCTGTACATAAAAAAACTTTGTTTTTTGTTCATACATGGCTGTCATCTTATATAATTCGGGTTATTTAGGGTTATTGCCTGTATTTAATTATTAAGGTATAGGAAGTGATCTAACGACACTTAAAAACTAGTATGGGAATTGACACGGAGAGAATTCAAAAATCGAAACGCCAGTCATTACCCTCAACAAAACTCTCCAGAAAAAAACAAAAAGTCCAAATTAGCTAAACATGAAGCTAAAGAGGGCTTAAGCTATAAATATAGGGAGTTTTGAAAATGTTTAATTAGTAGAAAAGTAATTATTTTGAGTTAAAATTATTAAATGTGTTTTACGAGAAACTGTTATTAAATATTTTTATTCACGATAAAGCTCACTACACAAAATATTTTTAAGATACTAAATCTAAATTTTCAGAACATGTTTTATGTAGTTATATCTGTGTTATGAATCAAAATGTAATCTCTGTGTATGTATTTATGTACTTTATTGCTTTCTTATGAAAGAAAAAGCATTAATTTTTAAAAAATTTGAGTTTTTGCATAAAATTTGGCATATTTAAAAAACTTTCAAAAGCATTACACATTTTTTTTATTCCTATCACAGATAAAGATGTTGTTTATGTACTCTATAAATATTATTTGAATACATGTATTAGAATTTTGTGTACAAGATTTGTCCTAACTGCAATTTTTCACCAAAATTTCGCTAAAAACAAAAAATTGTTATAGTCTACAAAACTCACCAGAAAACAATAAAAGGATAAAATAAAGGTCAAATCAGTTTTACATGAAGCTAAAACGAGCTTGAGCTATAAATATAGTGAGTTTAAAAAGTGTAAAAGTAGTAGAAATTTTTCATGTAGTATTAAAATCTTTAAATGCATTTCCTGAAAAACTATGTTTTTCAATTTTTTTCTTCATGGTACAGTTCACTACAGAATTTCTTTTTAAGGTATTGACTTGAAATTTTCAGAAAATGTTTTATTTGGTGTTATCTGTATTCTAGACTATAATCTAATCTCTGTGTATATATTTATTTATTTTATTGCACTTTTTGTGAGAAAATAACATTAGTGTTTTGTAAAAAATTGAGTTTTTGCATAAAAATTGACATATTTCAAAAACTTTAAGAAGTATTTACAAATTTTATAGCTTTCAACACAGATAATGATGTCATTTATGTACTGTATAAATATTATAAGAATATATTAATTAGAATTTTCAATACAATCCTTACCGCAACTGCAATTTTTCACTAAAATTTCACTCAAAATTCCCAATATTTCCAAAATTAATTTTAACTTTGTAAGAACTGTATTGGAATTCTTACTTTTATGTCCCATTTCAAATAAAAAAATGTTTATTTAATTGAAATTTTATATATTTCAAAAAAAGTGCACCGAAGGTAGTCACATACCTTAAAAACTTTATTGTTAAGTGTTACAAATGAGTCAAAGCAATTCCTAAGCAAAATAAGGACTTTGCTTTCAAATGACATCCTTTGGAGTTGATAAAGTGATAAGAATGCCCGGATTTTCTCCAACTTTTACTGTACAAGGGCAGACATATCATCAAACTGGATCACTATTTCCAGAAGGTAATGATCAGCATAAATTTTTGCAGGTTTATTTTATGGGTGATGAACAAAATAAAGTAAACCGTCGTTGCCAGTATATTGAAGGAGTAGAAAGAGAAACAGTATTGAGAGAAAATTCAACAAATGTTACTGAGTCCCAATGTTTTGCTGAAGATTTTTAAAAGTGCAATAGACAACTGGCCTTCAAATAATTACAAAGTTGTCATTCATGCTGATCGAACTCCACGTGGTGAACATGAGCGGAGTTATAATGCACCGATGGTCAATGAAGTTGCTGTTTTGGTTACTGGTGACATAGTGTTACGGGCACATGATAATACGCTACAGCGTATAGCCGATACTCATAAATTTTATGATGCGTTGCAGTACCCATTAATATTCAATAAAGGTGAACCAGGATATCATTTTAATATTCCAGTCGTTAATCCAACAATGGAACAGCCAATTCCAAATAAAAAAGTTTCCGTATGGACTTTTATGCGTATTACATGATGCTTCGAGAGCATGACTTTAATCTCCTTCTGCGTACAAGGCAACTTTTCCATCAAATCTTGGTAGATATGTATATTAAAGTAGAGAACGAACGTCTTCGTTACATTGCTCTAAACCAGAAAAAATTACAAGCTAAAAATTATATACATCTACAAGATGCGATTAGCGCAGATGATAATATTAGACCTAACGACATTGACAAAATGGTTATTTTACCGTCCACTTTCGTGAACAGTCCCCGTTATCTACAAGAGTACACTCAAGACGCATTTACTTATGTACGAACTTATGGAAGGCCAGACCTCTTCGTAACTTTTACCTGTAATCCTTCGTGGCTGGATGTAACTCAAGAGCTTATGTCTGAGCAAAAAGCCACAGATCGACATGGCATAGCTGCCCGCGTATTTCGTTTAAAGGTTCAGAAATTAATGAACGTTGTAAGGAAAAGTATTTGGAGACGTCCAGTGCCATATGTACTCCACTGAATGGCAAAAACGAGGTCTGCCACATGTGCACATATTAATTTGGCTAAAACAGAAGATACTTCCTAATCAAATCGACACCATAATTAGTACTGAAATTCCAGATCTAGAAGAAGATAAAAATCTGTACGAGACACGGTTATTAAAAACATGATTCACGGTCCCTGTGGAGCTCGCAATCCAGTATCACCTTGCATGCAAAATGGCAAGTGTACAAAAAAGTATCCTCGAAAACTGATTAGAGAAACAGTTCACAGTGATAAGGGTTACCCGTTATATAGACGAAGGGCGCCTGCTGATGGTGGTAATCAAGTTGACATTCGGACTCGCAGTGGGAAAATCAAGAGTTTTGATAATAGCTGGGTTGTGCCCTATTCGTTGATTTTGTGTAAATTATTCAACGCCCACATTAATGTTGAAGCCTGCAATTCTGTACGTGCGATTAAATATATTTACAAGTATATCAATAAAGGAAACGACCAGGTGATCTTCAATCTGCGTAATGAAGGTGTTGTAAGGCCCTCAATGAAATACAAACTTATCAAGCAGGAATATATTGTTGCGTTTTCGGGGGTTCGAAATGATTGAAGCCGAAGAGTGGGATCCAAAACAATTTTATTCTTGGCCAAAACAGTCCTCCACAAATTGTAGAACAGTTCGAGAAAGTCACGTACAATCAATGAAAATACTGATAACACAGATGTAATACACTAACAAAAGCAATAGTAAACACTCAGCACAAAAATAATAACTCAATAAAAGCAATAACACACGCACTATGCAATCGGCTCTCTCTCTCTCTCTCAAGCAGAGAGGTATCACTTGCATGAAAGCTGAGATCTGACTAACTGACTAGCCGGCTCGGGCCCTTTTATACCTTTCGGTCAGAAACCTCTTGCACTTGCCAGAATAATCGAGAAAGATCTAGCAAAATCCGGAGCGTACGAGAAAAGCTCAATACAGTAATACATTCAATACAATAGTGTTACAATACCGCGATAGGGTTGCCAGACAGGGTTATTAGGAGCAGGGTTGCCATGGTCGCCAAGCTTATCGCCCACATTTGGCGATATATCGCCAAATTTGGCACCAAAAATTAAGTCGCCAAATTCGTCGCCAACTTGGCGCTAGCTGCAATATTTGGCGAGTTTACCATTTAAACCAATGTTAAAGCATGGGGCCGTGCAATGCAGTGGAAATGATATTACAGGTAAACAGGGTTGAAATCACATTAGATACGACAAATTAAACTGTAGAAATGAACACAAATGAGTAGAAACAATTAGAATAAGACTAAATTCGTAACATTGCCCCCCCTCTCAAGAACTGCACGTCCCGGGCAGTAGGACCCTTCATCAGACGTTAACATAATAATAAAGCAATTGATTAAAAACAATTAAATGAATATGCAATAATAAACATGTAATACATAGTACAAAATAAACACCTAATGCATAGTACAAAATAAACACGTAATGCATAGTAGAAAATAAACACTTACAAAACAATAAACAAAATTATTTACAAGATTATTTACACACTAACTTATTTATATAAGACCATGGTCAAAATAAATTACACGATTATTGACACACTAAGAATTATGGCCATAATATGGAGCAAGCCTGTCGTAATGAACGACTCTAGGCTTCGAATTCGTTGACTTACGGATCCGGATTACGACGTCGTTTATTATCTTTAAAATTGTATAAGGACCGTCCCAATGCGATTGTAGCTTAGGAGAAAGTCCTTTGCGTCGAGTCGGGTTGTAGAACCACACCTTGTCACCTTCCTTGAATTGATGTCCTGTGGCTTTTTGTGTCGTACCGAGTCTTCATCTTCTCCGTCCTCAGGTTGATCCGTTCTCGAGCCAAATTGTGTACATCTTCAAAACGTGCCTGGAGATTCTGCACGTACTCCTCAGGCGATGAAGGTGTATCCGGAGGGCGACCAAACAGCAGGTCACAAGGGAGACGAAGATCTCGGCCAAAAAGCATCTGGGATGGTGAATATCCGGTAGTCTCGTGAACGGCGCTGCGGTACGCTAGCAGAAAGAGAGGAACTTTCTGGTCCCAGTCTTGTTGGTTCTTGGAGACCATCAGTGAGAGGTTATTCAGGATGGTACGATTAAACCTCTCCCACCATGCCATCTGACTGTGGGTGCAAAGGTGTGGTCTTGGTCTTGTCAATTCCGAGTAGTTCACAGACCCCGTTCAATACCGCAGAGACGAAATTTCTTCCCTGATCGGAATGAAGTTGAAGAGGTACCCCATATCTCGATATCCAGTGCTGCACTACAGCCTCCGCTACGGTGGGGGCTTCCTGATCCGGAATGGGGTACACTTCGGGCCATTTCGTGAAGTAGTCAATGACAACAAGTAGGTATTTATTACCAGACGCAGTCCTTGGCAGAGGTCCCAGGATATCGAAAGCGATACGTTCGAAGGGTGCTCCAACATTGTAGCGATGCAGCTTCCCTCGGCTACGTATCTTTGGCCCCTTCCGAGCTGAACAGGCATCACAGGACTTGCACCACTGTTCCACGTCAGCTCTCACTTTACCCCAGCAGAATCGCTCTCGAACTCGGTGCAAAGTTTTCATGACGCCGAAATGACCTCCTGTTGGGCTGCCATGCAATTCTTTGAGTACCTCTGGGATACGAGATCGAGGAAGTACTAATTGCCACCTGAATGTCTTTCCATCCTCTGATTCGAATTTTCGGTATAGAACACCATTCCTGAGATGTAGAGAATTCCAGAGGGCCCAATACTGCTTAGTTGTAGGACTATAAGCCGAGATGTCCTGCCAACTTGGTTTATTGCTGGAAGACTCCATAAACTCTATAAGGGGTTTAATATCAGGATCCGCCATCTGGTCTTCTCGAACTTTCTCGTCACCCAGGGATCGGGTGGCGTCGCTGTTGAAGTTGTTATTTGGCGTATAGCATAGTCATATTTGGTCTCTACTCTGGAACAATGACGACAATTTTCTGGGCATGGTCTTCTTGAAAGGGCATCAGCATTTCCATGCGAGGAGCCTTTACGATGTCTGATGTCAAAGTAATACTCGTTGAGCCGTTGTATCCATCTGGCTACCTGGCCTTCAGTATTTCTAAAATTCATTAGCCAGGTTAAAGAGGCATGATCGGTACGTAGAAGAAATTTTTGGCCATAGAGATAGTGATGGAAATGCTCGATGGCTTTCACAATAGCCAGTAGCTCTTTTCGAGTGACACAATAATTTCTTTCCGGTTTCGATAAACTCTTACTCCAATAAGCTACGACTCGTTCCTGGCCATCTATTTCCTGAGATAATACTGCTCCGACACTCTCATTACTGGCATCAGTGTCCAAGATAAATGGCTTGTCCGGTTGTGGATATATTAAGATCGGTGAAGACGTCAAAGCTTCTTTAAGCTGGAGGAAGGAATCTTCACATTCTTTTGTCCACTGAAACTTTTGTTTACTTTCTGTTAGCTTGTGCAAGGGTCTTGCGATGTTAGAGAACCCTTTCACGAACTTTCGGTAATAAGTACATAGTCCCAGGAAGCTTCGCAGCTCACGGAGGTTTTCAGGGCGTTTCAATTCTTTACGGCGGACACTTTTTCGGGGTCCGTACGAACACCTTCTGCAGAGATGATGTGTCCCAGATAATTGACTTCTTTCTGGAAGAACTTGCATTTCGAAGGGTTTAGCTTCAAGTTAGCGTCGCTTAATTTTGATAACACCTTCCGGATATTTTGAAGATGTTCTTCAAACGTACGCCCTCCTATTATGACGTCATCCAGGTAAATAAGGCAAGCTTCAAAAAGTCAGACCCTTTAGCACGGTCTCCATCAGCCGCTCGAAAGTAGCTGGCGCATTGCAGAGCCCGAACGGCATGACTTTGAACTGCCATAGTCCTTGGCCGGAAGTGAATGCTGTTTTTCTCTATCTTCGGGATGGATCTCCACTTGCCAGTATCCGCTCTTTAAATCTAAAGTCGAGAACCATTTATGACCGGAAAGGGTATCCAGGGTGTCATCTATCCTTGGAAGAGGGTAGCTGTCCTTCTTGGTGACGTCGTTAAGAAGTTTTCGATAGTCCACGCAAAATCTTGTGGAGCAATCTTTCTTACGAACCAAGACGATTGGAGATGCCCACGGACTCGAAGACGGTTCTATGATGTCATTTTCCTGCATCTCTCGTAGTAGTGTTCCGACCTCTTCCTGTTTAGCAAACGGCAAGCGTCTTGGGTGCTGTTTAATCGGCGGATGGTCTGCTGTATCAATTCTGTGTTGTGTCACTGTCGTATGGCCAATATCGCTACTGTTTCTAGAAAAAAACACGTCTTCAAATTCTTGGAACAGTCTTTCTGCGGAGCTTTTCTGTTCGGGGGACAATTCAGCATTTTCTAGAAGGTCGGGAGTCAACTGTTGAGGCGAGTTGGATAGGAGCAATCTCGAACTTTTGCAGACACACGTTACTGGACTGCAGGTTGCCAACACTTCACCTTTCTGGAACACTCTAGGTTTTTCAGTTACGTTGCAAATTCTTACCGGGATAGTTTTTTTTTTTTTCTGGAAAGGTCCACTAGCGTCGAAGCTATTAGCAATCCATTCGCTTTATTTTCCGCAGATCCAATTAGGCCAGAGTTGAAACTCACATCGTTACCGATGTATCCAGGTACTATGATTTCAGTCCTTGGGGGAATGGTATTATTCTCGTTAGCGGTTACCTGTCGAATAGATTCTGTCCTGTGTTCAATTTTGAATATAGTGACTTCTTCGTGTATGGAACGTAATTCGTTCTTGTTGAAGTCTAGAATGAAACCATGCTCCTTTAGAAAGTCCAGTCCAAGAATGAAAGGGTCTGCAATATCTGCGACATACACAGCATGTTGGTAGGTAGTGTCTCCAAACTGGATCTTGACTTTTAATTTTCCGTGAATATCAATCTTTTCCCCGTCACGGTCTGTAGCACCACGCGGGGTGGGGTCCAGATAAGTTTCTCTTTTAATTTTTGAGCCAGATCGTTCCGAATGATAGACACATTGGCTCCTGTATCGATGATCATGTTGCAGGAAGCTCGTTAACATGTCCCATTATAAAAATTCCATTCTCACCGGTACTCTTTGTCGAAATTTGACACACTGGAATGTGGGGCTTTCCAAAATCTGGCAACCTCCGCCCCACGAGATGGTCATTAATTAGTTTTCCGACACCTCCTTCTGGAAGGCGCTTATTAGTTTCAGCGCCTTGGCGTTCCCGGCAGCTTCTCTGCAGATGCCCTTCTCGATCGCAGGTCCAGCATTTAAGGGTCTTCTTCCCGTCTGCTTTCTGGGACATCAAAGACTCAACTCTATTCATGAAGCTTCTCATCTGTCGCTCTAACCGCTCCACACTTGAGTTCGACGTGTCCGATTCGTTGACGGCTCGTATGGGGTGTCTGTCCTTTCGTGTTGCTTGCTGGGCTGCCCCGAATTTCATAGCAAACACTAGGGCCCCCTTTAAGTCCTTGAGATCCGCCATTCGGAGAGCTTTCTGGATTTCCGGATCACGCACCCCGTCGATGAAGTGTTGCAGCGCCAGGACTTCTCTTACTTCAGTCGGACAGTCAGAAAACGCCAAGTGAGAAAGCCTCTCGACGTCCGTCGCCAGTTCTTGGAGCGTTTCGGACACTTTCTGCTGCCGTGACTTCAGCTGGAGTCTGCTGTAATCCTTCACACATTTCTCTCCGAAGCGTAACTCCAAAGCATTAACGAGAGCGTCGAAATCCAGCCGCTGTGTTTCCGGCAAAGTTTGCAAAATGTCAGCAGCGTCGGCTCGAAGAGAAGCAGCTAACTGGCAGGCCTTGGTCTGGGAGTCCCACTGGTTTGCATCCGCCACTATGGAGAATTGGGTCTTATACACCTGCCAAGAGGACTTTCCGTCATATGTAGAAAGCTTGATGGAAGGCTTGGAATAAGGAGCTTGAAACTTAAATTCATCCCCTTGACCAGTCATGACTTTCTGCTTCAATTTCTCTAGTTTGCTCTCTATATCTTCGAATTTATTTTCAAATTTGTTCTCTATATCCACAAATTTGTTTTCGAATTTATTTTCCACCGACTCGATTCTTCCTTCCATTTCTTCAAATTTCTTGTCCATAGTCGTCAATTTGTCGCCAATGCCCTTCAAATCACTTTTCAACTCTTCCTTGTTCGCGGTCAACTCCGATTTCAATTCGCCCATATTGGCATTCATGCTGGCGGTCAATTTTTCTAGAAGAGTCTGGAACTGGGCCTCCATCGCTCTTGTTGTTGGCATTCAACCCCACTTCTGACACCAATTGTTGCGTTTTCGGGGGTTCGAAATGATTGAAGCCGAAGAGCGGGATCCAAAACAATTTTATTCTTGGCCAAAACAGTCCTCCACAAATTGTAGAACAGTTCGAGAAAGTCACGTACAATCAATGAAAATACTGATAACACAGATGTAATACACTAACAAAAGCAATAGTAAACACTCAGCACAAAAATAATAACTCAATAAAAGCAATAACACACGCACTATGCAATCGGCTCTCTCTCTCTCTCTCAAGCAGAGAGGTATCACTTGCATGAAAGCTGAGATCTGACTAACTGACTAGCCGGCTCGGGCCCTTTTATACCTTTCGGTCAGAAACCTCTTGCACTTGCCAGAATAATCGAGAAAGATCTAGCAAAATCCGGAGCGTACGAGAAAAGCTCAATACAGTAATACATTCAATACAATAGTGTTACAATACCGCGATAGGGTTGCCAGACAGGGTTATTAGGAGCAGGGTTGCCATGGTCGCCAAGCTTATCGGCCACATTTGGCGATATATCACCAAATTTGGCGCCAAAAATTAAGTCGCCAAATTCGTCGCCAACTTGGCGCTAGCTGCAATATTTGGCGAGTTTACCATTTAAACCAATGTTAAAGCATGGGGGCCGTGCAATGCAGTGGAAATGATATTACAGGTAAACAGGGTTGAAATCACATTAGATACGACAAATTAAACTGTAGAAATGAACACAAATGAGTAGAAACAATTAGAATAAGACTAAATTCGTAACAATATGTTAATAGTAATGAAGCAGCATGGCGGCTGCTTGGTTTTCCATTACATGAAAGATATCCCACTGTTACACATCTTGCAGTGCACTTAGTAAATAGACAGCGTGTTTTTTTTTTAGGAAAATACCTTTCAAAACAAGATTTTATCTCCTCTTAAGACCACGCTGACTGCCCTTTTCCATCTTTGTCAGAATGATACTTTTGCAAGGACATTACTATACTCTGAGATTCCCCGTTGTTATGCATGGAACACCTCTAAAAAAGAGTGGCATCGTCGTATTCAAGGTACACCTGTTGAAAATCAACCTGGGGTTACAGCATCGGATGCTCTTGGTCGTATTTATACCGTACATGTTACAAATTTAGAATGTTTTTGTCTGCGTATGTTATTGCATCATGTTAGAGGTACAACTAGCTTTACAGAACTTAAAATTGTCAATGGTCAGGAATGTCAAACGTTCAGAGAAGCTCGGCGATTGTTAGCAAATGATAATCATTGGGATGAAACTATGGAGGAAGCCGTACAATGTCGATCACCAGATAAAATCAGGGAACTTTACGCTACGCTTTTATCTTCTTGCGGTCTTTCTAACCCTCAAACTCTTTGGGATAAGTATAAAGAATACATGGCTGACGATATTTTACATCAACTGCAGCAAGTACATACAGATATGACTTTCAATGAACATATCTACAACGAAACGCTAATTATAATCGAAAATAAGGTTTTTACAATGATTGGAAAAAATTAGATGATTTTGGAATGCAAAGTCCTCGACGAGACAACAGGGACAATTTTAATAATGAAATTACTGGAGAGCTAGATTATGATTTCATAGCACTGCAACATCGAGTGGCAGAATTAGTTCCTCAATTACTTCCAGAGCAAAATCATGTTTTCCATCAAGTTTTACGTAAAATTGACTCCGGCAATGGTGGACTTTTCTTTTTCGACGCACCAGGAGGAACTGGAAAAACGTTTTTGCTTAACTTATTATTAATGTCCGTCAGAAAAGACAAAAAAAAATAGTAGTTGCTGTAGCTTCTTCGGGTATTGCCGCAACACTATTAAACGGCGGCCATACAGCACATTCCGTTTTAAAATTACCATTGAATCTGATACAGGAAGACTCGCCCATCTGTAATTTCAGTAAAAGTAGTTCGCGAGGTAGGATGCTGCGAGAATGTAAGCTTTTAATGTGGGATGAAAATACAATGTCTCACCAGAAGGCAATAGAAGCTTTAAACCGGACTCTTCAGGACTTACGAGATAGTACAGATATAATGGGAGGAATGGTAGTTTTATTGGCTGGTGATTTCTGACAAACTCTCCCAGTCATTCAGAGGGGGACACCAGCAGATGAGATTCAAGCATGCATTAAATCATCAAACTTATGGTCAAGAGTTGAAAAACTCAACCTGAAAATGAATATGAGAGTGCATCTTCATAATGACGTAGATTCGGGACTTAACGCGGAAATGTTGTTGAAAATTGGTGATGGTTGTTTAGAGGCTGACGCTGAAGGTTATCTATCACTATCAAGAGAATTTTGCAATTTAGTAGAAAATGATATGGATCTTATTGCTCGTGTTTTTCCGGAATTGCAACAAAATTTGAGTTGTGATCAGTGGTGGTGCGCAAGAGCAATATTAGCACCAAAAAATGAAGTAGTTTCTAGGGTCAACACTGACATTTTAAAAGAGGTGCAAGGAGAAATGAAGGAATATTTGTCAATAGATACAATTATAGATACGGAACTTAGTACTTCATATCCTGTGGAGTTTTTAAATTCACTCGAACTGTCGGGTGTACCGTCACATAAACTTCAATTGAAACTGAATGTACCAGTAATGCTTATGCGAAATCTAAATGCTCCTCTGTTATGTAATGGAACAAGGCTTCGGATAACAAAATTGGGGCAAAATATACTTGGTGCTACTATTTTAACAGGTGTCGGTAAGGGAAAAAGTGTTATTATACCTCGGATTCCAATTATTCCCACTGACCTTCCATTCCAATAAAAGGGTTCAGTTTCTCGTCAAGCTTAGCTTTTCTGTAACTATTAACAAAGCACAAGGGCAGAAATTACAGGTAGCGGAAGTGCATTTAGAAAAGCGATGCTTCTCTCATGGTCAACTATGCGTAGCCTGTTCGCCAGTGTCTAATGCCCGGAATTTACACATATTTGTACCCAACGGAAAAACTTATAATATAGTCTACAAAAATATCCTAGATTAATACTCTACATTTTATCTTTATAAATTGTAATAATTCAAAATTATTTATTTTTGTTACAGTGAAATATATTTTAACATTTGTTGCTGTTATTCAATAAAGCATATTTTAAGGTTTTGAAACTTCATTGCATGGCGTAATTTTTAAAAATGGATAATTCCAGCCAAGATATAAAATATAGTTAGCATATTGATTCATTTCTATTGTACCGATACTTATTTAATGACTTAAATGCGAGCGAAGCCGCGGGTAAAAGATAGTATTATTATAATTTAATTTGTTAAAGGATTAAGTTTAATATCTTAATAAAGCTATATTAAGATAATGTATTCGGCTAGTTCTTCCGTTAATCCTACACCTCTAGCTCACGCTGATACCCAAAGAGATAATCACTCCAGTGGGGATTATCACACATGGGTCTTCGAATAGCATCGTGTGGTCTTTATCAACCAGTCCCCCATCAGTCTTATTGAAGACGATAAATGAATTCGTGAAAAGAAGCAATGTAATCAGCGCAAGATCCAAGGTTCATTTTGAAAGCCACACATCCAAGCAATATGGTGTGATAATGTGGGGAATAATTACGTATGATGCTGCCTAGATGATATTTATTATGAGCTCCCAATGACAACACCCAATGCTACGTTCAAGAGATTTTGCAATTAGTTGCGGCAACATTCTTGAGCTACCAGTTTCAATCACTTTTCCAACACGACAATGCTCAATCACATATTCGTGTCGTCTCTAGAGCTCCAACATTTTAACATGGCCAATATTCTCACCAGATATATCTCCGATTGAGAATCTATAAGATTCCATGACATGAGACATCACCACTACACCATAATCTTTAGGAGCTACGCATTATAGTTCAAGGAGCATGTGTGGAATAGATTGTCTCGGAGGATTTCATAAAACACCTATACCACTCAGTATCAAGGAGCTTGGTATTAGGAATAACTTTGGTCATATTCCCCACTTAATAATAACACTATTTTGTATTTAGGCAAAAACATTTGTGAATTTCAGTCTAAAATCTTGATATCTTTTATAAACATTTCACAAATCTTGTACATTTCCTTACACTCTGACTATTCCTTCCTTGTGTAACTTTCTTTTTTGTCTTAGAGTATATTCCGAGTCAAATTACGCTGACTGAAACATTATTAACTTAAAACAAGCTTAAAAATATAAATTAAAAGCAAAAAAAATGTTTAAAAATTAGTGAATTGTACAGGCCTTATCAAATATGAGTAGCACTGAAATAAAAAAAATTAAAAAAATACAGTAAAAGGAATCGAGAACAAGAATACAAAAATAATAATAAACAAAAACTGCTTATAAAACTTGACAATATATGTATCTCACGATTTAAGAAAACATTTTGAATGAACAAAAAAGGAATAATACCCTAATACTCTTTCTTCTAAACGACTTCAACATTAAATAAGGTGAAGAAAAATTTATAACTTTTGCATTAAAATAAAATTTCAACTAAAATCAGTCAATATTTTTTTAAAGATTAATTTGCATAACAGAGTACTTTTTTTTTAAAGTACACGTTTTAATTTTCCAAAATTATTAATGAATGTTAATAACCTGTGATGTGTGTAATACTATTGAAACAAAGAGACTAAAAAAAATTTGCACATACTTGAAAAATTCCTTCAATTTAATCAATACTGTTTTCGCAAATGAGGTACGCTCTACAGCACGGATGTCAAACTCGCGGCCCACTGAGGACATTTTTGCGGCCCGGCGATTATATCGGCACACAATAATCTTTATATATAAAAATCTTCTGTGCGTGTGTATGTGACAAAACTCCTCCTAAACGGCTGGATCGATTTTGATGATTTTTTTTTGTCTGTTCCAGTGGATTCGAGAATGGTTTAGATTCACAATTCGGTCCGATATCGCAATTAGTTAAAGAGGTATTAATTAAAAACATTTAACTCAATATTCACCTACATTCTTGTAACAAAGTTATTGTTATAAAAAGGACGTAAGTTGGCGTCGAAAATCGATTTTCAACCAACGTGGCCAAACCGGGTCTTCATTGTTACAAAAAAGCAGACAAATCATGCTTTTTAGCCTTTTTATTAATATCTTTTCAAATAATGTTTATAAATACATATAATTCTTCTGTGCGCGTGTATGTAACGGAACTCCTCCTAAACAAATGGACCGAATTAGATGACATTTTTTGTGTGGGTTCGACTGGATTCGAAAATGGCTTAGATTCACAATCCGGTCCGATACCGCAATTAGTTTGGTCGATGCGCCAAAATTGTGTAATTGTTTATAAAAAAAATCATGGGCAATATTCTTGAGGCCACTATTTAGAGCGAAAACTTCAAGGTGAAGTTGTAATTCTACCACAGATCCCAATGATTCTTTCAGACTCACCTACCCATTTAAATGTTTGCAATTTTCAATTCGCTTGGCATTTGCTATGGCCATTAATAAGTCACAAGGTCAAACAATGACAATTTGTGGCTTAGATTTAGGAAACCCTTGCTTTTCGCACAGCCAATTATATGTTGCATGTCCGAGGTTTGGCAAACCATCGCATTTGATTATTTATACTCTTCAAGGATTAACCAAAAACATTGTACATTCATGAGATAATAGCCTTTGTTGCTCTAAATACCTAATAAAGATATTAACTGTAACTGTATATTGTACATTCAATAGCATTACGATAAATGTATTTTTTGTGCATTAAAAAATATACCTGTTATAAAGATAGCTCGAGTTTTATCGTTTTTATCTTTTAATCAAAACAAGTTTAAGTTTCTATTCAGAATAGCTTCTATATTCAACTTAGTTCATAATAAATACATACTTACACGCAATCGATAGGTCGAATTGTGGCAACTGTACATGTGATGATGTCATGTATTGTTGTAATATTATTCTTATGTAATCTGGTATCACTTAATTTTGTTTTCTAAATTGGCAACACCCTGTACAGTCATTGTGTAAACAACAATCATGTAACCTCACTTCTAAGTCATTAAAGCTAAGTTCCGTCCATTCAACTCCGTTTACTTTATTTATAGTACAATGTTAATGACTTTTTTAGAAATATTCTTGAATCGTTTCTGTTTTTAAATTTGATAATGGAACAATTGCTGAAACCTGAAAGATTTGATATAGATCCTACGTGTTCTAATTCGGAAACAAACAAGCGCCATTGGAAAAAAAACTTTTGAAAACTTTTTAGGAGGCATAAAAACCATTGCAGAAGAAAATAAACTTCCTTTGCTATGTAATTACGTAACCTCAAATATTTATCAGTTCATTAATGATTGCACAACTTATGCTCAAGCTATTGCGATACTTGATTCTCTTTTTATAAAGAAACGTAACGTTATATTCGCTAGACATTGCTTGTCAACGCGAAATCAACAAACTGAAGAAACAGTCAGTGAATATTTACAAATTTTAAATCAATTGAGCAAAGACTGTGACTTTACTAATATGAAGGCTGAAGAGTACCGAAAAGAGTATATTAGAGATGCTTTCATACGAGGATTAAAATGTCCTCGTATTCGTCAACGACTCCTCGAAAATGCATCGATGACTCTCGATCAAGCTTTTGAGCAAGCCAGAACACTTGAATCAGCTGAAGTCCATGCAGCTTCTTATATGGGAAGTTCATTCCCTGTACAATCCGCAGCTATGAACACAGAAGATTTTTCAGAAGAAACCGTAGCAACATCAGTGGCTTCCTCCTCAAGGTCTCAAAAATGCTTCTTTTGTGGAAATGACTTACACTCACGAACCCTTTGTCTAGCTAGAGATATTACTTGCAGAAACTGTGGAAAAAAGGGACATTACCAGCGAGTGTGCAAATCTAGACCTGGGAGAAACTCTTCAAATGTGGTGGCTTCTTCAAACACACTGGCAGCTATTTCGGGATCTACTCATTATCTCCAGAAATCAATAATTAAGGCAATGATTAATAATAATATTCAGCTCAGTTCTATAATCGATACAGGAAGCTCTCTTAGTTTTCTTAACGAAAAACATGTGGCAAAATGTAAATTGAAAGTTGAACCATATTTGGGAAAAATATCCATGGCAAACTCCTCTATGGTGACTGAAACAGAGGGTGTTTGTAAAGTTAATTTGAAAATTGAAAACTTCACTTATCAAAATGTGGAACTTTTAGTTATGAAAGATCTTTGTAGTGAGGTTTTGATTGGCCATGATATTCTAAACAGACATTCATCAGTAGAAATTGGATTTGATGGTAATAGACCTCCACTAACAATTTGTTTTTTGGCTGTAGCACAAGTACCTCCTGTTTCGTTATTTTCTAACTTGAATCCAGACTGTAGACCTTTGGTTACAAAATCGAGACGTCAGACTGTTGAAGACAATATTTTTATGGAAGTTCAGAAACTTCTCCAGGAAGGAGTCATGGAACCAAGTAACTCAACATGGAGGGCTCAAGCCTTTGTCATTAGAGGAGAAAATCATAAGCCCAGAATGGTGGTTGACTACTCTCAAACAATTAATAAATACACTTTGCTGAATGCCTACCCTTTGCCTAAAATAGAAGAGGTAATTTTAAAAATTTCAAAAAATAAAGTTTTTAGCAAAATTGATCTCCAAAGCGCCTACCATCAAATTCCTATCCAGGATAGCGAGAGACATTATACAGCTTTTGAAGCTTGTGGAAAGCTCTAACAGTTTTTGCGTGTTCCTTTTGGGGTTACTAATGGAGTAGCTTGTTTTCATTGATAAAATTATTGAGGATGAAGGACTCACCCTTACATATCCATTCATTGATGATGTGACTGTGTGCGGAAAAGATCAGAAAGAACATGATGACAACTTAGAGAAGTTCATGACTGTGGCAAAGGAGTATAATTTGACTCTAAATGAAGATAAGTGTACCTACTCAAGTAATTCTGTCCATTTGCTAGGCTACATTATTCAGGATGGTATAATTAAACCGGATCCTGAAAGACTAAAACCTTTGCGAGATATGCCTGTTCCGAAAGACTCATCTGCATTGCAACGTGCTTTAGGAATGTTTGCCCATTATTGCCGATGGATCCCGGGTTTTCTAAGAAAATACGTCCTCTTCTAGGAAAGAAACAGTTTCCTCTTTCTAGAGATGCTGTATTGACTTTTAATTCACTGAAAGATGATGTGGCAAATGCTGCCTTGGCAACAATTAAAGATGACATACCATTTAGAGTGGAAACTGATTCATCTGATTTTGCGATTGGAGCTACCTTGAGCCAAGCTGGACGTCCTGTTGCCTTTTTCTCAAGAACTCTACATGCATCTGAATTGAGACATTCATCCCCTGAAAAAGAAGCATATGCCATTGTGGCATTGGAGACACTTCTTGATGGGAAAGCATTTTGAAGTATTCACTGATCAACAAGCAGTCGCATTTGTATTCAATCAGCAACATGGTAGTAAAATTAAAAATGAAAAGTTAATCCGTTGGAGACTTGAACTTGCTAGTTTTAAATTTGACATTATTTATCGTCCAGAAAAGCAAAACGTGATTGCTGATACATTATCACGTATAACTGGTGCTTTAACTCCCAGAGTCGACTTATACAATCTTCACAACTCGCTTTGTCATCCTGGAGTGACACGAATGCACTATTGGGTTCGTTGCAAAAATCTCCCTTTTTCTTTAGAGGATATAAAGAAAGTCACAAACTCCTGTTTAATATGTAATGAATTAAAGTCAAGGTTTGTTAAAAATGTTGGAATACTTGTGAAAGTTACTACTCCATTTGAAAGATTGAATCTTGACTTTAAGAGGACTTGGTACCCTAAAAATCATAAACCTTTCATTTTTTTAATTTTCATTTAATCTTATTCTTTGCATTATTATCTTTCGATTGATATATCACTTGTGCATGTCGGAAAGTTAGAAGTTGAATAAAACTTCATTTGAAAACAAATTAGGCAATTCAGCCACACCCCCTTTTTAGAAAAAAAAGCTAAAAAATGCGTTATGATAAAAAAAATCCATTTTATAAATAGAAATAATAACTATAAAAAAGAATGTATAGTATTAAAAGCAGAATATTTCCCAGGCAATACAATAATGTAATTTTTCTTCCTTGTGAAATGTGTGCATGTAAAATTTTTAAATTAAGGCATTTTATATTAATAATTTTATATAATTTCAGTTCTTATTCCTGATATATTTTTCATACAAATGTAATACTTTAATATTATAAGAAGAAAAACAGCTAAAATTTCTGTCGTGACAGAAAAAAAATTTTTTTAAAGTTTTTCTTGAGTTTTCTTGTGCAATTAGTACTCTCTAAAAGTTGATCATTTATAAAAATGTGTGGGTTGAAAACATATGAAAATGCAATTATTTTAAAGAAAAATGTATAAGTAATATCTTAAAATGGTATTTTAAGTTTAACTAAGCTTATATAATAATTATTTTTTCAGAATTATAAACTTTAAAGTGGTTTTCCTCAGTTTGTGTTTTTCGAAACCTTAGTGCATTCAAAATGCTACTCCTTCGACAATTATTTACCAATCACTTCAATTTTTTCCTGCTTGTTAAAAATAAAGCATGTAATAAAATTAGGGATCCGTTTTGCTATAAACTGAATACTTTTTTTAAAAAAAAAATAAGATGTAAGACATGTTGGCTTTTTCGTTGATTTTTAGCCTGTATATCAACATTTTATTTTTTTTCTCGAAAACGAATTAAGTTATTCTAAAATCGATCCCTAAAGTTGTTAAGAACATCCATAAGAATATTATAAAAAAAGTTTCAGGTCAAAAAATTAATTTTTACAAAAGGAGTAGGATTTTAAAATTTTCCCAATTTTCTTCAAAAAATTTAAATTTTTAAAATTGTGTGAATAATATATGAAAATTTTCATCTGGTAACATTTTCTTGAATAGAAACATTGTATAAAATGTTAAAATATAATTTTTAAATACGTAAATAAAGAAGTTTGCTCAAAGGGTGCCAAGTCCCCTTAAAGGACCTTTACCTAGTGTCTGAAGAAATCACTATATTTTAACAATAGTTGATGAATTCTCTAGATTTCCATTCGCAATCCCTTGTAGTGACATTTCTGCAAAAACCGTAATATTGCATTTGCAGAACATTTTCTCTATTTTTGGAATGCCATCATTTATTCATTCTGACAGAGGATCATCTTTCATGTCTCATGAATTAAAATCATTTTTAACTTCTCAAGGAATTGCAACAAGTCGTACTACTCCCTATAATCCAGCAGGAAATGGACAGGTTGAACGTTATGATGGAATAATCTGGAAAACTATACAACTTGCTTTAAGATCTAATAGTATGAAAACTGAACAATGGGAAGGAGTTATCCAAACAGCTCTGCATTCCATTCGCTCCTTGTTATATACAGCAACAAATGCCACTCCTCATGAACGAATGTTTTCTCATCCTCGAAAATCCCATAACGGCTGTTCCATACTTACTTGGCGTACAAAGCCTGGTCCAGTTCTTATGAAAAATCAGATGCGTGCTAACAAATATGAGCCAATTGTTCAAGAAGTGGAATTAATTGAAGCTAATCCTGACTATGCGCATGTAAAACTTGGTGATGGAAGGGAAACAACTGTCTCTATAAGACACTTGGCTCCAAGAGGGGAAACTACCAGATCTGAAGACAACAAGGGTGCAGAGGAAAATGTTCAAGCTTATCCAGATCTGCAGCCAATAAACTCAGGCTCAGCCATTACTTTAGAAGACTCGACTGAACAGAACATGAACACATTAGCATTGCTTACTACATCTCGTCACAGGCAACCTCCTGCATACTTGAAGGACTACATCAGGGACTGAAATAACTAGATTAAAATTAAAGGGGGGTAAATGTAATATTATTCTTATGTAATCTGGCATCACTTAATTTTGTTTTCTAGATTGGCAACACCCTGTACAGTCATTGTGTAAACAACAATCATGTAACCTCACTTCTAAGTCATTAAAAGCTAAGTTCCGTCCATTCAACTCCGTTTACTTTATTTATAGTACAATTGTAATAACTATCTTTATAAAAAACTTCATCAAAACGGTCCAGATTATTACAACTTATTCAAAAAGTTTGTAATTTTCGGATTTAAGACGTGTGTACAAGACAACGTCTGTCGGGACCGCTAGTACATAATAAAGTATCAAAATTTCTCCCGAAATAGGGAAGATAGTAGTAGAGAAGATATGTCAAGTCTCAGAACGTAAACATTAAATTTTGCTTGTTCTTTTATTTATGTTTATGCTAATGTGTTATTCAAAATAAACCTACCTATCTATGAATATTGATTTTTTTGCCACCCACCTAAACTTAAACCTTGTTTGTTTGGCCCAAGTTAGCCTTTATGTTTGATACCCCCGCTCTACAGCTTTCCATGTTTTAGGTCTGAATATCAACATTTTATAATTTTAAGAAACATCTGTTGTTTCGAAATGAAATTGTAAATTTTAAATGAAAATAAGCGTATGTAATAAACTCTAGAGAAGATTTGCTCAACCTTTTTTTACTATGTCCCCATCAGCCATTTAAAAATTCTTATGTTCCCTCTTTTATATGTGTGTGGTAACATGGCTAGCGAGTGATATTATTTTTTTTAATTAATGGATTATTGATCCTTTTTAAGAGAATGGAAGTGCATGTGGAGGATGTTGGATTGATGAGGAATCATCTTGTACCAGGTTATTCCACTTTTCTTCACATTTAGACACAAAAAAGGGAATGAAAACGGCACTACAAAGAAACAAGGATGAAACGAGCTGCATCTGGAAATGACATGATGAAGACAAATACAGAGATTTTCAGAGTCCTTGGTATTTATATGAAGTGGCAATAAAGAGACGGAATCCGCGTGACTTCGATGGGCGGAGACTGTGATTAATGGAAAGATATAGTTCGATAAATTCCGATTTAATCTCACTTTTAAAAATGCAAGCTTTTAACTTCCAAGAGATATGGTTACAATTTTCCGTTTTGTTGGTAGCTAGTTAATTATTTAAGAGGAAATCTCGAAGACCAGGACTATTCAAATTAAAAAGTTGTTTAAGAAAATTAAAGGGAATTATTATATATAAAGGGTGTTTTTTTAGAGGTATAGAACTTTAAATTGCAATAAAACAACGATGTATTATTCGATTGACATGAATTCTTTTTATTCGAAAGATAATCTTGTGGCATTACATTTTAAATATGATTTCTAGCATAGGACTGCCACGGCTGGCTCGGATGTAATCCAATCTGGATGTCCAATTTTCGATGACTTTTTCCAACAATTTTGTTTAGCGATGAAGCGCACTTCTGGTTGAATGGCTACGTCAACAAACAAAACTGCCGCATTTGGAGTGAAGCTAATCCACAAGTGTATGTCGAAACACCGTTACATCCAGAAAAACTGACTGTTTGGTGCGCTTTATGGGCTGGTGGAATCATTGGTCCGTACTTCTTCAAAAACGATGAAGGGCACAACGTTACAGTCAATGATGATCGGTATAGAGCCATGATTACTAACTTTTTCATTCCTGAATTAAACAATTATGATGTCCAGGAGCTGTGGTTCCAACAAGACGGCGCAACATGTCACACAGCTCGTGCCACAATCGATTTATTGAAAGACACGTTTGGTGACCGCCTAATTTCACGTTTTGGACCTGTGAATTGGCCTCCAAGATCTTGTGATTTAACACCGCTAGACTATTTTCTGTGGGGCTATGTAAAGTCATTGGTCTATGCGGATAAGCCACAAACGCTTGACCATTTGGAAGACAACATTCGCCGTGTTATTGCCCATATACGGCCACAAATGTTGGAAAAATCAACAAAAATTGGAAGTCCAGATTGGACTACATCCGAGCCAGCCGTGGCAGTCATATGCCAGAAATCATATTTAAAATGTAATGCCACAAGACTACCTTTCGAATAAAAAAAATTCATGTCAATCGAATAATACATCATTGTTTTATTGCAATTTAAAGTTCTATACCTCTAAAAAAACACCCTTTATATATGTGTGTGTGTCAGGTCCCAGGCTTGCTGGTAAACAAAGGAAGACATCATCTTTAAATAACAGTTCTTTATTCTTCTTGAAGCATAGTAAAACCAACATGGCATCCATTTGGCGCCCAATCTAATGGAACAATAGACAACATCGCAGGGAGTTGTCACCGGTCTTCTCTTTTCGATTATGCTCTGTAACTATGTCAGATGTTGCCATGAATAAGGAAATGGGATCAAGTGTGATCCCTCCATCCTCTATCTGGTTTTGTAATTGGCTTGGTGTTGCGACCTGGTGGTGGGCGGAGTTTGGAAGCAAGGACCAATGGGGTGGTTGGAGCAGACTAGGAGAACCGAGCCTTCCAAATGGATGTTGGTAGTGAGCATGGGGTAAAGCTGTAACTATGTCGAACGAACGAAAATAAGATCGATGGCGAGCGACAGCGAGCGAGCACTTCTACTCAGAATGGATGGCGAAAGAGGGACGGAAGCTAACATGAGAGGAAACCCAAAAAAGGGGAGGGGTGGGTGTAACTATGTCAGCGCTCGCTTTACCTTTAAAAAGTCTTACTCACCCTCAAATCCCTACGCAGTAAAGAGCTCGCTCTAGTTTTTTTAATTATTCACTTAATTTTGAAATTCAAACTTTCCAGACCTGACATATATATATATATATATATATGAAACATGAAACTTTAAGGCTTCATAGAAAATTATAAGTACAGTAAGTAAATTTTCAAACTTGCAATGGAAAACTAAAATAGGAATAAAATTTTAGTGAGACACTTGCGCTTGATGTTTGTTGCAAAGAGATTTTATGTCAATTTAGTTAACTTTAGTCTCAAGTCTCTCCGTTTAGTTACGTCCAGCCTATTTCCTTTTTTTTTCAGCAGCAGATCATTCAGGGCACTAAATCCACGTTAAGTAGCACTACGCTGATTTATACTCTAAATAAGTCCTTTTATGAATTGCCCCCTTAAGAATCAAATTGTTCCTTTGTGGGGTGTAGGTCCCACGTTGAAAAACGCTACTCTAAAGTATACAAAACATCTAAAATTTTAATCTTGCTAGTGGTACTTAAAATATTTTTCTAAGACTGTTAGATTTTTATTTTTAACGCAGTTACTTTTTTTATATAACGGAAGAATGAAAATCTCATTTACCTCAGAACACTGGCGTAGCTAGTTCTGAGGGGACCTTGTATCAAAATTCCTCCAGGGGCCTTTTTTAGATAAGAGAACCCTGTTAGTTGGATTGTAGTTACACATGTTGGGGCCCATGTAGCTTGGGGGCCCCGTATCATTGATACGGCGGTAGCAACACTCCTGCCTCAGAATATCATTAAACAGAAATTTGAAGTTGTCTCGACGAGATCTTGGGCACTTCGAAAAACCAAGGACCCCCAGCAATAAAATGTCTGATAAAATTTGCTCAAATTTAACTTTTTACGTACCTTTGTTACAAATTGTCAATTATTTCTAGGCAGAATTTCAAATGTAATGTTTATTTTTTCTACTGATATCTATTCATTATGGATTCATTTATAAACATTCGCTTGGCGGATTCGCTTACAAAACAGAAAACACTGATTTGTTTTGAAATGTGAGTTTCGTAATATGGTCACGGCGCACGCTTTGATTTGTAAAACGAATACAGAAAAATTCGCTTTTCATTTTTCTTTGTATGTATTTAAAATCCATATGGAAGTAATTACAGTAGGCAAGTGTTTTCGTAATATATCATGAAATTTTATGATTGAGGAAAAAATGTTTTATCAATCTTCAAAGAATATTAAAATTCTTTTTAAATGTTTGAATCTTTCGGAGCACTTTAATATTCATAAAAAATTTAACTGGTACCGTATTCAAAATGCAAGTACTTATAAAAGACTTTCTAAGGCAAATAAATATGAAATGAAAGACATATCTATGAAGTATTTTGGAAAATCTCAACATTCTCGTGTGAAACCGAATGAATATTTTTATATCAATAACCCTGTAAGTGCTGGTAAGTTGCATCAATGTAATTGGTAATATTTTCAAAGAAAATAATAAGATATACTTATTGAAATATTAATAGTATTAATACGGTTACTAAAAGGGATTTTGTATTAAACTCATTTTAAACTTATTTATAACGGGTGATGAAAAAAATGGATAGCTTGCCACAGTATTGAAAGCTGGTAATCATGGAGTAGAAAAGAGGAACAAGCATAAAATTTTTTTGGACAGGTATTTTTTTTAGGGCTTAGATATTCTTTAAAAAATTATTATCTTTGGTAGGTTTTTTAAGAATTTTTTTATACCATTTATCAGACAATTGCATAATTATTTCAAAAGTGTGCTGACTTAAAGTAGAAGAATTTAATGATTTTGTCAAACTGAAAAGACCAGAATTGATTAACAAATTAAGGTGCAGTGCTTCATTATGATAACATCAGATCTTACAGAAGTTTAAGGGTTCATCAAAAGCTGTTGCAATTTGAATTGACACTCATCATATTTTGCAGATCTGGTGTCTTTTTATTTTCATTTGTTACAATCTTTATATAATTTTTTAAGTGTAAAACTATTTGTTTCAAGTTAGGATGTCAAAAAACACTTGGGTTAGTGTTTTGAAAGCTAGAGTCAAAAGTTTATGAGCATGGAATTATTCTACTACTATAAAGAGACAAAAGTATTGAATCAAACTGATTATTAAACTCAAAATGGTCATTACATAATTTTTTTATTTTGTAGGAAAATCTTTGATTTTCAGGAAAATGATGAAGTTACGTTTCAAACATTCCAATAATTATTCATATGGGATTTTAAATAAAATAGTATTTTCTGCTATATATATATTAATTTGATCTGACTATACCAAGCTAAAAATTTTGATTCGGAAACATAAAATTGTAATTTATTATATTCTTATTGAAAATAATTTCTTCATTTTCTGAAACAAAGCTTTCAATCTGTTAAATATCTTATCGAAGCTCAAATTCCCTAGGAGGTACTTACATATTATACCGGCAACCAATTTCAATAAATCAAAGGGGTTGGCAAATGCTGAATATACAGACAGTAATGGAAGCTATTGTTACACACACATGTTCAAATACAATTATAACGATGACTACATTTGGTAATATTTTGTGAATTAGCAACATCTTTTCATTCAATGAAATTAGTCCAAGGTGTAATATATAAGTATCCAATAAGATTATATATTAATGTCAGAGAAAAGAAAGAAAATGAGTTTCTAAGGAATTAATGAATAGATTATTACATATACAAAAAAAAGATGAGCGTTTACTAATGTTGGTTTCTACCACTTAAAAAAAATATTATTACTGTCTCAGATGTTGAAAAGTGAGATCAAGTATATATAGTAACCATGAGCAGGGTGTTCTAACTCATCTCTAAAAAAAAATTTTTTTTCTTTATCCCTATCTGCAATGATCTCTCATTGTGTTATTTAAATTAATGTTTATATTATATTTATATGTTTCTCATGAATGTTGAATGAAAAGTTTTCTTGGTACTTACTATTGCAACAATGCCAACATTCAAGATAATTCTCCAAGTTGGCAACCTCGATTTCGCATGCATCATACGGGCTGAATTGATAACCATGTGCCTCGTTTCATATAATATCACCAATACGGTTGCAATAATACAAAAGTAGCAATTTTTAAATACTGATAAGTGCAATGTCTTAGAATCCTGCAAATTTGATGGTGTGCAGTTTTTTAGTTATTAAATTTACATTCATTATCAACTCATATGAAGAGCAGATAGCAATTTTTATACATTATGAAGGAATTTAAATATTTATACCTATATTTAATCTATAAAAAAATTTTTATGCTTCAAAAGTAAAGGAAAATGTATTATGTTGCAAAAAAATATTACAGAGATATGAAATGCATATATATATATATATTTGTATAATGAAAAGTTAAAACTGCATTGTTAATAAAATGCCTTTTTTCTAAATATGAGGTATTATTTTGAATTATTTGAGATATTATTTTAATAAATTTTTTAAAAAGAACTCAGTTATCTTCTTTAAAAAACTCTAACCGATGTGCTGTGACAAAATGAGTTAAGATAGTTTTAGTGATCTCTGTTATAATTTTGAGAAAACCTCTTAGAGAATATATATATTTAAAATGTGCATCTATGGATTTATATTAACCCCTTGACTGCCACAAGCATATATATGGCTTGCTCATCCGGTGTATTAACTGCTCCTGACACCTTTCCAAATTACAAACTTTTACATTGTGCTACTATCTGTAAAACTATTCCAAAGGCTTTGGAATGCAATACAATGTGATATTGTCCATGAAGGATTTACTTATTTCTCAGAATTTACATATGTATGCCTTCCCCCCTCCTCCCCAATACACCACACAATTTTATGCACCTATGAGAATGAAAAACGGGGCTATGTATATATACCGGGGAGCAAATCATGGAGCTTTTTCTTCCCAGTTAAGAGGTTAAAAATTTGGAATTGAGATAAATTTTCCAATTTGGGAACAATTTATCATATTTTAATGTGTGAAGTTTCGAAACTTTCTATGACATATATATGAAATAGTGTGCTTATCCAGAAAATTTTTCATTTATTTAGATTCCATCGCAGCTCATTTATGTGAAGGTTGGGATGGTAACTATATACTTGAAATAAATCCAGGTAAGTAAAAAGAACAAGACCATTTTTCCTTCTTCCCATTTGTTATTAAAACTCAGATAATTTTTTAAAAATGTTTTTAGGACCCGGTAATTTATCAAAAGCTATTCTGAGATTAGGTGTTCCTTATTTACGTGTGTTTGAAAAAAATGAAGAATTTTTGCTTCAGTTAAGAGTATGTATAATTTTGTTTACATTTTGTGAAATTACAAACTTTTTTTTAAATCAATTCTTTTATTAATGTGTTTTTTAAAAACCTTTAGAAGTTTCATTTATAACACTTAGTTGTATATAAATTGGAAAACCTAAGCTATTTTCAGATTGTTTGGGATCATGATTATTCAAATTATTCAGCTGTAAATATTATGAAAAATTAGCAATTAGTTTCATATATCCTTACCTTCCTCCATTACTTTCATTTTGCAATTTGATTATGTATTTGATTGTTTTAATATTATCTAATAGTGTCTAGGTATATTTGGTACTTGAATCATTTTCATATTTAAATCAGAATGAATTTCTTCTAGAAATATTAAAAATTATTGTATTATATTTTATAATTTTTATGTATGTTAGTGTAATAAATTAAGTATAAATGTGATGTATGTAATGCATGTATGTAATGTCATGTCAAAAAGAAAATATAGTATTACAGAGAGTTAAGTTATACAAACTTAAATGTAATGTATAGATTTATAAAGATTTTCTTTTAAGTTATATAAATATTTCATCATATTTCAAGAGGGAAAACATTTTAGTATGTAAACAATTAGCACTTTTTAACTGTATTATATGAATAAAATTAATTTATTGATATAATTATTCCTTATACAATGATGAATTACTGAAATAAAAATGTATGTAACAGGAAGAATTTTCTTTTTCCTTTACATGAATTTTTGAAACTTTTTTTCTGTGCATTTACAATTATGGTTAATACTGTTCACCCATTTCTTGCATTCCGTTCATTGACATTATCAACCAACAATTTAATTATTATAGAGAGTGTAAAGTGTTAATTCTCCTGAAAAATAATTACCTTAAATTTATATATATCTATAGTAAAAAGTGTGTATAATAAAAAGTTCACTTTTTTTTAACACAACCAAATGAAATGAAACCATTAAGGAAGGATTTTGTGATTCACTTTCACTAGTATAATTAGTGCATTTTGTTGTTTATTAAAGTGTAATAGATTGTTTGGAAGAAATGGGTTTTTCTGCAGAGAAAAAGAAATTAGAAGAAAATTCCTGTTTAAAAAAATAATACAGAGAATGAAATTTATGCAGACAATTTCATTAATTCGGAAACTTAAAAAATGATAAGTTTTTAAAATTTGATGTAGGAGTAGAGAAAAAGAAACCAGTACTGGAAACAAAGTGAATTTAAAGGTTCCTGTGTTGGAAGTAAGGAAGTTTAGTACTGAGGTTCAAGAATTTTTTCTAGGATTTTTGTTTTATTGTTATACCTTTATTCCTAGAATTGAAAAGGGCTTGATTAGTTAAAAATCATTTAAAAACTGAGTGATCAATCAAGTAGTTAAGTAATCAAGGAGAATGACTTGCAATTATGTGTAATCCTTTTAAAAAATACATTTGAAATAGGAAGTATGGATTTTTCCTGGCTATTGGCTTTATCTTAACAAATGTTGAATAATCTTAGACAGTTCTGTTCATATTTTTTCTTTGTTCCAGGAGAAATATTTTTTATGTATGAATTATATTATCTTAAATGTATAGCTTCAGACTAAAAGGTTAAAGGCTATCTTTGCATAATGTTAAATAATAGGACTCTAATTCAGAATATTTTTTCAGATAAAAAAGTGCTCTAACACTTTTATTAAATTATAGGTTCTCTATCCTAAAGAGAGCATCATATTTTCCTTGATTTACTAATTTTTATCTGAGTTGTTCCATTTTTTTTCTGCCGTAAGTCCAGCACTAAATCATTTACTTCTCTTTAAATAAATTTTTTTTTCACAAAACTTATTTTTGCACTATGTGCTTTTTCTATAAAACTGCTGTGAATTTAACAATAAAACAATTTCCATACAGTTCCTTTATACCATATTATATTAAAGAGAATTTTTAAAATGAAGATGAGTAGAATGAATTGATTTTAGTACTGTAAGCTTTCTACTGAAAACAGCATTTTTAAAATTTTAATGTATTGTTACAATAACAATCTTTTTTATTTATGTTTATTCAAAGTTTGATTTTCTACTGTACATTTAATTTTGAAATTAATATCAAAATTATGTAGAAGTAACAGGAAAAAGTGCTGTTTTGGATCTTTTGTATTTTGTTATCACTAACTTCATATCACAAATAATTACATTACAATTCTAGTTTTACTCCCCCAAATTCATGTCTTCAGAATCTTGTACTGACTCCTTGTGTAAATAATCCTTCAATAGTTGAGTCACTATGTTTATTTCGATGAAAAGTATTCTACATACACTTGAAAACAACAATTAAATTATCCATAAAGTATGGCAGAAATATTATGGACCATCTTTATTGAATTATAATTATTTACTTTTGAGACCTTAATCATACACACACTGTCCAATTAATTAAAAACCTTTAAGATTTTCATTTGAATGCATGCTAGGGACAATGTATATAATTTTTTTTCTTATGATGTGGGATACACTGAGTTAGAATGCTAGTATAAGTTAAGTGTAAGAGTGCTTTTCCTAATGAATGAAGTAAAATGGAAAAAGCAACAGATCTTGAACCATCTAAAAAAGGGCCTATTATGGATGCCCATTTAGTGGGGGACCTTGATTTGAAAAAAAACAAATCCTTCTGGGTCCTTAAAAGCCCCAGCGATATCAAAGGTTCGAATCGAAACCCACAGTTCTTTTCTTGAAGACATAACTGCAATTTGAGAACAGTTTTTCTAGAGTGTGATCGACAGCATCTCCAATGAATTGTATTGTAGAACAGGGGCTCTACTGTGCTTCAGCTTACACAAATCATCAACCAAGGCTCATTCCAACAGATTTCAGCTTAAACCATACAGATAATTGCATAAGATAGGAATGTATAGTCAGGTGCCTGTAAGAAAACCATCAATTTCCCAAAATTCTGAAATTGGTTTGAAGTAGAGTTGAGAAAAAAGACGTTGGACCAGATGAATCACGTCACATTTTATTTTGCACTGATGGAAGATGCTGAATTCAGCTTGAATCCCATGAATCCATCTTGTGTTACTCCCGCTTGTGCAAGGGTCTGGTGGGAGTATCATGATATGAGTATGTTCTGCTGGCATGGAATGGATGCCCTGGTGTTCCTCGAGGAAAAACAAATTGCCATGAGATACGTAGATATAGTGGCAGATCAAGTTCACCCTGCAATGTTGCACTTTTACCTTAGTGGCAAAGGATGTTTAATGGACAATCATGCAACTATACATTGTGCTAGAAGTGTTCAAAATTCATTCGCTGAACATCAGTCTGACTTCCAACACTTTCCGGCCACTGCATAGCCTGGATCTTAACTCCATAGAAAATGTGCGGGATATAGAGGGGAAATACTCATCCAACAGCACTCTCCTTTTCCGTCTTTTTTACAAAATCTAAAAAGCTGCATTACTAATGCTTGGTATTCTCTGGACATAAATGCTCTCCAGAAATATGTGGACTCTATGCCCAAATGAATTAGATCAGTTATCTGTTCAGAAGGTAGTCCAAAAAAATATTGATCTTGGGTTTCTTAATTCATTGGCCTGTGAGTGTATTTATCTGATGAAATCTGCAGAAAGATTGGCTTATAGTTCTTAAAAGCACTTTCTTTTGGTGGGGTGACCTGTTTTACAGTATACTTGATTAATTAAAAAATCACTATAAATTTTGCTAACTTTATAGTTATTTGGATATGGAACTTGTTGGTGTTTTAGTGTAAATCAACATTTTCAATCTAATAAATTCTTTTGAAATTTCTATCATCAATGTAATTTGTTAATTTAATAACAAATATTATCTTTTAAAGGTTTTCATAATATAAGATAACAAATCAGTTGATTTCTGTTTTTTTTTTGTTTTTTGTAGGACATACCGAAAGAGCATAGTAATTTTGAAATCATTGAAGACGATTTTTTCTCTTTACCATCTATAGAAAGAGCATCTGATTATACTTCTAAGAATGACGCAACCAATTTTTTTCATAATGTTCCTCAACTTTCTTGGGAAGATGGTACACAAGTTGTTTCTTTTTACATTGAATATTATTATATAATTATATATTTTTTTCTACATTTATATCTGATTGAAGAGGTATCAAATGGCTAAAAAAGTTTATTTATTGAAATCTGTATCCAACAAATTTAATTTTTATTTTAAGATTTTTTTTCTCTAAGAAAAATTATATTTTGTATTAAAGTATTATATACATTTGTTTTAATTTTCAATTAATGTCTTTATTTAAAAGTTTCACATTAGGAAAGTATAAAGAATGTTGTATGATAAAATTTACATGATATTTCAAAGATGCTAATATTTGGTGAAAGTCCTATCTAAAATTAATATGTACAATGACTTATTTTAATTATAATTTATAATACAATCAACTCTTATTATTTTGGACACATTAAGAGTAGAAAATTTTTATTCAGCTAAGCAAGTGCCAAAGTTAAACAAATTCCACTTAAAACTAAGCAATAAATTTAATATTTAAGTAAATGATTGAACATAAATGTAAGTTACAAAAAAGACTGTAAACCAGTCAGAAAAAATTATTAAGTTATGAAGTTAAAGTTACTATTAGCTTAGCTTCCTTTGCATTAGATTTGGTTTGGCCATGAAATGACAAATGAAATTGACTGAATATTATAATTTACGTAAAAAAATCAGGTTTTTCTACAAAAGTATTTATCTATTAATTTATTTATCAGTGCAAAATTTAAAAAAGTAAATTCCAGAAAAGCATCATAATTGGGCCATTTACTTTTTTATTTACTTAAAATTCAAGTCATTATATTGAATTCACAATTAAACATGCGAGCAATCAAACCTGTAAGAAAATTTTAAAGAATACCACTCTTTTAGACAAAGTTTTCCAATGTGTTTAAGGAAGTAATTTCAGTGATTCCTACTTTTGCCATTTGCATAATAAAGGGTGTTTTTTGAGAGGTATAGAACTTTAAATTGCAATAACACAATGATGTATTATTAGATTGACATGAATTTTTTTTTATTCGAAAGATAATCTTGTGGCATTACATTTTAAATATGATTTCTGGCATATGACTGCCATGGCTGGCTCGGATGTAGTCCAATCTGGACGTCCAATTTTCGATGACTTTTTCCAACATTTGTGGCCGTATATCGGCAATAACACGGCGAATGTTGTCTTCCAAATGGTCAAGCGTTTGTGGCTTATCCGCATAGACCAATGACTTTACATAGCCCCACAGAAAATAGTCTAGCGGTGTTAAATCACAAGATCTTGGAGGCCAATTCACAGGTCCAAAACGTGAAATTAGGCGGTCACCAAACGTGTCTTTCAATAAATCGATTGTGGCACGAGCTGTGTGACATGTTGCGCTGTCTTGTTGGAACCACAGCTCCTGGACATCATGATTGTTCAATTCAGGAATGAAAAAGTTAGTAATCATGGCTCTATACCGATCACCATTGACTGTAACGTTGTGGCCTTCATCATTTTTGAAGAAGGATTCCACCAGCCCATAAAGCGCACCAAACAGTCAGTTTTTCTGGATGTAACGGTGTTTCGACATACACTTGTGGATTAGCTTCACTCCAAATGCGGCAGTTTTGTTTGTTGGCGTAGCCATTCAACCAGAAGTGCGCTTCATCGCTAAACAAAATTTGCTTATGAAAATCGGGAACAACGGCAGTCTCGTTTTGGGCACAATTGAAAACGTTGTTCAGGCATGAGTCTATTCATGATGAATTGCCAAACCAAACTGTGAATAAATCACTTGACAGCTGTTAAATTGGTCACCATCTTGGAAATTAATGCGAACTTTTTTAAACTTCTATACCTGGAAAAAAACACTCTGTACATACAACCATACACACACCAGTGGCACACACTGGAATTTTTCCAGGGAGGGTTCCAGGGTCGAAAGTCCACCATTCTCGTATCATGCTCCAATACGTCATCCAACATATTCCTTTGATTTTGTCAGTTTTCGGGAACAAAATACAGTACAAAATTAATTATTGAATAAATAATTAATATTCATTGTGATAAACTTAATTATTAATAACAAATACTTAATTAAATTTTATGTACTATATACAGGGGATTAAAATCAATCGAGAGAAAAAATTAAGGGCTATGAATGAGGGTCCGGACTAGGGACCCTCCTCCCTTATGTGTGCCACTGACTCACACACATAAATACGCTTTTATTTGATAACTATTGAGAATCATTTTTTAAATTCCAAAGTATATAGTGACATATTTTAGTATGCATTAATTTTTATTCTACATCATGAATAATTTTTCAAATTAATGGCATAGTTGTATTATTCATTTGTATTACTTTGTTAAACTATAAGTTTAAGAAGCTATTGTATAGTATTGCCATTACGAGATAGTTTCTGAATCTCATATACTGTTATTCTGAAATATTTTTAGGAGTTCCATTTAGAATTTTTTCAGTCATATATAGTAAGAAAAGTATAAAATTTTTGAGATTCTTACTGGCTGCATTATCAAAACGAACTTCAGTTTTTTCTTATGGACGTTGTGAACTCTTCTTTTTGTTGCCACAGCTAGAATATTCAGTAAGTAGTTTTAATTATGCTATTTTTTAAAAAATCTCTACTTTATACCATAAATAAATTGGAACACACGAATGAAGATTTGTATGTTTTCATGCAAAACTTAACTGTATTTCAAAAAAATGTGCTAAATAAAAAGACATTACTGGTATTACCATTGTGCCTCCTATAATGCAGTTCCTTGAAAATACCACATTGTGGAAAATATCATTACAGGAGACACGAACTTTTTTTTTTTTTTTTTTAATACAAAAACTGGGATTTGTTTCTTTAAAGAGAAAAATTACCTGTTCTGATGTAACATTTTGGTCATTTTTTAATTTATGTACATAAAAACATATAAAAAAACTTAAATAAAATTCAACATAATGTAAAAACTAAAAAGATTATGATTTTATATTAAAATCAAAATGAATCATTAAGTTATACTCACAAATTTATTCCTCATCCTCACTTATTTTAGTTGTTTTAAAACGTTTGACTGGCCTTATTTCAAGCAGATCTGGACTTGTTTCATTGATAAGTTCCACAACACTTCCTGTTGGTTTAGATTTTAAAAATCTGTCATTATATGTTTCCACTTTCTACAGCAGAGGATCATTCTCTAAAATGGGAATTTTCATCTGTTTCAGCAAGTCCAAATATTTTTCTATACCTTTCGGAATGAAATTTTTGGTTTCTTCATTGAAAACATCATCAGAATTATCTTCAATCAGAAATGAATTGGATACAACTGTCACCAAATCTGCAATGTTTGTATTATTTTCTATAACTTTTACTCTAGAATATCATCAACAGTTATTTCAGTGAGTTCCTCACCTCCTATTATGTGTGTGAGTCTTACTATGTTATATTCACAATGAATTGGCTAACAACATTTTCTTGACTGACCAGTTCCAATTATAAAACTTTCCTGGTAACATTCAGAGTCAAAGGATGAGCTGACAATTTTTACATAATTTAAAATTGTTTCTAAGCTTCACTGACCTATAATATCTGTAGAAACTGTTTTCTCTCATATTGATTCAAATGATGTACGGATATATGCTCTGTGTGTCATTTAAAGAGGAAGCAGCCATATATTTCCTAAGCTACATTGTAAGAAAATTTTCCACATTTTTCCTACCACATTGGAACAAAAATGCATTGTAGGAGGCATACCTGTATATAAAATATTACTGTAATTTAGATATATATTTCATTATAATCACTTTTATTTTTTGTACCACACAAATTCATCAATTTTTATAAAGGTACAGCATAGAATATCACAGATAAGGTATAAGTTAATTTAATGTTGTTGTAGATGATAATATAATGTTAATTAGTAATTGAAACACTTGTTTCAATATTAATTTTCTTATTAGTCAATAAATTGTATCAATATCTATTATTTTTATGAATTATTGTATTTCTTCTTTACTTTCATATTTGTTAAAAATTGTATGATGTTATTTATTATTTCATTTTTGCATTAAAGATGAATGTTAAATGTTAAAATTTCAAAAGATTTTACAATATATTTTACACTGCTCAAAAAAAGGGGGGAAATATTTTATCATTGCTCGGACAGATATTTAATACGTTTATTACAATGTTCTCATATTGCACAAACAAGCAGTGAAAAATATTTTTTATTATTGGCTATATTGCTAATAAATAGAACATTTATGCTAATAAATAGAACATTTATGCTCTAAATGAGTCCTTTATCGATTTGCCCCCTTTTGGGGCATAGACCCCATGTTGAGAAACTCTGCTCTAAACTGTATTGATACTCGTCTTTAAATGGCACTTGACTCCAACCGCTTTACATCCAATCTTGATGTTCAGCAGCCCACTTTCTTCAGGTCACACAGTATCTTGCTGTCAACAGAATACACACCATTGGTATACTTGCATACAGATCACTCACATTAAACCTATTTCGGATTGTTTCGCTTGAGATCTTTTGTCCTATTGCCAAAATAAACTGTCTTTGAATCTGCGTCACTTTGGATGTTCTGTCTTGACAAACTGTTAACAAGACATAATGGTCATTATTTGCTGTAATAGGACATCGACAAAGTCGAACATGCCCTGTTTCTTGGAATCAATTCCACAGTCTTGCAATGACACTTCTTGCCACTCCAACAGTGTCCACTACTGCTCTGTGTGTGTTCTCAGATTACAATCTTCTAATATTACACCAAGCCATGGATTCCAGTTGATCAAATTATCGTGACATTTTTCAGTCACCCTTTTTCCAAACAACAGCCAAAAGGTTGAATTTTGCAACCTAGACCATGAAAAACAATAGCTTCTACAAAGTTACAATTTCTGCACTTATAACCTTTTTTTTTTAAGGATTTTGACGTCATGAATGTCTATTTACATTTTCTGTTTTCTGCTGCACATACCCTGGCAAACTTTTCCAGGGTATGAGCTACTTCTAATTTTTTCAAGGTGTTGCAGTCTACCCAGTGGCGTAGGTGTGGGGAGCAAAGATAAAGGTCTACAATATTTATTATAACTTAATAGTAAATACAGAGTATGTACCTACCTACATAAAAAAAAGAAAAACTTAACTACAATAAAATAAACTTACATTTCTAAGACCATGTTTAAAGCAAAACGCAAGATACAAACATAATAATAATAGCCACAAATATAATAATATCAAATGATGCATTTGTTACAAAAAAATTCAAAATACATTAAAAAATAAGCATTTTCGTCCAAAGTTAGTGCTTATAGTTATAATTGGTAGAAGACTTAGTCTGTATACTCTCATCCAATTTTTAATATTTCGGTACATATATATACTAACAGCTAATCTTCAGGTGGTCACCCAAAATCATTTGGCAGTCAACTGCAATTGACTTAATGCCCACCACTGCTTTAGACTATGGATGTTTTGTTTTAGATTATAGTTATCGCTATAGAAATATATATATTATATATATATATAATATATATATATATTATATATATTTGCATAATTTCATTAAATTCATGTGCTTTCCTAATTTTTTTGAGCAATGTATAAATTAAGCTCATTGGAATTTTAGGTATCTAAGAACATATTTATTATATCATAAAATTTTAATATTTACCTCTTAAATTTGTTATTTATAATATATTGACATTTTTAGATTATTGTTTTGATTACTTATTGATTGTTTTGTTTTTTGATATTTATTACCAAATGGGTTATGAAGTTTATATTTATTGAAAATTTTCTTAAGAAAAGCAGGGATTTATTTCTACATTAAGAGAATTTTCAAATTATAATATGTATAATAAAAGTTTATTCGATACTAGTGTTTCTCAACTATGGGGTTGTAATTGATAGAATTTATACATTAGAATCGTTATTAAAAACTACGAGTAAATATAGAAGACTATGGATTTTTTTTAAAAATTGTAAATCACCTCTTTTTAAATTTTAATAAGACATTTTAGTTTTTCAGAGTTAAGTAACTTATTTAGAGAATTAAATGAATTAATATTTTTTTATTACCTGTTTAGCAATTTTCAGATTGTCCATATTAAACATTTTAGTAATATTAATCTGTAAATATTTTTTAATGTTTTAACTCTTCGCAACATTTATTTTTAGTAAAATAATTTTTGTATTTATTCAATTCTAAGCTGCACTTTTTTTCTTCTAGTATTAGTGCTACTGAAAATTGGGTGCAGCTTAGAATCGAAAGCGGTAAAATTTGTTGGATGGGGGAAATCGATCATAATACTAACAATTAGAGCAATTACTGGTTTATGTATGTATTTTAAAGTTTTTAATACTGGTAAGATAAATTGATTATTCACTTCTTATTAATGGACTAAATTCATATGATGTCACGATCATGTGATTCCTTGTGCATGTAAATATCGCGTCATTTGTTTACCACTATAGCTTATCATTACTTTGTTCTTAAACTTTTACATTTTACTTTCCAAAATGTCTTATTTTGCCGAAATGGTTGCTTGAGCAGTAAAAGAAAGGATGCTTGTAGGGGAAAAAATAATTTTTTAATATCCCAATAAAAAATCTAAGTGTTTTGAAAGCATGATGAAGCGTGAGGATTATTATGTGTTTGACCATTCTTTGAATAATGTTTTTAATTCTGTAAGACAAATGAAACCTCTTCAAAAAGGATTTTGGATAGATGTAGACTTCTACAAGAATGTAAATACTTCTCAAAGCAAATTTTTGTTTATTTTATATTAAGTTATATTGAGAACATATATTGTTTAGTTAACTTAAATTTTACTTATTTTACACATCTCCAGAGTAGTTAACAGAGGTATTCCAGCATTTAATTATCTAAAATTAGAACACAAGAATCTGAAATGTAACCATGCATATCATATCAAAAACAAGTATATATATTTTACAAAGCTTATTTTACAATATTACTGGGGAAAAGAAAAACAATTTTGAAAAGCATTTACTACAGAAATGGAAAAATATCTTAATTTGCTACAGCTCTGTTAATGTTTATACTTGATGATGAATCAAGTACCACTTTCAAACATTAAAAATCAAAACTGTGCAACATTTTAAAAGTCTTTATTTGCTACACTATTTTAGGTAAAATGTATGATTTATCAAGAATTGAATTCCAAATATGGTAGTAAATTAAGGCATTAAAATTTTAAAATTAGAATGTGTGTATAAGTCCTGCTCACTCCTACATGATCAAAATAATAAAGTCATTTTTGAATCCATAATTCTTTTACAAAAAAATAAAAATGGTAATATATTTGCATGGTATCTATTAATACATATGTTTTTCAAAGTTTGACCGTTTGGTATAAACCTATCTCACAGATTTACAAATTTTTTACTATGTATAGCAAATATGCATTTATTGGTATTTGCACAGTTTGTAGAAGATTTATCATTATAGTGATTAGATTTATTTTATATCATTAGATTTATTTTTGCGTAAATATAAGTCCTGAATAAGTTTGTTGCATTGAGTTAGTTACAAATATTGACCCAAGAAGAGTACTTGGATCAAATTTATGATATTTATCAAAGAGAATTACAGAGAATCTTTTTCAAAATTATTGTTAATTGGCCAAAATCACTGATGTTTTTGTGTGACATATGTTTTGAAGACAAATTTTGGGCACTTATGTATTATAATGATCAATTTCTTCAAATCAAAAGACATTGCCAAATGTTGCGATATACAGCCAATAGCTGGAACTGTTCCTTCTCACATTTGAATGCAGTAATAATATAATTTTTTAAAGTTCTTGATGTCTTTTTGCTTGGCGAAATTATGTGCCAGTTTAATACCTAAGTTCCAATTTTTTTTAAAGTATAAATATAATTATATATAAAAGATTACTTTAGATACATATTAGTGATAACAAAATAACATGTCAATACAGTAAGTTTTAAGTTTGCGTGAAATGGAACTGGAGTGTTGAACAGTTAACATAAATATCTGGTCAAGAGACATAACCAGTAGAAATTGTGAATGGAAATTTTATGCAACTATTTATTTACATATATATTGTATTGAATTTTTTTCTATCTTATTTGCTATTTATTGTGTTGTAAAAATAATATTCATTTTCATCAATGGATAAATATTTATTATTAATCAAAAACTTTCATATTAACTCTATCTAATATGACATAAACAATAGCTTAAAGAAGTAAACATTTTTTTTAAAAAAATTCAAGTTTACATATATAGTATTTAATTTTTTCTTTCTTATTTGCAATTAATTGTGTTGTAATGTATTATAATTTTATATAAGTAGTTCAACATGTTATAGGCACTTTATGCAAAGACAATTAAAAAAAGTATTGAATTTGTAATGTAAATTTTTAACATAGTTCATACTCGCATTAATAATTTTAATTTGTAATCCAAGTGTCACATATCCATGCATTGTATTTAGTAACAGAGATATAAAGGTGAAGTTTCCAATTGAAAACTATTCAGTTCTGCAATAACATTGTACTTAACGAGTAAAATTACAAACACATGTTTATTTATAAACATGCGTTAATATAGCAAGGGCATTTAAGTGTTCTGTACACATGTATGACCGAAAGTAACTCTTTACTAATTTTAATATGTTGAAAGAACTCTCAGCACTTTCTATAGTAACTGCAACTTAGAGAAAAATATAAAAACAGTTAATACATGTAGAAATAGCACATTATAATTATTTAGTTAATTATTAGCCCTGATTATGCACTTTATGTAATTCAATAACTTGTAATAATAGATAATCACATTGCACTGAATATTTCCTAAAAATTATATATTAATATGATTCATTTCTTTAATTTAATAGTGAAAAAGTATTTTCTTTTATTATACTTTAGACAATCATTTCTAAAAAAATTTACAAACGTTTTTAAAGGATAATTACTAAGTAAATCAGACAGTCAAGGATAGGAAATGTTATTTTATTAGAAACATTTTCAAATATCTTTAAATGCTTCATAATATTGTGCAAAATATATATGAAGTATTTATACGCAATACATTGTGTAAACGAAAAATTCATTTTCAACAAATAACTGTTCCACAGTAAAATAAAATATTCATTTGAATTTTAAGTGTAAGTAGGTAAACTCGAGTAAATATAATATATTTTTTAGAAAATTTTTATTTACCATTTCTAAATAATGAAGCACTGGGGGGAAAAAAGAAATTTCATGCATAACATTATATACATAAATTCACATCTGTGTGAAGAACAGGTTTACCAGCTGATAGCATATAAGTACAAAGGGAAAAAATTTAAGAACTTCCTATATTATTGATAAATCAAACCAAAATTACAAAATTATTTCAAATGTCTGACACTTATGATGCTTTACATAGTTTGTTTAATGTCCCCATTGGTAAGCTATACTATTATAAAATTTGCAATTCATAAAGTTGTAAAAAAATTCTTTTTCATCACAGGAGACATATATATGAATCATATACTAATATCTATAATTATCTTTACATGCATAATACTGAGTTTTCAGGAATTAAACTATTTTAAGGATTTGTGCAAATAAAGAAAATAGTTAAATCATCGATAAACAAATACTTACTTCTTAAGTAGCCATTGAGATTAAAAAAAAAATGATGGACAAAAATACACTTTTACCAAAAGATAATTATATTCATTTATCTGAAACTTTCATATTAACTAATATTCTATACTCACAGGCTTCAAGAAATAAACTTTTTTGCAACTTTTAGCATGTACTTAAAAAAAATAGGATAACATATCAAATTAAGTTTAATCATTTCTAAAAATTGTTACCCCTTTTGTAATGGTTTCATTCCCCTTAAGAATATTTTATTTTAATTTAAAGAAAGAAATGACATTAATTTTTAACAGAAAAGAATAATTATTAATAATTTAGAAATCGATAATTTGTAGGAGGTAAAAATCAAAGAAACATTTCTTTAATTTTTGTAAACATTCCTCCCACAAATTATCATCAAATTGTATTACTTCAGAATAAATATTTTCTCTTGTGACTTTGAATTATTAATTAAAATTACAGGCAGTTTTTTTTTATATTATTCACACCTAACTGACACTGTATTGGATAATAATAGGTGTGAGTTCTTTTTAAGGAAATGATACCATTGTTATTCGATAGTCATACAATTTTAAAAAAAGTAGTTTTGATTCTATGCTGTGAGCCATTCTTGCACAAAAATATATAACAAAGAACAACTAAATTAATTGAGAACTAAAACACCTGTTTGGAACATCTGCTCGTGCACCTCAGTGCCCATAGGTTAGGTATACTGAGATGGGCACTGTAGGCCTTGGCCCTCGTTGGGAGCTATATCTAAGTGTACCAAGAACTATAAATAAATGCTAGGATCCAACCTAAATAAATATGCCAGCTAAAACTAGTCGAAGCACACAATTACCTAATTAGGTAAATAAATTTCAATAAAACAAAAATTATATAAAAGAGTTGTTTAGATTATTTCCTAACAAATATATATACTAAAATATTACAAAAAATACAGTGATATCATATGTTTTTAATTAAACAAAATTAAACCAAAAGAATGTCAACAACTTGCATATAGGTTATACCACGGTAATGAATAAGCATGTGCAAAATTGTGTTGCCATCAGTGCCACGTGATTACCCACTTGGCACGGACTGTCTGTGAATATAGTCCATTCTTTAAAAATTGTAAATATTGGATATCACAATAAACCATTTTCCACTATATTTTTTCCCCCAAAAATGTGTTGAGAATTTGGGGTGCAAGTTAAAATTGATGGCTGCTTAGATTCAAATAAATAGTATAATTTAACACTAAATAAATTTGGGTACATGTATTATACAAATGCATTGGCTAAGTTTGATGACTATTTTAGACAAGAAAAATGTTTTTCTAAGCAAAAAAAGAAAAATAGTAATATTGTTTGCTTGTTTGTACAAACATGCATGTAATATAATTTTAATCACTTTTAAGCATCTGCTGCAAGTTTCTTCTGATGAAAATTGCTTTGCTATGAATTTTATATTGGTCGTGCTCAGTGGCGCGCACAGGAACTTTTCAGGGGGAGGTACGGGATTAAAAGTTCACCATTCTTGTATCATGCTCCTTTTGATTTTGTCAATTTTCGGGAACAAAACAGTAAAAAAACTAATTATTGAATAAATAATTAGCATTAATTAATAAAATTAATCATTAATAACAAATACTTAATTAAATTTTACGTACTATGTACTTAGAATTATAATTAATCGAGAAAAAAATCAAGGGCTTTGGGGGCTGGACCCCCCTTGTGTGTGTCACTGGTTGTGCTCTATTTTGGTGCAGCCTTTGGCACTAGAAATTATTTATTGCCAAAGATGTTGATAAGTTTGCCAAGTTTCGGTTATCCAATTGATTATATAATAGCAAAATATTAAGCCATTTTTGTTCTTTGCTTCTTGGGGAACAGTGTTTGACATTCATTTGGATCTTTTTTTATATATTAAACAAAATTTTCATTGAAAGAAAGAAAAAATCTATGTATTGTTCTGCATGTTTCCCCCACCCCCTTTTTTTAACTCTAAATTAGAATTATTGTGGGAAAGGAGAAAATCTACAATGTTTGTGATAAGTTAAGCACGAAATATGAATGATGAAGCACGAAAATTCAATTTCGTTCTTTTTTTAAGCTAAACTGGAGCTCTTATTAAGAATCCACGGGTTCTTAAAAGGTCTGTGATCTGTACAGTTTATTTTGGTCCTTTTTTGCAGAATTTGTCTTATACTTCTGTTCATACTGTGATGACCCCCTTGGGTCACACCTTGAACACCAAGATTAATTTGAGGCAAAGAACCACCAAAAGCCATTTTGAATAATAATATTATTTATATTTGTTTATAATTTCCTCAAAAATCTCTGATAACAAATATAAATATGTTACGTCATCTAAAGGGATTTGCCTTTATATTAAATTACTAAGAATACGATTGATTACTAATCTAGCTCAACTCAAGTAAGGTTTACCGAAACTAGGAGATCCAAGAAACACATGTATTCGAATTCTTAATTGTCATTAACTTTAACTAAGTATCTCAACCTGACGCTTATTTTAAGCGTATGTGAATTATATTTACCGCTGGCTTATATCAGCTTTCTGGTACATCTAGCAGCACGACGTCTTCACGAATCTAATCTCTTTGAATCTTCTAGTTTTACTTTTAACGTTGTTGGCTTAATAGCCTACCATCATCTCTCTTGCTATCTCGCAACTCTCGACTTAAATACCTTATGTAATTTGAATATCCCAAACTTCTTTTTGGAGTTGATTGGAAATAAACGCGAATTTATATTCCCCAGAAAGACGCCTAAGAAGATTAGTGGAAAGGTTCTGTACAGATTCGTCACAATACTTTCCTTTACATCAGTAGAAGTGCTGTCATTGATTTTCAAATATGTCACTAGCTTGTTTCTTGTTGCAACTCGTAATCTTTTTTTTTCAAATGGACTGCATTTTGGCACTCAAGCCTTTGCAAACATGGCAAGTGTAGCGGTTCCCATATAAGCCAGTAACAGCCTCTGGACAAAAGTGATCACTTTTGTCTAGTGGTATGTTACATGCTTATAAATCAAAAGGTCCTGAGTTCTAATCTCTGACATTGGTGACCTTGGCTGAAAAAAAACCCAAACCTTCTGATCTTTCGTGTCGCCATCTATCCACAAAAAGAGCAATCAAAAGTCATCAGACCCACTTCACGCAGCAAGCAAAGTCATTGACTTGACACAACAGCTCACAAGCTACATATGCTCGCCATAACAAATATCTGGTTCATTCGCCTATCCACCGACTCACTGGTGGGGGAGTAGTGTAGCGGTTCCTATATAAGCCAGTAACAGCTCCAGACAGAGGTGATCACTTTTATGTGGGGGTCATGTTACTTGGCTTCGGATCTATAGGTTGCGGGTTCTAACCCCGTCAGCAAATCTCCCAAGTGTAAGGGCCATTTCAGGGTTGATACTATCTACAGTGGCTCTCATGCTACGAAATAGTGATGCTTGAATTAATTTTAATTCAAGATCTTGTTGGATGCTAAATATTGTGCTGCACCATCTTGATGCAATTTTGAAATTGTCATCCAAAGAGTGCACCTAAATAGGATTTTACCCAATATGTTCCTTTTAATTTAATCTGGATGCACTATAAATTCAGGTAGATAAGATTCAAGATAGTGTCAGATAGCCTCTTCATTTTTTGTGACTTGTATTTTGGACATATTGTATATAAGTGCCTATCTCCAGGCTTACAAACTATGTATATTATCAAAGGCAAATTTTTTTAAAAGAAAAATAAGCATTTTTAGTAACAAACTTGGTTTTGAAACAGATTGTACACTTTTGCTTTGCGAGTTGTTTCACTTGCCACATTCTCTTGTTTAGAAATTTAGATTATGTCAGAAAAAGGCAGAAAAAAATGTATTAAAAAAATTAGATGAAAATGACAATACTGCTTATCAAAATTAAACTAGAAATTATGCATGCTATTCTCAAAAAGCACTTAGATCAGTCAATTAGAATTTTTTATCGTGTACCAAAATGGTTGTAATAAAACACAAGTACTGAAATTTGTACTTTTAAAAATTAAAATAAATACTATTTTACACTTGTTTTTAAACATTAATGTATATTTATATTGTTTTAGATTATGGAAGGCTTGTGTAAAAGTTGATTTATTAATTGCATAATTTCATTTTTTTTTTCAGTATCTTATAGCTGAACCTAAAGAAAATTTTGCCTTATATCGTTGGTCTACTGTTTTATATAAAATATTTTTTGAAATTAAGTATTTGGATAAGGTAAGCATTTTTAAAATTAATAATGGTAACTATGAAATTTTTGTATTAAAACTTACATATTTTACTCTATTGAATAAAAAATATATGCTTGAAAATTTAATGCATAATTTTTTATGGAAATCAATGTTGGTTTTTTTTTCTTCATAATTTTGTAACTTAATTTTCAGATATCTACACTATTAAAATTCGATGGTAAACAAACGTATGCGACTGATGACGGTACGAGTAAGTGCATCTTCTCACGAACCGCACGACGCAGAAACTTGCCGAAGGTACCAAAAGATCGGAAAAATTATCCGAAAAATCCGTTTTGACCATTTATATTCCGATAGTTAAAAAAATATTAATTAAAAATCTTAAAACACATAATTATTGCCATTTTTTTCCCGCAAGGCGCGAAGTTCCAAATTTTCGACCTTTTTTTTTTTCCCAGACGTTTTTAAAACATGATCAAATTTTTTTTAGGAGACTCAGACAAAAAATAATTACAGAATCAGAACGATCATTTACTTCGCCACGATACGGAATAATTTATTTTACAAAATATTAATATTTTCTAAAATGAGTTAAAATCGATACGTTTTTATGAAAATAATTTCTAAGTCGTTCCGCTTGCATTTTCTTTCACGTTAATGAAATGATATTTTACACTAAAAAAGTTCATGCTTTTCTCTTTATAATCAGTCATTTAAAAAATAAAATGTCAAAAACTTTTTTTTACGATCTTTCAAAAAATACTCAAAATTTTATTTAAATATTTAATAACTTCTTTATTTATAAAAACAATCTCACGAAACTTTTTTTCCGTGTGTAGAACGATATTATCCGTATTCTGTACAAAGATTGAAAAAATTGCTTAAAAATGACGGGTTTTTTTCAAAAAAATTATGTTTTTCGTTTTTTTTCCCTTTTTGCAAGGAAGAGAGATTTATAGCAGTATTCAATTCATTACACATTACAAATAAATGTTTTAAAGAGTGCAAGACAACATAGTTTTCTTCATTATATGTTAGTTTTGTATAACATACTTTTTTTTGTCAGATACATGTTTAAATAATTTACTAAACACTGTGGAATGAAAAACGTTAAAATTAAAATAAAATATCAAAATGTTTTTATCAGATTGCTTTTTTTTCTTTTTGAATGTTTTTTCAGTACATATATATATATCTATCTAGACTTTCCCCCATATTGCTTTTTTTATAACTTGTATATATTTATATGTTTAATCAAACATTCAGAAAAAGCAATCGTTTCAATAGCTATCTGTAAATTTTTCTTTTATTTATTACTAATTAATTCTTTGTTAATTAAAAAGGAAATCATCTATTATTTTGGATCAAAATAATGTTGAAAACTTTTTTACCAATTTTTAAAAAATACTTAAATTTTAAATATTTAATAACTACTTATCAAATTCAAAGTTTGTATAATGTCTTCATTTATAAAAATAATTGTATGAAACTTTTCTTCCATGTATCAAACATTTGAAAAAATGCTCGCAATTTTAATTTAATATAGTCATGAAATTTTGTAATTATAAAAATTTCTACTTTTTTTAACATACAACTATTTTTAAAAAGGTACATTTTCGTTTCCGGGGTCTAAAAAGTTGCAAATTGAGTGAGTGAATAAAGTCTCACTGCTCACTCACTCAAGAGCTCTGATAGCGAGAGGGGAAGAGGAATTTTCATGACAATATGTTATGCATTTAAAAATGTTCATGCAATGCCGGGTAAGGAAATAAACCTGTCTGACAAAGAAAAGAAGCGAAAAAATTTCAAAACAGGGAATTTTAAGTTATACACTCAGTTAAAAGCCCGGGCTAAGCGGAGGAGGGGGGTGGAAGTCATTTTGAAAAGTATTAGAAGTGCTAATTTTGTGAAGGAAAGGACCATGGTTCAAAATTACGTGGTCTGTCGCCAAAAGCTCTCGTGTAGCTGAACAGTGCGACGTTAATATTCTCTCACTCAGTCACTTTATGAAGGAAAGGAAAAATTTATAAAAGTAGAGAAAGCCTGTGCATCTCTAGGCCATGCAGCTAGTTTAAACCTAAAATTCCAATTTTAAGTTGTTTGTAGTTCATTTCTTAATTTAAATTATAAGACCAGTAATGAATGAGCATAGGTCTTTCTTCTATGTATTAAAATTAAAATACTTTTTTCATAATTGTAATTCTTTTTGTGATCGTTTTTTATTTTGATTCCACCCCCAGAATTCAAAATGTAGTCATGAAGTTCCAATAGCACATTATTGCCAAGCTATTTCAGAAGCTTAGATTGAAATTATATTCCTGGGCTCCTGACACAATTTGTGTCTAACAACTTCTTTGAGCTGCAACATATCAATGTTGTAATAAAAGACCTCATGTCCAGAAGATTGAAATGAGGCAAGGTCCCAAATTTCACATCTAATAAATTTCTACCAGGTCTTGAGATCTCATCTCAAACATTGTTTAAAAGGATAAAAAGTTGCAAGTATGGGAAATAATCAGTTGAAATATGACCACCCATTTTGAAAGGTTCTCTGAAAGGTGTATGATTTTTTACATCTTTTAACATTCTTCCTACAGTTTATTTTAGTTATGAAATCATTACAACAATCTTATTTTGAAGAAAAAACTTCTTTAGGAAGGATAGTAATACGTTCTTTCTCCAATTTTGAATGTACTCTGGTTTTTAGAATATTCAATGGTAAAATAGGCAATAGAAGATTTCTCTTTTACAATAGCAAGATTTATGCTTCAGAAGAGTTTGTAGTTAATTTGGTTATCTCTCTAAGTATCTTTTTTTTTCTGCAGTGACAAAACATAATATTTGAAAATCTAGCAACAGTAATCCTACCATTTTCCCAGAAACTAGCAAGAAGTAGCCTTAGAAAAACTTCATCTGTTTCTAAAAATTTTCATTGAAGACTTATTAATGGCTTATTAAGCATAGTAACAATCATAAGGGGGACCTGAACCAGGATGATAAATAACCTCTCTTGCAGCAGCATCAGAAATGTCTGGAGAGGCTGATGTCAAACTGGGTTACTGCCACTGCTATTAGAGCATATGGACGTTGGAACATCTGAGTCATTAAACAAAAGCTCTAGTTTATCAGAAATCAAAGGATCATCCATCATCTTCCCAGCAGAATTCAAATCTTCGTGTCTCCACTGTTGGCTATGTGCATTTAAATATCCTCATAAAATAGTTTTATTAAAGAAAATCTGAAGACTAGACAAGTCTGCAAGTAGCAACTATGAGTTTCGAAGTGTTTCTTCATACTTTACACATTTGATTTAACAATTTCAGCAACATTATATTCAAAGAAATCACTAATGTTGTGGAAATCGGAGATCAAACTATTGTTGTTCATGTGTCCTTTCTAAAGGGAAGGAAGGAAAGTTGCCAGAGCCTGAGACAACTTGGACTTCTAGATATACACCTGTTGTCTGCTGTAGCCTTGAGCACCATACAGGTGACAAAACGATTTAGCTCGATTCCACCTCAATTTAGTGGGAGAACACTCTGGGAGTCAGGGGCCTCCCATCTCTCTCCCCCTTCCACCAACCTGACGAGAGGACTTGGGGCTCGACGGCTATTTAGAGTATCCAAATGTCGCAAAAGCACTATACATTTACAAACATTCTTGTCTTCTCTGGGATTCGAACCCAGGCTCTATGACACAGCGGTCAGCGTCACTAATTGCACAAATTTTATTTTATGAAGAATATTGAACGAAATGTTTGTGAAAAAGCAAAATAAATGGTTCACATCAATAATTCATTTAAAAAAATTTGCACTCTGATTTTAAAAAAAATGTTAACTTTTAATTTTATTAATGAATAATTCTTATTTATTTTGAGTTTTTCATAAAATGTTTGAGTTGATTAAATACAAAATTTCAAAAATTAGAATTTTTAGTATTATTTATTAGTATTTGATTTTAACAACAGTAGTTTAGGTAAGTTATCTAAATAATATAGTTTTTATGTGGTCTAAGAATTGTTGATTACTTTATTTTTTTATTTATATGAATTTTTTGTATTAAAGCACTTAAAACTATTTTTTTTTCTACACATTTAGCTCACTCTTGATATAATTTCACCTACTCCATCATTTTCATCCAAAAAAAAAGTAAATATATTTTTTGAAATATATTCTTATTATTGTCTACATTTTTTTAAAAAAAAATTATCAATTATTAAATTCAGAAAATTATTAAAATTGTTTATAAGATAAAATTAAGTTACATTAAATGATTTTGAATATATAATGTTTAGAAACATTCTGATAGAAAAAAAGCTCAACATGCTTTTTCCTTGGGGGGGATTTATTACTTGTGTGTAGTTTGTGAAGCTTTAAATTATTTAATATTATCTGTATTTTTTTAAAAAAAAGAGTGCTAAAATAATTAAGATTTTACTTAAAATTATCCCTTTTTAAAAAAAAAAAAAAGATTAAGGGTTTTTTTTATTATTATTATTTAGTCACTTTAATGTTCTGCCTACCTTTTACTTATATATTGTAGCTGAATGTAGTAATCTAAGGAAGTTTTTTTATTCCTGTGAATGTTATTCTTAGATGATTTAAAAAGGAAAATGTCACAACTCTTCAGATATTTTTAAAATTAATATTAACTTTTGGATAAATTTGGTGCTAATAAATTATTCTGTTATTTGTAACATTTATGTTTTTGAAAGTATTGAAATATTGCTACTGAAAAGCATTTTTATTTCATTCATAAATACTTAGATAAGTTTGGATTCAGTCTTAAAATCAGAAGAGAACAATATAACAAATATTTAATACCTTAATATTTATTCAATCTATTTGTCATGGCTCTGAATTTCCTTGTCCTTAAAACAATAGAATTTGAAATGAAGATTTCATAAATCTGCAAGTGCTGTACAAAAGAAATAATCTTGAATTACTGAAGATTTTTTAGAGCCTTTATGTACCAAAGGATTTTGTTTCTAATGGATCTGAAAGAGATATATATGTGTGTGAAAACTTTTCTTTGCTTTAGTTGCGCTTAAGTTGGATGTAAATCTTATTTATTTCTATTTTTCTCAAAGAAAGAAAAGAAATTATATATTTTCAAAAGAACACAGTTGATGTTTCAAAAAACAGTTGCAGTGGTTTATGCTAAATGCATAACAAAATCACCTATGCTCATGTTCCAATCATATATGTATAATGGTTATCTTGCCCATTATTAGAAATTGCAAGTAATTAAGATTTAAGTAATTTTCAATGTGATGTAATAATAATTGACCTTATAAAATAGGCTTTAACATTTCAGGAATAAAAATGTTCAGATTTTCTTTCGTGAGTGTGTGAGTACAAAAATGCAAAACTTCTAATTTATAAGACCATTGGACTATCGATGAAGATTACATAAAAAGCCTCCATTAAACATGACCATTGTAAACTGTCAATCATTTCCAGAACATTGCTAAATATCTAAGATGCACATACAAATCATATGTGTGCATGTTTATATCCTAGTAATTCCACTTACACCTACCTTACCTGGATGTTTTTAAGGCTGGGGGAGAAATTTCATTATGTCTTGATGAAAGATTCTGGAAGAATTGTGGCTTAAGGAGATAGCAGGCTATTTTGCAAAGAATTCCGAACCTGTGTTGGATGAACAGCTGATATGGGTCTGAATTTTTGGAGTCTTATTTCAAAGTATGTCTTCAACTGAGTTTCAACATAACAATACAAGACTACTGATAGTGCTCAACATTCATTGAAGAATTCCTCAATGCCATCAGGTTACCAAAGCCTGGTATTCTAAGTCTGCTTTATAGCTGGCCCATTCTGAACTATCACCTCAAACACAAGATCAATGATTGGAAAAAGTGTGTCCTAACATTATTATACAAATGCTCCTCCAAATGAATTTTGTCAATCTATGGAAGCAACATGATGTGACATATCCCATGAACACACACATATCACAACATCTTTTTTCCTAATATTGAGATACACTACATTAGTGTTTGACAACCATGGTGAGGGACACAAAAGCATGTTGACTTACGCAAAATACCCATTTCTTGTTGTACGTAATAAATTGGGCTTTTATTTCAGGCATTTCAGCTTTGTATTTTATGTTAGTTGTTCAATAAATTTAGCTTTGATATCTTTTGTCTTTCATGGTGTTGCATTTTGAATAGTCGGCTGTGTATTTAGTGTGCAATTCTTATAAAGGTTATATCGAAATTCGAAGCTAAAACCTGTACAGTCATCAATATCTTAACTGTTTCATATACTCTGCATTATACAGATCTAAAAGCTGGTAGTCAAAGGGAACCACCTTGATTACTGTCTAACACAAAGCTGTGCACCTTTTTAAGCACTAACACTGGATATTAGATTACTGGAAAATAGTTACTTTGAGGATTCATGCTTTATATTGAATCACCACTCAGATGGAAATATTTATGTATGTTTGAAAATTAATGAAACCATTTATCCTATCTGTTGGCAGGTATTTATTGATTAAAAGTCCACAGTATTATGAGATTTATTTAATTGAAAATATCTCTGTGATCTGTGTATTGACCTACCGTATATACACATCCTTCCTTACAATCATTCATGTTTGGAGGTAAAAACTCTTCAAACAAAACAGTGTGTTTTTACACTAATGTTAAGGTGCTATATTACATTTACAGATGTGTTCATCTAAATTTAAGTTTTATCGTTTTTTATCCGGGTACCTAAATTTGAATATAATGGAACACATTTGGAGTGTACTTAAATGTGCTCAAATAGTGATATTCTTTGTAGGAAATATGTTGTGCATTGCTTAAAATATATTTCCATAATCTTTGAAGTCCATTTCCTTTTGTATTTCTTAAGTTATGTATTTCTTGGTTGGCCTATTAGATATCTCACAACTGTACCAGTGTTTCTGGCATATGAGCATATAACATTATTAATTGAGGTTTTCATTGTGATGTTTCTGTAAATTTTAAATTTCTTTTTTGCTTTGTATTGCAGAAAAATGGACATCTTTATTTAGTAAAACTTACTCCAAGACTTGATTTGTTTTCTTCTCTTGTCAGAGATAATAAACTTCAAGATTTTTACTTCTTTATTAAACATAATCTGAATAGAAGAAGTGGGCTTGTCATTCCTGTTATGGAGTAAGTACATGAAATTTAGTTCCTTGTAGAAATAATGAATACATTAGTTTATTATATTAAAAGTAAACATAGTATAAAAAAGGATTTTTTCAGTGCTGATAAACATTTAATAATTATTTATACTCCTATTTATGAAATGAAAGCATTTTAAGAATGCAGTTTTTCATATTTTGGGTTAAAAAAAATCTGTTAGTTTGTATAAAGCTTGTTGTAAATTGTTATGTTAATGGTTATTATTAAACTAAATTAAGTGTTAGCTCTTATTATGTTTTCAGTCATTTTTAGAGAAAAATGCCTTTCATTTTATTTATTATAAATAAATTTCATTTTCACAATGATTCTCTGTTTTACAAAATTATAATTTTTGTTACATTTAAAACTTAAATATTACTTGAATTTTCATCTTCTTTGTACTTTCATATTTAAAAATGATAATTGCTTAATAATAATACAGTGCATTTTTTTTTTTCTTCTGTTGTGTTTATTTAGAGGCTGGGTGCCTTTATGTGGTCCTAGGTTAATCAAAGAAGGCATGAATGTGTTTACAAGATTTGGAGATCTAAGTCCAGAACAGCTTTTAATGCTTTTTAATCAGTTTTCTTCTTGGTCTGAATATGAGGAATCAATATTTCAACTTTCGATGAAAAAGTTCCACATGAGGCGAGCATATGGACCATTTGATGAGGATGAAAATTTATGAAAGAGGATTTTTAAAGCATTATTATTTTTTGCCATTCATTAGATCATTTGTATATATACATATCTATGTTAAGTTTTATTTATTGTGAGAAAAATAGTTTATAGATATCTAATGCTATGAATTATTGATGTATTTCTGTGTACCAACTGGAAGTCCTTGTCATTTGACCGTGTTCAAAATGACAAGATCCATTGTGTTGCTTCCATGTGCTAGATTAAATAAATAATCAGTTCTGTAAAGTGTCAAAAAGTATTGAAAATTTTAATATATTGATTAATAAAAAATAATTTATAATGAAGATTTTTTTTTATTAAAATCATATCAGTATTATTAAAAAATCATAGATTATTTCTTTTTGCAAGTAAAAATCAGTTAATTAAAATTTGGTAACTAATCTTTTCTCAGGTTACTTAAATTGTTAGGTAAAAGTTTTTTTTTTTAACTATTTCTTCAAAGCACAAATTTTCAACTATTTTTATCTCACAGCACAATCAAACAGGTTTGAATCAGTCATCAAACTTCTGTGGCACACTCAAATTATTAGGACTTGTATTATCACAATCATTTTAATTAAATGTGGCTTCTTTTTTTCATAGTAGGAATAACATTTAACAAAGAAGAGTGTTATTTATTTTGCGCATGCATATTTGTACAAATGAAATTTTTTTAATTTAGTAAAAAAAATCTGCATTCGTTGTGCATGTGTTTTTTAAAGTGCATCACAATAGATTTAAAAATATATATTCAACAATAGCATAGAGCATATTTAAAATAATGTTTTTATCTTCTTGATTTTTGACCTTATATAAATTCACAAAGACTTTCTTTCAGTATAGGCATATATATGATACTTGTGTATTTGATATTAAGCACTGGCATTAATTTTTCATAATTTGGCATACACTTTAGCTTCAGTAGTTTTTGACAAACATGTCCACATTGTAGTACACTTATACCAAATTATGATGGTTCTGAAAAAAGTGATTATGTATGTGTAAAACAATTTGTTTTTCTTATTGCTATTTTATAAAATAAATCCTCTGTTCATGTATGTTAAATGCTACATTTGGTTTACTTTTTAAATTGGTTGGTTTGATTGTTTATTGAATGCTTGTAACTTTCGATTTCTGTTCAACACCAAAGTTCACTAATTGCAACCTTTATGCCTCATAATTTTGAACCAGGATCAAATGGTGAGATTGATATCTGAGATAAAAACACTGTATTTTCATACTAACTTGAGAATTTGCTGTCTCAATAGATTTAATGTGCATTAGCTTTAAAATATTCTACAAAAGCTCTTTAATAAAATCAGACTGGAACACATGCAATTCAATTGAAACAGTGCAAGCCCCAGGATTTTGATCATGACCACTCATTATTAACATATTCAGTTATAGAGGTTTCAATTTTTATATGTATATTTATTGCTTTCAAAAATAACTTTATTTGTGAATTTCACATCATATCTGCAATTTTTATTCTACTCAATAGGACGCTTATTGAAATATTTCAGATATTTAATTACTTATATGAAAAATGTTAAGCTGTTTTGCTAAAGGAATTTTAGCTTTAAAAAAACTTCAGTTTTTTTTTTTTTTAAAAAATTCTTTTTGGAGAGGAGGAGAGAAATTTTTAGCACTATTTATGATATACATCAGCCGTTCTTAAACTTTCAATCCCTGCGGATCCCCTTTATGTATCAATCTGACATCATGGACCCTTAAGATTTTGAACATATCTCTCAATGCATGGCTGAGTAATTTAAAGGTTCCTCACTAATCCTAAGACTGCCTCTGCTACTTATACAAACTTTAACACTTCATTATATAGGCAATTAACTCCAGAAATTTGGTAGGTAGGTTTTTTTAAACTATTAGACTTAAAATCTTGAAATTGAGTAAGCAGATTCCCATTCACTGAGTAGAGATCTGTCATAAGATGGGTTTTGTGAAAATCGTTTCCTAAGTGGCGTTGCGGGGGCTTAAGGGGCGTTATACATATTTATTTCCATTCTTAAACTATTAGACGTACAGTCTTGAAATTTGGTAAGCGAATTCCTTTCATGCTGTAGAGATCCACAACAAAATAGTTTTGGGAAAAAATTGATCTCCAAGGGTCACTGAGGGGGATTAAGGGGCGTAATTGATAAATATTTCCTTTTTCAACTAATAGAAACACCTGCTTGAAAATTAGAAGGTATGTTCTGTTCATGGAATAAAGTTCCTTTTACAAAGATATTTGCGAAAACGGACCCCAAAGGGAGTGGGGTTGCGAGAGATTAAGGCGTGTTATTCAAAAATTCCTGTTTTTGAATTTAACTCATTTACTTGAAATTTGTTGAGCACTTTTTTTTTTCTTTAGTTGAATAGAGTTCCACTAAGAATGGATTTTACGGAAATTAACTCCAGGGGTAAGCAGGGAAAGTTATTGAGGCGTATTGATAGACGAAATTCCCGTTTTTGAACTGCTAAGACTATAATACTAAAATTTGGTTTGCATGTCTCTTTTGTTGAATTGGAATCCGCTAAGAATGCTGTCAACTAGGTATTGATGATAAAAATTCTGTTTTTGCTCTGTTAGATTTAGACTTGAAATTCAGCACGCAAGTTTATTTTATGGAGTAGAGATCCACTGAAAGTCGCTTTGGTGGAAATCCACTTGATTATTAGGTTAAGTGAGCGAAAAAAATCTTTCTACTTCTATTTTAGACATAAATAGAAATTAGATATTATAATTTATGTTCTTTTTATATCAAGGGGTGAGAATGTAACAGCTATAAATATATTTTTCAATACAATCGAATTCTTAATGCTAGATAAAAATAATTAATATATATGTAAACAGCATACATATATGCAACATCGTGAAATACCCAGTGAAGCGGGTGGGTAACGGCTAGTATATATGTAAAGGAGAAAAGCGACTCACTCACTGACTGACTAATCACGATATCTCCGGAACTATTGAACCTATAGACTTGAAATTTGGTAGGTTGGTTCCCTTCATGGAGTAGGCGTCAGCTAAGAACGGATTTTGCAAAGTTCGAACCCAAAGGGGCGTTACGCGGGTTTAAGAAGCGTTATAGATAATTATTTCCATTACTAAACTATTAGATGTACAGTCGTGAAACTTGGTACACAGATTTCTTTCATAAAGTAGAGATTCCCTACATAATGATTTTTACGAAAATCGACTTCCAAGGGGCGTTGAGGGCGCTTAAGGGGCGTTATACATAATTATTTCCATTTTTAACCTATTAGACGTACAGTCTTGAAATTTGGTAAGCGGATTCCTTTCATAAAGTACAGATACCCTACAGAATGGGTTTTGTGAAAATCGAATCCCAAGTGGCGTTGTAGAGAATGAAGTGGCGTTATAGGCAATTAACTCCTTTTTTAAACTATTAGACGTAAAATCTCAAAATTCAGTAAGGTGATTCCATTCATTGAGTAGAGATCCGCTATAAGATGGGTTTTGTGAAAATCGTTTCCTAAGTGGCGTTGCGGGGGCTTAAGGGGGTTATACATAATTATTTCCATTTTTAAACTATTAGACGTACAGTCTTGAAATTTGGTAAGCGGATTCCTTTCATAGAGTACAGATCCGGTGCAAAATGGGTTTTGTGAAAATCGACCCCAAGTGGCGTTGTGGAGAATTAAGGGGCATTATATAGGCAATTAACTCCTTTTTTAAACTATTAGACTTAAAATCTTGAAATTGAGTAAGCAGATTCCCATTCACTGAGTAGAGATCTGTCATAAGATGGGTTTTGTGAAAATCGTTTCCTAAGTGGCGTTGCGGGGGCTTAAGGGGCGTTATACATATTTATTTCCATTCTTAAACTATTAGACGTACAGTCTTAAAATTTGGTAAGCGAATTCCTTTCATGCTGTAGAGATCCACAACAAAATAGTTTTGGGAAAAATTGATCTCCAAGGGTCACTGAGGGGGATTAAGGGGCGTAATAGATAAATATTTCCTTTTTCAACTAATAGAAACACCTGCTTGAAAATTAGAAGGTATGTTCTGTTCATGGAATAAAGTTCCTTTTACAAAGATATTTGCGAAAACGGACCCCAAAGGGAGTGGGGTTGCGAGAGATTAAGGCGTGTTATTCAAAAATTCCTGTTTTTGAATTTAACTCATTTACTTGAAATTTGTTGAGCACTTTTCTTTAGTTGAATAGAGTTCCACTAAGAATGGATTTTACGGAAATTAACTCCAGGGGTAAGCCGGGAAAGTTATTGAGGCGTATTGATAGACGAAATTCCCGTTTTTGAACTGCTAAGACTATAATACTAAAATTTGGTTTGCATGTCTCTTTTGTTGAATTGGAATCCGCTAAGAATGCTGTCAACGAGGTATTGATGATAAAAATTCTGTTTTTGCTCTGTTAGATTTAGACTTGAAATTCAGCACGCAAGTTTATTTTATGGAGTAGAGATCCACTGAAAGTCGCTTTGGTGGAAATCCACTTGATTATTAGGTTAAGTAAGCGAAAAAAATCTTTCTACTTCTATTTTAGACATAAATAGAAATTAGATATTATAATTTATGTTCTTTTTATATCAAGGGGTGAGAATGTAACAGCTATAAATATATTTTTCAATACAATCGAATTCTTAATGCTAGATAAAAATAATTAATATATGTGTAAACAGCATGCATATATGCAACATCGTGAAATACCCAGTGAAGCGGGTGGGTAACGGCTAGTATATATGTAAAGGAGAAAAGCGACTCACTCACTGACTGACTAATCACGATATCTCCGGAACTATTGAACCTATAGACTTGAAATTTGGTAGGTTGGTTCCCTTCATGGAGTAGGCGTCAGCTAAGAACGGATTTTGCAAAGTTCGAACCCAAAGGGGCGTTACGCGGGTTTAAGAAGCGTTATAGATAATTATTTCCATTACTAAACTATTAAGATGTACAGTCGTGAAACTTGGTACACAGATTTCTTTCATAAAGTAGAGATTCCCTACATAATGATTTTTACGAAAATCGACTTCCAAGGGGCGTTGAGGGCGCTTAAGGGGCGTTATACATAATTATTTCCATTTTTAACCTATTAGACGTACAGTCTTGAAATTTGGTAAGCGGATTCCTTTCATAAAGTACAGATACCCTACAGAATGGGTTTTGTGAAAATCGAATCCCAAGTGGCGTTGTAGAGAATGAAGTGGCGTTATAGGCAATTAACTCCTTTTTTAAACTATTAGACGTAAAATCTCAAAATTCAGTAAGGTGATTCCATTCATTGAGTAGAGATCCGCTATAAGATGGGTTTTGTGAAAATCGTTTCCTAAGTGGCGTTGCGGGGGCTTAAGGGGCGTTATACATATTTATTTCCATTTTTAAACTATTAGACGTACAGTCTTGAAATTTGGTAAGCGGATTCCTTTCATAGAGTACAGATCCGGTGCAAAATGGGTTTTGTGAAAATCGACCCCAAGTGGCGTTGTGGAGAATTAAGGGGCATTATATAGGCAATTAACTCCTTTTTTAAACTATTAGACTTAAAATCTTGAAATTGAGTAAGCAGATTCCCATTCACTGAGTAGAGATCTGTCATAAGATGGGTTTTGTGAAAATCGTTTCCTAAGTGGCGTTGCGGGGGCTTAAGGGGCGTTATACATATTTATTTCCATTCTTAAACTATTAGACGTACAGTCTTAAAATTTGGTAAGCGAATTCCTTTCATGCTGTAGAGATCCACAACAAAATAGTTTTGGGAAAAATTGATCTCCAAGGGTCACTGAGGGGGATTAACGGGCGTAATAGATAAATATTTCCTTTTTTCAACTAATAGAAACACCTGCTTGAAAATTAGAAGGTATGTTCCGTTCATGGAATAAAGTTCCTTTTACAAAGATATTTGCGAAAACGGACCCCAAAGGGAGTGGGGTTGCGAGAGATTAAGGCGTGATATTCAAAAATTCCTGTTTTTGAATTTAACTCATTTACTTGAAATTTGTTGAGCACTTTTCTTTAGTTGAATAGAGTTCCACTAAGAATGGATTTTACGGAAATTAACTCCAGGGGTAAGCCGGGAAAGTTATTGAGGCGTATTGATAGACGAAATTCCCGTTTTTGAACTGCTAAGACTATAATACTAAAATTTGGTTTGCATGTCTCTTTTGTTGAATTGGAATCCGCTAAGAATGCTGTCAACTAGGTATTGATGATAAAAATTCTGTTTTTGCTCTGTTAGATTTAGACTTGAAATTCAGCACGCAAGTTTATTTTATGGAGTAGAGATCCACTGAAAAATGCTTTGGTGGAAATCCACTTGATTATTAAGTTAAGTGAGCGAAAAAAATCTTTCTACTTCTATTTTAGACATAAATAGAAATTAGATATTATAATTTATGTTCTTTTTATATCAAGGGGTGAGAGTGTAACAGCTATAAATATATTTTTCAATACAATCGAATTCTTAATGCTAGATAAAAATAATTAATATATGTGTAAACAGCATGCATATATGCAACATCGTGAAATACCCAGTGAAGCGGGTGGGTAATGGCTAGTATATATATGAAGGAGAAAAGCGACTCACTCACTGAATGACTAATCACGATATCTCCGGAATTATTGAACCTATAGACTTGAAATTTGGTAGGTTGGTTCCCTTCATGGAGTAGGCGTCAGCTAAGAACGGATTTTGCAAAGTTCGAACCCAAAGGGGCGTTACGCGGGTTTAAGAAGCGTTATAGATAATTATTTCCATTACTAAACTATTAGATGTACAGTCGTGAGAAACTTGGTACACAGATTTCTTTCATAAAGTAGAGATTCCCTACATAATGATTTTTACGAAAATCGACTTCCAAGGGGCGTTGAGGGCGCTTAAGGGGCGTTATACATAATTATTTCCATTTTTAACCTATTAGACGTACAGTCTTGAAATTTGGTAAGCGGATTCCTTTCATAAAGTACAGATACCCTACAGAATGGGTTTTGTGAAAATCGAATCCCAAGTGGCGTTGTAGAGAATGAAGTGGCGTTATAGGCAATTAACTCCTTTTTTAAACTATTAGACGTAAAATCTCAAAATTCAGTAAGGTGATTCCATTCATTGAGTAGAGATCCGCTATAAGATGGGTTTTGTGAAAATCGTTTCCTAAGTGGCGTTGCGTATTTACATATTTACGTATACATATTTATTTCCATTTTTAAACTATTAGACGTACAGTCTTGAAATTTGGTAAGCGGATTCCTTTCATAGAGTACAGATCCGGTGCAAAATGGGTTTTTTGAAAATCGACCCCAAGTGGCGTTGTGGAGAATTAAGGGGCATTATATAGGCAATTAACTCCTTTTTTAAACTATTAGACTTAAAATCTTGAAATTGAGTAAGCAGATTCCCATTCACTGAGTAGAGATCTGTCATAAGATGGGTTTTGTGAAAATCGTTTCCTAAGTGGCGTTGCGGGGGCTTAAGGGGCGTTATACATATTTATTTCCATTCTTAAACTATTAGACGTACAGTCTTAAAATTTGGTAAGCGAATTCCTTTCATGCTGTAGAGATCCACAACAAAATAGTTTTGGGAAAAATTGATCTCCAAGGGTCACTGAGGGGGATTAAGGGGCGTAATAGATAAATATTTCCTTTTTTCAACTAATAGAAACACCTGCTTGAAAATTAGAAGGTATGTTCTGTTCATGGAATAAAGTTCCTTTTACAAAGATATTTGCGAAAACGGACCCCAAAGGGAGTGGGGTTGCGAGAGATTAAGGCGTGTTATTCAAAAATTCCTGTTTTTGAATTTAACTCATTTACTTGAAATTTGTTGAGCACTTTTCTTTAGTTGAATAGAGTTCCACTAAGAATGGATTTTACGGAAATTAACTCCAGGGGTAAGCAGGGAAAGTTATTGAGGCGTATTGATAGACGAAATTCCCGTTTTTGAACTGCTAAGACTATAATACTAAAATTTGGTTTGCATGTCTCTTTTGTTGAATTGGAATCCGCTAAGAATGCTGTCAACTAGGTATTGATGATAAAAATTCTGTTTTTGCTCTGTTAGATTTAGACTTGAAATTCAGCACGCAAGTTTATTTTATGGAGTAGAGATCCACTGAAAGTCGCTTTGGTGGAAATCCACTTGATTATTAGGTTAAGTGAGCGAAAAAAATCTTTCTACTTCTATTTTAGACATAAATAGAAATTAGATATTATAATTTATGTTCTTTTTATATCAAGGGGTGAGAGTGTAACAGCTATAAATATATTTTTCAATACAATCGAATTCTTAATGCTAGATAAAAATAATTAATATATGTGTAAACAGCATGCATATATGCAACATCGTGAAATACCCAGTGAAGCGGATGGGTAACGGCTAGTATATATATGAAGGAGAAAAGCGACTCACTCACTGAATGACTATTCACGATATCTCCGGAACTATTGAACCTATAGACTTGAAATTTGGTAGGTTGGTTCCCTTCATGGAGTAGGCGTCAGCTAAGAACGGATTTTGCAAAGTTCGAACCCAAAGGGGCGTTACGCGGGTTTAAGAAGCGTTATAGATAATTATTTCCATTACTAAACTATTAAATGTACAGTCGTGAAACTTGGTACACATATTTCTTTCATAAAGTAGAGATTCCCTACATAATGATTTTTACGAAAATCGACTTCCAAGGGGCGTTGAGGGCGCTTAAGGGGCGTTATACATAATTATTTCCATTTTTAACCTATTAGACGTACAGTCTTGAAATTTGGTAAGCGGATTCCTTTCATAAAGTACAGATACCCTACAGAATGGGTTTTGTGAAAATCGAATCCCAAGTGGCGTTGTAGAGAATGAAGTTGCGTTATAGGCAATTAACTCCTTTTTTAAACTATTAGACGTAAAATCTCAAAATTCAGTAAGGTGATTCCATTCATTGAGTAGAGATCCGCTATAAGATGGGTTTTGTGAAAATCGTTTCTAAGTGGCGTTGCGGGGGCTTAAGGGGCGTTATACATTTTTAAACATTTATTAAGACTATTAGACGTACAGTCTTGAAATTTGGTTTTGGATTCCTTTCATTAGAAATTCAGATTCCGGTGCAAAATGGTTTTGTGAAAATCGACCCCAAGTGGCGTTGTGGGGCTTAAGGGGGGTTATACATATTTATTTCCATTTTTAAACTATTAGACGTACAGTCTTGAAATTTTAAGTGGATTCCTTTCATAGAGTACAGATCCGGTGCAAAATGGGTTTTGTGAAAATCGAAAGTGGCGTTGTGGAGAATTAAGGGGCATTATATAGGCAATTAACTCCTTTTTTAAACTATTAGACTTAAAATCTTGAAATTGAGTAAGCAGATTCCCATTCACTGAGTAGAGATCTGTCATAAGATGGGTTTTGTGAAAATCGTTTCCTAAGTGGCGTTGCGGGAGTTTAAGGGGCGTTATACATATTTATTTCCATTCTTAAACTATTAGACGTACAGTCTTAAAATTTGGTAAGCGAATTCCTTTCATGCTGTAGAGATCCACAACAAAATAGTTTTGGGAAAAATTGATCTCCAAGGGTCACTGAGGGGGATTAAGGGGCGTAATAGATAAATATTTCCTTTTTTCAACTAATAGAAACACCTGCTTGAAAATTAGAAGGTATGTTCCGTTCATGGAATAAAGTTCCTTTTACAAAGATATTTGCGAAAACGGACCCCAAAGGGAGTGGGGTTGCGAGAGATTAAGGCGTGTTATTCAAAAATTCCTGTTTTTGAATTTAACTCATTTACTTGAAATTTGTTGAGCACTTTTTTTCTTTAGTTGAATAGAGTTCCACTAAGAATTGATTTTACGGAAATTTACTCCAGGGGTAAGCCGGGAAAGTTATTGAGGCGTATTGATAGGCGAAGTTCCCGTTTTTGAACTGCTAAGACTATAATACTAAAATTTGGTTTGCATGTCTCTTTTGTTGAATTGGAATCCGCTAAGAATGCTGTCAACTAGGTATTGATGATAAAAATTCTGTTTTTGCTCTGTTAGATTTAGACTTGAAATTCAGCACGCAAGTTTATTTTATAGAGTAGAGATCCACTGAAAGTCGCTTTGGTGGAAATCCACTTGATTATTAGGTTAAGTAAGCGAAAAAAATCTTTCTACTTCTATTTTAGACATAAATAGAAATTAGATATTATAATTTATGTTCTTTTTATATCAAGGGGTGAGAGTGTAACAGCTATAAATATATTTTTCAATACAATCGAATTCTTAATGCTAGATAAAAATAATTAATATATGTGTAAACAGCATGCATATATGCAACATCGTGAAATACCCAGTGAAGCGGATGGGTAACGGCTAGTATATATATGAAGGAGAAAAGCGACTCACTCACTGAATGACTATTCACGATATCTCCGGAACTATTGAACCTATAGACTTGAAATTTGGTAGGTTGGTTCCCTTCATAGAGTAGGCGTCAGCTAAGAACGGATTTTGCAAAGTTCGAACCCAAAGGGGCGTTACGCGGGTTTAAGAAGCGTTATAGATAATTATTTCCATTACTAAACTATTAGATGTACAGTCTTGAAACTTGGTACACAGATTTCTTTCATAAAGTAGAGATTCACTACATAATGATTTTTACGAAAATCGACTTCCAAGGGGCGTTGAGGGCGCTTAAGGGGCGTTATACATAATTATTTCCATTTTTAACCTATTAGACGTACAGTCTTGAAATTTGGTAAGCGGATTCCTTTCATAAAGTACAGATACCCTACAGAATGGGTTTTGTGAAAATCGAATCCCAAGTGGCGTTGTAGAGAATGAAGTTGCGTTATAGGCAATTAACTCCTTTTTTAAACTATTAGACGTAAAATCTCAAAATTCAGTAAGGTGATTCCATTCATTGAGTAGAGATCCGCTATAAGATGGGTTTTGTGAAAATCGTTTCCTAAGTGGCGTTGCGGGGGCTTAAGGGGGGTTATACATATTTATTTCCATTTTTAAACTATTAGACGTACAGTCTTAAAATTTGGTAAGCGGATTCCTTTCATAGAGTACAGATCCGGTGCAAAATGGGTTTTGTGAAAATCGACCCCAAGTGGCGTTGTGGAGAATTAAGGGGGCATTATATAGGCAATTAACTCCTTTTTTAAACTATTAGACTTAAAATCTTGAAATAAGAGGGCAGCATTCACTAGTAGAGATCTGTCAAAATGGGTTTTGTGAAAATCGTACCCTTCGTTGTGAAAATTGGCATTATAGGCAATTAACTCCTTTTTTAAACTATTAGACTTAAAATCTTGAAATTGAGTAAGCAGATTCCCATTCACTGAGTAGAGATCTGTCATAAGATGGGTTTTGTGAAAATCGTTTCCTAAGTGGCGTTGCGGGGGCTTAAGGGGCGTTATACATATTTATTTCCATTCTTAAACTATTAGACGTACAGTCTTAAAATTTGGTAAGCGAATTCCTTTCATGCTGTAGAGATCCACAACAAAATAGTTTTGGGAAAAATTGATCTCCAAGGGTCACTGAGGGGGATTAAGGGGCGTAATAGATAGATATTTCCTTTTTTCAACTAATAGAAACACCTGCTTGAAAATTAGAAGGTATGTTCCGTTCATGGAATAAAGTTCCTTTTACAAAGATATTTGCGAAAACGGACCCCAAAGGGAGTGGGGTTGCGAGAGATTAAGGCGTGTTATTCAAAAATTCCTGTTTTTGAATTTAACTCATTTACTTGAAATTTGTTGAGCACTTTTTTTCTTTAGTTGAATAGAGTTCCACTAAGAATTGATTTTACGGAAATTTACTCCAGGGGTAAGCCGGGAAAGTTATTGAGGCGTATTGATAGGCGAAGTTCCCGTTTTTGAACTGCTAAGACTATAATACTAAAATTTGGTTTGCATGTCTCTTTTGTTGAATTGGAATCCGCTAAGAATGCTGTCAACTAGGTATTGATGATAAAAATTCTGTTTTTGCTCTGTTAGATTTAGACTTGAAATTCAGCACGCAAGTTTATTTTATAGAGTAGAGATCCACTGAAAGTCGCTTTGGTGGAAATCCACTTGATTATTAGGTTAAGTGAGCGAAAAAAATCTTTCTACTTCTATTTTAGACATAAATAGAAATTAGATATTATAATTTATGTTCTTTTTATATCAAGGGGTGAGATAAATACTTCAATCGGATTGAATATTTGTAGTTTCCGTGAGCTGATTATATTCATTTTCTACAGTGAATTTACGAAGATCCTCGAATGTGTATGTGAAGGATTTGACTGCTGAATGACATTCCGAACGCTTTTGCTGTGCGGTTTTTTTTCTTATTAGCATCTTATACCATCTGCGACTTTTCGACGTTTTGTAAATTCAAAAGCATCACGTCGTTCCTGTATAATTATTCCTCCAAAGCGACGAGCAATTGGCCGATCTACACCTCAAGCACGAAAGAGAAGAGCATTACGAGCCTCAGAATCAGACGAGCAACGAGCATTAAGGCTGGAAAATATTCGAGTACACGCCACTGAGACCCGTTCGTCTGAATCGTCTGACCAACAAGAAGTAAGATTAGAAACTGATCGAATACGTACTAATCAGATCCGTTCTTCTGTGAGAGAACTGAATTACGGGAAAGAAGGCTGCAAAATGTTCGAATAAGCACTGCTCGATCAAGACGAACACCGCACGCGCGCGCGCGCTGATTTGAATCTTGCATTCCATTATGACAGTAATAATGATTACAGTCTTCATCCAAATGTCGTCATTGGAAAAATGGATAAAATTTGCATGTATTGTAGTGCACTCAAATTTAAAAATGAAACGCGTGGAATATGCTGCGCCAGTGGAAAAGTTAAGCTACCAGAATTACATTCACCACCCGAACCACTGTCAACGTTTCTATCTGGTGTTACACGTGTGTCGAAGCATTTCTTGGAAAATATCCGCAAGTACAATTCATGCTTCCAAAGGACATTGTTCGGTGCAACGAACATCGGTGCGCGAAAATTACATGCCGACATTCAGAGTCCAAGGGCAAATTTATCATCATGCCGGATCGCTTCTACCATTGCCGGACGCAGATCACAAGTTCCTTCAAATTTATTTTATGGCAAACAGTGATGAACAAATTGAACAACATTGTCATTATAATGCGGGCACTAGACGAGGAATTGTGGGTGCGTTACAAGGCCTTTTCGATCAACACAATGAATTAGTTCGGTTGTTTAAAACCGCCATTCAACGAATGCCAGCCGATGACTATGCAGTTGTGATTCGAGCAGACAAAAGACCCGTTGGCCAACACGAGAGACAGTTAAATGCACCAACAATCGATGAAGTGGCGATCGTTATAGTTGGCAAAGAATTTGAATCGCGCGACATAATTCTTCATCGCAGAAGTGGTGACATTCAGCGAGTCTCTGAAACTCATTGCTCATACGACGGATTGCAGTATCCGATTCTGTTTTGCGAGAGATGATGGATATCATTTTAACATCAAAATGATAAATCCACAAACAGGTGAGGGAACGAATAAGAAAGTCAGTGCCATGAATTATTTTTCGTATCGACTGATGATTCGTCAAAACGCTGAGAACCACATTCTGAAATGTAGACAATTGTTCCATCAATATATCGTCGACATGTACGCGAAGATTGAAACCAAACGGCTATTATATATTCGATTGAATCAAACCGAGTTGCGTTCTGAACAGTGCATCCATTTACGAGACGCAATCGTTAATGATGGTAACGTCAATCCAAACGAATTGGGAAGAATGGCCATATTACCGTCTACATTCACGGGGAGTCCACGGCACATGCATGAATACGCACAAGATGCGATGACATACGTTCGCGCATATGGTTGTCCAGATTTGTTCGTCACCTTTACATGTAATCCAACATGGAATAAAATTAAAGATTTTCTATTAGTTGGACAATCATCTTCGGACCGCCATGACATTACCGCACGCGTATTTAAACAAAAATTGAAATGTTTGATGGATTTTATTATCAAGCATCATGTTTTTGGAGAGACACGCTGCTGGATGTATTCCTTTGAATGGCAGAAAAGAGGATTGCCACATGCACATATTTTGGTTTGGTTAATCAACAAAATTACGCCAGATCAAATTGATCAAATCATCTCAGCAGAAATACCAGATAAGCACATTGATCCAAACTTATTCGACGTCGTCACCAAAAATATGATCCATGGCCCATGTGGCGTATTCAACAATAATTCATCATGCATGTCTGATGGGAAATGCACGAAACGATACCCAAGAGAGAGAGAGAAGATTGGTTTCTGATACTATCACTGGCAATGACGGATATCCACTGTATCGTCGACGATCAGTTGAGGATGGTGGCAAATCCGTCGTTCTGAAAGTACGAAACATAGATATTGAAGTAGATAATCGTTGGATTGTGCTATATTCACCACTGCTTTCAAAGACCTTCAAAGCACACATTAATGTTGAGTATTGCAATTCAGTGAAGTCGATCAAATACATTTGCAAATATGTCAACAAAGGAAGCGAAATGGCAGTCTTCGGAGTAGGGAATGTAGCTGCACCGCTCGATGAAATCAACCAATACCAACTTGGACGCTACATAAGCAGCAATGAAGCAGTATGGCGTATCTTATCATTTCCAATCCATGAACGACATCCAACAGTAATACACTTGGCGGTGAATCTCGAGAATGGACAGCGCGTGTACTTTACAGCAGATAATGTACGTGCAAGAGCATTGGTTCCACCGGCAACAACTTTAACTGCGTTTTACTCATTGTGCCAAGATGATCTTTTTGCTAAAACTTTGCTTTATTCTTAAGTACCGAAATTCTACACGTGGAATGCATCGACTAAAAAGTTTCAACGTCGCAAACAAGGTAAAGCAGTTGACGGACATACCAATTTATATTCCAGTGATGCATTGGGTCGTCTGTACACTGTTCATCCGAACAATACAGAATGCTTCTATCTAAGATTGCTGTTGATCAATATACGTGGACCAATATCTTCCAAGATTTAAGAACAGTCAACGGTCAGCTGTGCGCTACTTATCACCAAGCTTGCCAAGAACTAAATCTTCTTGAGAATGATGCACATTGGGACACTGCACTAGCTGATGCATCGAATACTGCTCGACCACAGCAAATACGCACGCTATTTGCCATAATATTAACAACCTGCTTCCCATCTAATCCAAAAGATCTTTGGGAAAAATACAAGGACTACATGAGTGAAGATATTCTACATCGTTTGCGCGCTGCGAATCAAAATCCGGACATTCAATTCACACCAAACGTGTATAATGAAGCATTGATTTTGATTGAAGACATATGTTTGACAATCGCTAACAAGGCACTGGTGCAACTGGGAATGCCTGCTTCAAACCGACCTGCAAACAACCTTTTTGATCGTGATTTGCAACGAGAAACACACTATGATTATGATGAACTGGGGACATTCGTTAGGACAAATCTTCCGCAGTTGATTCTAGAACAACGCATTGCGTATGACAGAATTATGCGGGCAATCACAGAACAAAGCGGTGGACTGTTTTTTATAGATGCGCCCGGTGGTACAGGCAAGACTTTTCTTCTTTCACAAATTTTGGCAACCATACGATCACAAAATAATATTGCACTGGCTATTGCATCATCTGGAATTGCGGCAACTCTTTTGGATGGTAACCGAACAACGCATTCAGCATTGAAACTGCCGTTGAATTTGCAAAACACTGAGGCACCAACATGCAACATCAGCAAAAACTCTGGAATGGGAAAAGTACTCCAAACGTGTCAAATTATCATATGGGACGAATGTACAATGTCTCACAAGAAAGCATTGGAAGCGCTTGATCGTACACTGCGAGATTCAGAGGAAACAGACGGAACTTCGGTGGCGTACTCATTTTATTGTCTGGTGATTTTCGACAAACACTGCCCATTATACCACGATCAACACCCGCTCATGAACTTCATGCATGTCTTAAATCATCAGTTCTATGGCGTCATTTACAGAAATTGACTTTGAAAACTAACATGCGTGTACAACTACAACGGGATGCATCGGCTGGAAATTTTGCAAAACAATTAATGGATATTGGAAATGGGCGAATGGAAATTGATGAATCTACACAATGTATCACCCTGCCAGCAAACTTCTGTAAGATAACAGAAAGCATCGACGAATTGGTGCAAAAAGTTTTCCCAAACATTGCACAAGACTACAAAAACCATCAGTGGCTCAGTACGCGTGTTATATTAGCAGCCAAAAACATCGATGTCAATACCATCAACTTCACCATTCAGCATGGAATACCCAGTGAAACGACAACATATAAGTCCATCGATACTGTGGAGAATCAAGATGAGGTTGTCAACTATCCAACTGAATTCTTGAATTCGCTTGATTTGCCAGGCATACCACTGCACGTTCTTACATTGAAAATTGGCGTACCCATCATACTTCTTCGAAACATAAATCCACCACGACTTTGCAACGGAACCAGACTCTCAGTCAAGAAAATGATGAACAATGTTATCGAGGCAACAATTTTGACTGGAAGGTGAAGACGTCCGTTTGCCACGTATCCCAATGATCCCGACAGATATGCCATTCAAATTCAAACGTTTACAGTTCCCGGTGCGACTCGCTTTCGCAATGACTATTAAAAAAGCACAAGGACAATCGTTACAAGTGTGTGGATTAAATTTGGAGAATCCATGCTTCTCACATGGACATCTCTATGTGGCTTGCTCACGTGTCGGAAAACCTTCTGATTTATTCGTCTACGCACCAGATGGAAAAACAAGAAATATTGTGTATCCCACAGCACTTCACTAAACATCTAATTGAAACTGAACTTTGTAATCACACAATTTTTTCGAAACGGCTTTGAATGAATTGAATATTTGTGTACTGATTTTCCTTTAAAATTATATTTCTTAAATTTATTTCAGTTGTTTGCGTAGCAACGCGCGCCGGGTACAGCTAGTGCTAGATAAAAATAATTAATATATATGTAAACAGCATACATATATGCAACATCGTGAAATACCCAGTGAAGCGGGTGGGAAACGTCTAGTATATATATAAAGGTGAAAAGCGACTCACTCACTGACTGACTTACTGACTAATCACGATATCTCCGGAACTATTGAACCTATAAACTTGAAATTTGGTAGGTTGGTTTTCTTCATGGAGTAGGCGTCAGCTAAGAACGGATTTTGCAAAGTTGGAACCCAAAGAGGCGTTACGCGGATTTAAGGGGCGTTATAGATAATTATTTCCATTACTAAACTATTAGATGTACAGTCGGGAAAAACTTGGTACACAGATTTCTTTCATAAAGTAGAGATTCCCTACGTAATGATTTTTACGAAAATCGACTTCCAGGGGCATTGAGGACGCTTAAGGGGCGTTATACATAATTATTTAAATTTTTAACCTATTAGACGTACAGTCTTCAAATTTGGTAAGAGGATTCCTTTCTTAAAGTACAGATACCCTACAGAATGGGTTGTTTTGTGAAAATCGAATCCCAAGTGGCGTTGTAGAGAACGAAGCGGCGTTATAGGCAATAAACTCCTTTTCTAAACTATTAGACGTAAAATCTCAAAATTCTGTAAGGTGATTCCATTCATTGAGTAGAGATCCGCTATAAGATGGGTTTTGTGAAAATCGTTTCCTAAGTGGCGTTGCGGGGGATTAAGGGGCGTTATAGATAATTATTTCCATTTTAAACTATTAGACGTACAGTCTTGAAATTTGGTAAGAGGATTCCTTTCATAGAGTACAGATCCGGTGCAAAATGGGTTTTGTGAAAATCGACCCAAGTGGCGTTGTGGAGAATTAAGGGGCGTTATAGGCAATCAACTCCTTTTAAACGATTAGACGTAAAATCTTGAAATTGAGTAAGCAGATTCCATTCATTGAGTAGAGATCTGTCATAAGATGGGTTTTGTGAAAATCGTTTCCTAAGTAGCGTTGCGGGGACTTAAGGGGCGTTATACATATTTATTTCCATTTTTAAACTAGTAGACGTACAGTCTTAAAATTTGGTAAGCGAATTCCTTTCATGCTGTAGAGATCCACAACAAAATAGTTTTGGGGAAAATTGATCTCCAAGGGTCACTGAGGGGGATTAAGGGGCGTAATAGATAAATATTTCCTTTTTTCAACTAATAGAAACACCTGCTTGAAAATTAGAAGGTATGTTCCGTTCATGGAATAAAGTTCCTTTTACAAAGATATTTGCGAAAACGGACCCCAAAAGGAGTGGGGTTGCGAGAGATTAAGGCGTGTTATTGAAAATTTCCTGTTTTTGAATTTAACTCATTTACTTGAAATATGTTGAGCACATTTTATTAGTTTAATAGAGTTCCACTAAGAATGGATTTTACGGAAATCAACTCTAGGGGGAAGCGAAAAGAGTCATTGGGGCGTATTGATAGACAAAATTCCCTTTTTCGAACTGCTAAGACTACAATAATAAAATTTGGTTTTCATGCTTCTTTTGTTGAATTGGAATCCGCTAATAGTGCTCTCAACGAGGTATTGATGATAAAAATTCCGTTTTTGCTCTGTTAGATTTAGACTTGAAATTTAGCACGCATATTTATTTTATGGAGTAGAGATCCACTGAAAGTTGCTTTGGTGGAAATCCACTTGATTATTAGGTTAAGTAAACGAAAAAAAATCTTTCTACTTCTATTTTAGAAATAAATAGAAATTAGATATTATAATTTATGTTCTTTTTATATCAAGGGGCGAGAGTGTAACAGCTATAAATATATTTTTCAATACAATCGAATTCTTAATGCTAGATATCAATAATTAATATATATATTATTAGTATACATATATACAAAATCGTGAAATACCCAGTGAAGCGGGTGGGTAACGACTAGTATATATATATATATATATATATATATATATATATATATATATATATATATATATATATATATAAAGGAGAAAAGTGACCGACTCACTGACTGACTCACTGACTAATCACGATATCTCCAGAACTATTAAACCTACAGATTTGAAATTTGGTAGGTAGGTTACCTTTATGGAGTAGACGTCAACTAAGAAACGGATTTTGCAAAGTTTTAACTCCAGATAATTATTTCCATTACTAAACTATTAGATGTACAGTCGTGAAACTTGGTTCCATATTTCTTTCATAAAGTAGGCGATTCCCTACATAATGATTTTTACAAAAATCGACCCCAAGGGGAGTTGAGGGCGCTTAAGGGCGTTATAGATAATTATTTCCATTTTTAAACTATTAGACTTACAGTCTTATTTGGTAAGATTCCTTTCATAGAGTACAGATCCGCTACAAAATGGGTTTTGTTAAAATCGACGCCAAGTGGCGTTGTACACAGAGTGGCGGTATAGGCAATTAACTCATTTTTTAAACTATTAGACGTAAAATCTTGAGATTCCATTCACTCAGTCGTAATCTGTCATAAGATGGGTTTTGTACAAAATCGTTTCCTAAGTGGCGTTTGGGGGGCTTAAAGGGCGTTATAGATAATTAGTTCCATTTTTAAACTGTTAGACGTACAGTCTTAAATTTCGTAAGCGAATTCTTCTTTCATGGTGTAGAGATCCGCTATAAAATAGTTTTGGGGAAAATTGATCCCCAAGGGTTGAAATTAAGGGGCGTTTATACCTTTTTAACTAATAGAAACACCTACTTGAAAATTAGAAGGTATGTTCCATTCATGGAATAAAATTTACAAAGATTTTTGCGAAAACTGACCCCCAAAGAGTGAGGTTGCGAGGGATTAAGGCGGGTTATAGAAAAATTCCTGTTTTTGAATTTATCTCATTTACTTGAAATTTGTTGAGCACTTTTCTTTTAGTTGAATAGAGTTCCATTAAGAATGTATTTTACGAAATCCCAGGGGAAGCGGGGAGATTATTAAGGCGTATTGATAGACAAAATTCCCGTTTTGAACTGTTAAGACTATAATAATAAAATTTGTTTTGCATGCTTCTTTTGTTGAATTGGAATCCGCTAAGAATGCTGTCATTGAGGTATTGATGATAAAAATTCCGTTTTTGCTCTGCTAGATTTAGACTTGATATTTAGCACGCATGTTTATTTTATGGAGTAGAGATCCACTGAAAGTTGCTTTGGTGGAAATCCACTTGATTATTAGGTTAAGTGAGCGAAAAATATCTTTCCTATTTTAGATATAAATAGAAATATTAGATATTATAATTTATGTTCTTTTTATAAAAATGGGTAACAGCTATAAATATATTTTTCAATACAAGAATTCTTAATGCTAGATATCAATAATTAATATATATGTAAACAGTAAAAATGGCGTGATAACTCTGCAAGGGGGCGCGATCGAGAACAAAAGATTATTTAAAAAAATTATTAATTTTCTGAAGGTAAACAAACAAAATACATTCTGACATAATAAAAAAAAAAATACACATTTACACTGATATATTAAACTTATAAATATATCAGTGCTACTCAAAATATTTTATAATTAATTTAACAATTCTAAGCCAAGAACAAGTTTATTAATTTACTTGTGACCCCATGGGTTTGTCATACATATAATTTCATTACAACAAAATTAACACGTATGTTGATAATTTTTGCGGTTTATAATTAAACCTTTTGACTGCCGATCTTAAGTTTCGCGATTTAAATTCCAATGCCAACCGTTTTCCACGTAGGCACGCATATATGATGTACGGGGGAGGGGAGGAATAAAAAAGCAAAAAAAAATCATGAATAAGTAAATCCTTCGCAAACATTGTCAATGTCCTTTTATTGCATTCAAAGTCTTGGAATAATTTACGGATAGCAGTACACAGAAAAGATCATCTTCAGAAAGACATATATATATGTGGCATGCAGCCAAAATCAAGGCAGTCTTCGCGCGCAGGCGAAAATCAAAACCAGAACAAAAAACTTTTGGACATTAGAGCAGAGAGAAAGAGAGAGAAAAGAACGCGAGAGGTGCGCGAGCAGGCGTTACCTTCTGAATATCATCGTCAAACTTATCTGTAAAAACTACCTTTTAATTAATTTTTATTTAATGTTAAAATAAAATAGAAGAAAGACCAACGTCTTGACCCCTTGTTGTCTCCCACAAATTATGGGGCTCGGCCGCGATCGACAAAATTTCGATTTTGAACCAAAGTCTGACAATGAACAACAGCGTCCGTGAAGGAGACGCTCCGCCATTTTTCGAAAAATCTCGTTCAACCTGTGTAGAGGTTGAATTTTCAACTTTATTCCGCCTGTGTAGAGGTTGGAAAACCCATCGACGAAAATCCCGCCTGTGTAGAGGTTGGAACTAATTCAGTGTGAATAATCCGCCTGTGTAGAGGCGGAACTACAATTTCAACGATATAACCTGGGTGAAATCAGTGGAATCAACGTTTTTATTGGATACATCGTACGTTAGGATCTTTCCATTTAAAATGTATAAAAACGCTCTTAAAGAGGATCTCATAAGAGTTGTTGAGAAACTAGACGGTATTGTCGAAAGCACTGACACAGTAAAGACTAAAATTGAGAACAGTAGTACATTTGAAAGTGATCCAGATTTCGTTAAAACTTTAATTCAAAACTGTATAGATGAGAGTATCGCAAAACGAAAAGAAGTAACTTTGGAAAACAGAAAAAAACTACAGTTCACAGTTAGAAAAAGAAGTCGAACTTCAATTAGCTAAAAATAAAGCATTAAGGGCAGCTAAAGTCGAAGAAAACAGTTCGAAACTAACATAGAAAATATGATAAAAGTATAAAAACTTTATCTCTTCCTGTTTTCAATCTGAAAATTTTAATCTGTTCTTCCAATCATTAGAAATTTTTAACCAAGAAAATAAATGACGAATATAAATTGAAATTTTAATAAATCTTCTGGGCGAAAGAGCTCATAACGTCTTACTGTATATTAAAGAAGAGGAATTAAATGACTATGAAAAACTAAAATCTATAAAGAGAATTCCAATTAACCCCTCGCGAGTGTTTAAACTCATTTAAAAATGCTGTAAAATCATCAGGCGAGACATACATCCAATTTGCTGCAAGATTGAGGCAAACTTCAATATTATTGTTCGGGTTAATTTCCTTTGAATCTCTATGATCTTATAATTTCTGATAAATTATATGAAACTTTAAATAAGAAACTGCAACTCATATTGGCATTCGAGAAGCAGAAGATTGGTTTAGGCCTATTGATTTAGCTAAAGAGTGTGATATTTATATTTCATCTAGAAGCGGATCACATAAAGAAATTCCTATTACTTATGGATATACCCAAGACCCCTTTAAAAATAGATCACAAAACTTTAAACCAAAGATTAAAGAGAACTATCCCCAATATCATGAAAGAGAAAATAAAAATTGCTATATGCGGTGATTCATCTCATTGCGCAAGAGACTGTGAGAAGCGTTTTAAACCTAAAGAATCTAATGACCACATCCATAATAAAATAAACGTGAATACTTTGAAAATCGAGAGCGAAAAACAAAATAGCGATGAATGCACAAATCTTCAATACGTAAACATTTTGTGGAAAATCAGCGTAACAGCATTGATTGATTCAGGTTGCTAGATCCCAGTTTTAAATTCCTCACTAATTAGAGTGCAAACACCTTCCGAAGAAATCATAACATTAAGCTCATGTTTTGGCGAAAAGCGAATGGTAGAAGTTAAACCCATAAATATTTCCCTTAATCAACACTCTACTAGCTTAAGTGTGCGAACGGCGATATCACCGACCTTGACCGAAGAATTTATTATACATCCAGTGTATATTCTGAAATAGAGAAACTAGGCCACGCAAAGAGCGATGTTTTATTTGAGTGGATCCTCTTTGAGTGCAGATTTAGGTGCTCATGCTTATGCTTATTCTAGTGCTATTTCGTTTCCAAATGTTTCTGTTTCAAATGTGATAGAAAACTCTAGTTATGATTTGCCATATGTTAAGGACTTTAATGCTAGAAATGATTCGAGTTCTCTAATTAAGGATTATAAGTGTAATAAAATTAAGAGTACTAAGTTAAAATTGAGTATTGTAAGAGAAAAATGTTCTGATATAGTATTGTGTAAGAAAGCCAATGGTGCCATGAAAACGAGTTCCGTGGAATTTATCTCCCAATCTCCTACCCCTTCACCTATGGAACGTAATTATCGTCGGTTTGTGTTGCTCCAAAGGATCTTTCAGCCTTGGCAGTGGAAACGAAGGAAAAAGAGAAATCGTTTTGAACAGACGTCCAGAACTCTACAGAGGAAAATATAGATGCGTTCAACCAAAGATCAACTTGTTGAAAAAGATGTTCTTATGCCGGTGAAACACAATATTTTCCTGTGGAACCTTCCGGATGTCGAAGAGGTGCCTTCACATGATGGAGAAACTGTCTAGTTCAGAAAATTTTGATATGTTTAATCTCTATATATTTGTCGTATAGTCCTTGTCTGTTCCGTTTTTTTTTTGTATGTTTCAGATTCTCCTCTGGTCTCTATGGAAATACCGCTGCGGACAGCGTACGGTCAGAATGGCCGTTGTGGCATGCAGCCAAAATCAAGGCAGTCTTCGCGCGCAGGCGCAGCAAATCAAAACCAGAACAAAAACTTTGGACATTAGAGCAGAGAGAAAGAGAGAGAAAAAAGAACGCGAGAGGTAGGCGTTACCTTCTGAATATCATATCAAACTTATCTGTAAAAAACTACCTTTTTAATTAATTTTTTATTTAATGTTAAAATAAAATAGAAGAAAGACCAACGTCTTGGACCCCCTTGTTGTCTCCCACATATACGTCTGGAGAAATAAAGCCTTTGGCTTAGCGAGACGTTTATATTAAGAGGTTAAAGTCGTATCGTAGTTTTAGCTTCAAAGTATAGTATTATTGAATTCAGTACATTGTTATTGTATGGGGGGGGCGCGATGGAAATAATGATTGAATATTGGGTCATGAGTAGTGCAACTTTGAGAAGCACTGGTATACATATATACGTTATGGTGAAATACCCAGTGAAGCGGGTGGGTAACGGCTAGTATATATATGTGTGTGTGTTTGTGTAATGTGTTTGCGTGTTGATATTTCTTCCTTTGCAGTCCGAGTACATTCCCCCAGGAGTTGTTATCACTTTTTATTGCTGCACCACATTTAGTCGACACCAATTGCAGCAAGTAATTTTGACGCCCAGTTTCTTCCCCATAGGGAGTAGAAGCTCTGCCGATGCGAAATTTGTACTTAGGAATTTAATTTTGCCGAGAGCATCTAAGCCAAATTTACACTCATGTGATCTTTTTCATGCCGTATACGACATTGCCGCTGTCTATATTCTGCTTCAGAAAAATCCACCGACTTGGGCCTGGGTCGAACTCGCATCCTTGGGTACAGAATTCCAGCGACATACCAACTACACCACCCAGCTGGCTTTATAAAGTATATTGAAAGCTGAACCTTTATATAACAAAATTTCCATATAACGAACTTTTTTTTCGAGATTTAGTGACTTCATTAAGTAGAGGCCCGACTGTGTTTGCAAAGTGGGTGAGGTAAGCTCTTTCTTATAATTCCATTTTATATATATGAAAAAAATGTAGTATACGCGTACATATTGGCTCTCAATAACTGTAAACAAAAACAATTATCTTTTCTTAATTCTTAGGTATTAAGGTAGATAATTATTCCGTCAGTCAATTGATTGACGGAATTATTAACCCTTAACTTCGCAATTTTTTAAAATTTCTATGAAAAAATTATATCAGCTAGTTCTCAAGTAATAATAAAAGGGAAAAATATGAAAAAAAAATTAAGCAGTTTTAAATTGAATTTCAGTCATTTTTTTAATTTGTTGCAGAAGTACAACATTGTGCAGTTGTGCTGTAAACTACAAAACTTTTCTTTTATATGAGGATTTTATTATCATCATAAAACGTTTAAAATTTCTTACCTGGTAATTTATTTTGTTAATAAACAAGAGGAAGCATGGCATATAGTGGATTATATTTATAGCAAAAACACAGCTCTTGAGGCATCAGAGATTTTTATAATTGTTGTTATTTCTGGAAAAATGTACTTCCATCTAGTGATAAAATTAGCATGTATTTCGTTGCAGGAATCTTTTTTTTCCTCAGAAAAGAGATTTGTAGGTAATTAAAAAATATATTGAGTCTGTTAAATTAAAATAAATCATATGTTGCAGAAATGCAACAGTGCGAAGCTAAGGGTTAACTACTATAACACACACATAGATGACTAGATTATTTGTTTTTAATTTACGCCACACATTAAAACAATACAAGGGCTGTTGGTGGATGTTCTCGTAATTTTAAACCATGGCCAAGAGAAGAGAACAACACTTGAGGTGGCACCTTCTTACTAAACTTCCACACTAGCAAGAGGATTTTGAGTCTCAGTGGATTTAACATGCATCAACCTCTTTACAGCGGCACTAGGACTTGAATTTTCGAACTGACAACGCTGGCCAAGAGAAAAAGACTACAGGAGTGAGAGAAAGACCATGAAAGAGATAGAGGGAGACCACCGAGGGAGATAATCTAGAGCTAGTCTTATAACATAATAGGATTGACAAATATTAAATTCAGTCTTGGTGTAAAATTTCTTTTGTTTAGTATTTAGAATAATGTGATTATTCTGAGGTTAATATTGTCATTTCGATATGCTTCAAAAGTATGAGGTATAAGGACTGTACTAAGCAAAACTATGAATCAAGAGTAAATGGTTTCTTGTAAGCATCTAAACAGGGCTGCCCTTCTCTGTAAAGGGGCTAGGGTGCATGTCTTGTAAAGTAAAAAAGAAATTAAAAACATGAACACAAATACTATTAAAGCATATTTATTTGTAGTGCGTGATTTTTTTTTCTTTTTGCTAATATATTAATTATTTCAGAAAAATTAAATTTTTTTTTGCAATTTCTTTTTTTATGCTTAATATAGCAAGTGCATTTAAGCGTTCTGCACACGTGTTTAACCGAAGATGAGAAGTGCATCTTGATTTGCATGAAGATTTAGAGCAATTATTCTATTTCCATTTCATGTAGCTACCGTTGTTGTATACCTGCCCTCTGCAATTCATAATATCCAAATCGAGCTCACTTATTCTTTTCAATAGAGTTAACAAAGTCGAACTTAAATTTAGTCGTTTTAGTAATTTTTCCCATGGTATAAATGAATTAAAATGGCAAAAGTAGAAGACCCATGATCTTGGATTATACACTGCTGGCCACCGTAAATGCAACACCCTGATGGAAGCATGAAAATAACATGAAATTTACAACATGCATTAGCGGAGGTGAGATATGCAAATGATTAGAATTTCAGCGCAGACACATTACGCGCGCCTGTGGCGCCACCTCAAAGCGCTATTTAAGGCTTGGAGATTTCAAGTTCGGTAATTGTGTTTTTCTTCTGGTTTTTTCAAAAAACGATCAGTTATGTCTCGTAGAAAACAGCGATTAGCTTTTGATCAAGTATCCGAGTTCGACAGAGGAAGGATAGTGGCCTACCGATATATTGTGGATTATCTTTCAGGGAAATCGGTAGTCGTGTTGGACGAAACCAAACAACTATAATGCGGATATGTGACTGTTGGATGCAGGAAGGTACGACGGACCGACGTGGTCGATCGCATCTACCTCAGTGTACCACTTCACGTGAGGACAGGCAAATTGTGCGCATGGCAGTGACGGATCGATCAGTCACATCACGAACCGTAGAATAGCACATTAAGTCTGTAACGCATCATTCAGTGTCTGCGCGTATCATTCGACGCCGTTTACAGCAGAGTGGTCTGTTTGCAAGACGTCCAATGCTTGGTCTACCCTTGACGCAGAACCACAGACGTCTCCGCCGTCAAAGGTGCGATCAAAGAAGGAAGTGGGCGGCAGAATGGAATGAAGTTGTCTTTACTGACGAGTCACGCATCTGTCTGCAACACCACGATGGTCGAATTCGAGTCTGGAGACACCGTGAAGAGAGGATGCTGAGCAGCTGCGTTATGCACCGCCATACTGGTCCTGCACCGGGTATTATGGTATTGGGCGGTATTGGATATCACTCTCGCACTCCTCTAGTACGCATTGCCGGTACTTTAAACAGCCAGCTTTACATTTCCGAGGTGTTGGAACCAGTTGTCCTTCCTTACCTTCAGGGATTGACCACAGCCATATTTCAACAGGATAATGCACGACCACACGTAGCACGCATTGGTCAAAGGTTCTTCGTCAATCACTAGATTGAATTGCTTCCCTGGCTGCTTCGCTCTCCCTATCTTTCGCCGATAGAAAACATGTGGTCCATGGTTGCTCAACGATTGACCCAGATTACATCCCCAGCTGCCACACCAGATCAACTTTGGCAACGTGTGGAAGCTGCTTGGTCCGCTGTACCCCAAGAACACATCCAAAGTCTCTTTGAATCAATGCCGAGGAATGTGGCAGCGGTGATCTCCAACAATGGCGGCTACTCTGACTACTGATTCTGGCAGGAACCACACTTCACAGAAGTCTATAAATTTAATCATTTTTGATACTTGGTCAACATGTTATCTACAAAATAAATTTTTTTGTGCTATACCTTGTCTTTCTTGGTGTTGCATTTACGGTGGCCAGTAGTGTAGTTGAGAGCTTTCTCTAATTATTATAGACCTTTGTAAATCTTGCAGATTGTTCATTCCCTATTCTTTTAGAATACAGTACACAACAAAAATTTTATTGAGTCTTGCGTTTTTGAATAAATTAACCTATCACGAAGCCCCCCCTTTTTGAAGTCGTAAGTAAAGGCAAAATCACATTTCCGTCTTACGTTTCATAGAGCTCCCTGTCCACTCATAACAGCAGCTGCATCATATTTTCAACCTACTATGTATTATGAATTAATTTCACTGGCGTAGCTACTCCTCAGTGGCTCCGTATCAAATTTCCTTGGGAGATCTTTTTTGGAAAATAAATATGATAGCATAAATAAAACATGTTTGAGTGTCACAATAAGTATACACAGACATACGTATTTAAAATTTGTATTACTTAAGAATTAGCCTATATTTTTTTTTCAATAGGTATTTTTCTTAATTTTTTTCGGCAAACGCATTTATAATATTATTTAGAGCAGAAGAGTATTTCAGTTTTTCAAGTTTATTTGCTCCTATTGACAGTATTCAGAGAATCGAACTTTTCCTATGAAGATCTAATGTAATTTTTAGCTTAGGTAAACTTTTTTCAGCTGCTGTAATTATGAGCGGAAGGATCAAAAATAGCAGGCATGCTATTATAACTGGAAAATTGAAAAAAAAATTATTAACCAAAACAATTACATAAATTTAAAACAGTTTGTTTCTCTGATTCAAAATGATTTAAAACCGCAATATATTTCTGAAAGCAGTTTGGCTTTTCGAAAAGTTATTACATGGTGAGAACTTTTATTGGTTTTAGTATGGAAAATAAGGATCTCTGCTATACTTACCTCAGTATTAACAAATGAAGGGCCACGGGGAAGAACGATCAAAGTCCATTTTAATGGCAAACATAGGTTACAGTGGGAACGTGCAAATTATTGGAGACAGTATTTCCCAGTAACATCGTTTTGGCAAGAAAGATCATAGTCACTAAATTATAACAGGGAAAAGATTGGAGCTGACGGGCGAAAACGATCAGAATTTACACGTTCCCACTGTAACCTGTGTTTGCCATTAAAATGGACTTTGATCGTTCTTCCCCGTGACCCTTCAAATGAGTTATATACAAGTAGTGGTGAATAATTTAATATTTATTATTTCAAATATCATTAATTTTTTGTCCTATGTTGAGACAATATGTATCAATAAAGTTTTAGTGGAAAATCGACTATTTAATAGATTTGGGTTTTAAAACTCTACCAAATTCTCATTTTTATTCCAAAAAAATGTTTTTAAGGAAACTATATAGATAAAGTGGTGACCACAAAACTGTGGATACTTCTTAAAATTGTTGTTTTTTTTAAGTTTGTATGCTTATAGAATACATTGGACAAAACACAAAGTACTTTATATCACTTTAAAGAAAATTTATTACTGAATTCAACACGAAAAAGAAAATGCAAATATTTACAAAGCAAAAAAAAAAAAGAAAAATTATGCTGCAACAACTGTCGATATACATTAGATACTGATGATAGCAGAGATTTATCAGAGCTTAGTGAGGCTGTCTTTGTTCTTTTTTTACAGCTTCACGTTGATGTTTCATTGAGATGAAAATAGTTTTAAGGCAGTGCTTCTCAAACTTTCAATACTGGCGCCCCCCTTTTTGATCACAATTTTTATCGCCCCCCCTTATACACTAATAATGTACTGATTGCAATAATAATGTACTTTGATGCTAAAGCTATAATACGCGATCTTATTTATGAACCATACAAATTAGTAACATAAGTATTAAAAATTTTATATACTACTTTTAAGTAAAATAAATAAAATAATAGGATAATTATTTTTACTTTCTCTAATTTTTAAAATGAACATATTGCAAAATGTGGTGGCTGCTTAGAAGACAAAATATAGATACCTGCTAAATATAGAAAATAAACTCAGAAGGTCAATTTCTAATCATAAGCATTCCTTATAAAAACTTTGCTTTGCAAGACAAGCCCATGGAAGTCTTTAATACTTATTAAGCTTGTTCTTAATTTAGTATTAATTAGTTATAAAATACTCTGCGCAGCACTGATACATTAAAAGTATACCGGCTGAAGTTCCCGCTCTTTGCACGAGTTCATTTATAAAATAAAACATTATTGATATAATAGCTGAATTGTAAGGAGAGCAAAGCCAAGTGCTCGACAATGTTTACAAAAATGTAAAATGATTTTTTTAAAATGGTTGCTCAAATTATAATTAGTTTTAAGCGAATTGTAATTTTAAGCCTCACAGAATTAGCATTTATATTTGATGTTAAATAATGAACAATAATATGAAATTCCGATGAAGAATAATTGTATTATTTTTAATATTTAAAGCGAAAAGACTTCAACATGTTTTAACCTGGGAGCCGGTGCGCACTCGATACGATCGAGCGGGGTTATTGAGTCACCCCAATCTTTTTTTTTATAATTATTTTATTGTACACGATACAAATCGTGATTCCAGTGAATAATTTAATTACGAGAAAGTTTACTTACCTACTTTCAAGGACTTTTAAATTTATCTTTGGTAACAAATAAACAGTTTTGTCAGAATTAACGATTTCGTAATCTGTGTCTTCCGCGCGACCACTTCCGGGTAAAAAGTATATTCATTATGATAATATGTATGTTACTGCTAAAAATATTGTGTAAAACATATTTCGCAATGTTTTATATGTTTGAGAATACTCATAAAAATAAGTCTTGGCCAAGTAATCCTTCAAAGTGCTCTCCGTGGTTTTCCAAATATCATAAAACTCTTTTGCATGGAAAAAAACGCAATAGAGAGATACATTACTTACAACTTTCCTAAATGAGAAACAAACACATAAGAGAGGGGTCATAACTAACTGTACCAATGACTTAGAAGGTCAAACAGATTACAGCTATAATGGGCAGTATTTCAAAAATAATGACAGTGATGAATTTTTTATGTTCCTAAATTTTTTCGATTCTGGGTTTGGGATTTGTTTTTTCTCTGAAAGAGTAGTATGTTAGATTTAAAAAGAAAGCGTAATAACAAAATCTCTCATCATGGGATTACAGAAAATCAAATAAAAGTTTTTTATTTGGTTATAGGATCAAAGATAGCTAATTAGGTATTGAAGAAGTTTTTATTTTTGATGACTTAATATCGCGCACGCGTGCCTATAAATTATATCAGAGTAAAAGTGCATTTTTTATTATGTCTGAAAGCATTTTGTTTTAATTCATTCCAGTAAATTAATTATTTTTTAAATCTTTTGTTTTGGATATGCTCGCGCCCCCAGGGGAGTGCGCCCCACAGTTTGAGAAACACTGGTTTTAAGGTCTCTTTTCGCTATTACCTAATGCCAGGAAACAATTATATCCTCAATTAGTTCCTTTTTTTCATGGGTACCTCATTCGGACAAGAGTTTTCTAACGGGGCCACAAGTGTTTGATAGGATTGAGGTCAGGACTGTTTCCTGGACAGGATAACAATGATATTTAGTCAAAAAGCAATGACATCAAATAAAAGAGTAGATTGGACCCATGTGTGACGAGAAAGTGGTATTTCCTACGTTAAAATTACATAACAGATGGATACTACATCTGGAGACTGAAATTTTTGTTTAAGATGTCAAGAGACACATTAAAAAAAAAGCAGGAAAAGGACGAAAAAGATGCACCACATCTGTCGATGACAGAAGAACAAAAAAACTACCATGTTTCAGAGATAAAAGAATTTCATTTACATCCAGAAGTGACCTGAGTGATGCTGGTGTTTCTGTCAGTTCAAAAACAATCAGGAGCAGATTAGCAGATGTAACACTAAAAGGTAGAATTCCACGAAAAAAGCCGTATCTCCATTTACAGCAGCACTAAAAGGGACTACAGTATGCAATGGAACACATTAATTAGAGAAATGATTATTGGTCATAAGTCATATAGAGGGACGAAACTAAAGTATCGTTATTCGGTAATGATAGCCTAAAATATGTAAGACGTAGAATAGCAGAAATGCTACATCCTGACTGCATCTTGGCAAGTGTGAAGTACCCACATAGTTTTATCATTTTGTAATGCATATCAGCAGATAGTATCGGTCACCTTCATATCATCGATGGGGCACTGAATGTCATAAAATAGATTGACACCATTCTATAACCCAAATTTCTGCCCTCTCCATCAGGCATCTATTTACCAACAATTCTTCGTTTATTTTTGAGCAAAATTCTGCTTCTTGCTGCACCGTAAAGTTATTGAAAGATTGATACTGTTCTAAAATCATTAAGTTGTTATCCGGGCCAGGAAACACTCTTGACATCGATCCTATCGAAAACTTGTGGTACCGTTTGAAAACTGTTGTCCGAATGAAGCACCCATGAAATAAAAAGGAACTAATTGAGGATATAATTGTTTCCTGGCATCATGTAATAACGAAGGAAGAGCTTAAAACTGTTTTCAGCTCAATGAAACATCGATGTGAAGCTGTAATAAAGAATAAAGGCAACCTCACTAAGTTCTGATAAGTCACTGCTATCAACAGTATCTAATGTATATCGACAGTTATTGCAGCATAACTTTTTTTGCTTTGCACATATTTGAACTTTCTTTTTTGTATTGAATTCAGTAATAAATTTTCTTTAAAATGATATAAAATACTTTGCGTTTTGTGCCACGCAAAATTTTCTATAAGTATACAAACTTAAAATACATAACAATTTTAAAAAGTGTCCACAAATTTTCCACCGCTGTATATACACTGCTGTTTGTAAAAAATGCAACCCCATGGAGGAATCATCAGAATTAAATGAACTTTGCAGAAAATATCAATTATAGACTGTTACGTAAAATAGTAAAGTCTCAGAGCCACCACGCATGCGTGGCCTCCCTCTGAACTGACTCTGAAAGCGTATAAATAGAGGGCTGTAGCGGGACGTTGAAAATTGTTAATGATTATTTGTTAGTGGCGAATGATTAGTGAGACCTAAGTATGCCTCCACGATGAAATAAGGAGAAAATCCAACAACTTACGGAGTTTGAACGGGGGAGGATTATCGGCCTTCTAGAAGGAGGATTTTCCTTTCACGCAATAGGAGCTCCTGTGCAGCGGATCAGTTCCACACTGATGCGAGTTTTGGAAGCAGTGGACCGACGAGCACCGAGCAACTCGAAAAATTGGCAGTGGACGACGGAAGATGACATCAGTGCGCGACGACCAACTCCTGCTTCTCATGGCGGTGAATAACCGCACAGCTTCGTCCATGCAGTTGGCAGCACGTTGGTTTACTGCTACAGGTGTACTAATGTCGGCGTCGTCAATTTGTCGACGTCCGCTGCTCCGTAGATTGCGTGCAAGGGTGCCTTTATACAGGATTCCCCTCACGGCAAACCATCGACGGCTGCATCTGCAATAGGCTCATGAGCACAGAGCCTGGTAAGCTTATTGGTACCAGATTGTCTTTTCAGATGAATCACGCTTCAATTTGTGGGGCCATGATGGCCGCATTCGTGTTAGACGCTATGCCGGTGAACGCTACATTCCACAGTGCGTTATCGAACGACATAGTGGCCTAACACCCAAAGTTAGGGGGTGCAGTTTCGTATCCAATTTGCTACGAATTGAAGGTAATCTCAATAGCAACAGGTACGTCCATGAAGTGCTCTACAGCCCGAAGTCATTCCCTTCCTTTAAGACATCCCTGGACCTATCTTTCGGCAGGAGAATGCACGCTCACATATTGTGAAGACTGTTCGAGATTTCTGTTCAGCTCAACACATGCAACTTCTTCCTTGGTCTGCTTATTCACCGGATATGTTGCCTATTGAGCACGTGTGGGTTTGGTTGGTCGGCGTCTCGCTCGTGATCCGTGTCCCTCAGCTTCAAAGTATGAACTTTTGCTGCACATACAAGTAATATGGAATTATCTTCCACAAATAGACATTCAAAATCTGTTTGACTGCATGCCACGTCGTATAGCAGTGCTTATTGCAGCGCGTGGTGGCTGCACCAAATACTGATTTCGGACACTTAATATTGTTTTTTTTTTTTGCTTTCAAAATTTCATCATTTATTTGTACTAATACAAGTCGTTTGTGCATTAAATTTTATTTAATTCTGATGAATCCTTCATGTATTTAATTTTTTAAAAACAGCAGTTTATATTTATAAAAGGATAGTTTGTTCTTTTGGAATCATTCATAAAACATTATGTTAACATTACGTCGGCGAAAATCTAGAATCAAGTTATTTTACTGCAACAGATTTTCAAAAAATCTATTTAACATTGTTATTGGACACGCCAATTCTCCTTTCAGAGAATTGAGTCTCAAGTAATTTAATTTTTTAATTAAAAGTCATCCAACTTTTCTCAGTGGTTTACACAGACTACTTTTATGGGAGTAGTTTCCATTAAAAAAAAAAGTGCATAAATGAAAGCCGTGGAGCGTAATCTTTGAGCTAAAAGTTAAAAATCTCTTGGTATATGGAGGGATTTGAGCCCCAACCCCCATTCTTGTGTACGCCACTGATTTTTCTGAGGAAGAATAATAAAATATTTACTTTTACTTTGGATATCCAAGTAACCATGTTGCCAATATTTGAAAACTCATAATTTATTTTTCTCCTCTGCAAGAATGGCAACTGACAGATATTCCATATTTTTCAGATTGCTATTGCTGTAATGTGTATGTTACGCACATTTTGCAATAATTGTGTATTAATTGTTCACCTTCAAATTAAGTGCATGACGAATTAAAATCTGAGAACTTTTTTTGATTAACATTCTTCTCATTTTTATCAGATACCTTAACCTTCTTTGTAAACCTTTAAACTTGCTTGCTAAAGGGGATTGTATATAAAAGTATGACTTTCAAAATATTTTTTTATTGAAAAAATTGTATTCAAATTTCAATTGCATTTGTATTTTGTTAATTATTAATGATTTTCATCGATCGGTTACCGAATCATACGAAAAATATGTAAACTTATGATGATAGTTGTGTTTAATGTGCCTCGAATGCTGTTTAAATATTGTAGCCAAATTCCTTTTATGACTTTCTTAATTGTTATGAAATCTTAAGAATGAAAATCGAATGTAAAATATTTTTCTTTTGGATAGTATATTGAATCTTAGAAACATTAGTCTGTTGAAAAATGCATATTGAAACTCGGGTAAAAATTAAAATTAGCATTGAAGTGATGCATGATAATGATCGATAATTTTGTTTACATTTTAAATATAATTTTTAAGCTTCAGAGTGTTAAAATATTCTATTGAAATAATAAGAAACTGACGGATAAATTATATATTTTTGTTGTGAATTAATTGATCTCAACTGTCTCAAATCTTGTGCGATTTAAGTCATTTACCACAACTTATCCTAAATAATGGTCGTTTCTGTAAATATAGATGTTGGATGTATTTAAAGTGTATTTATTATAAGTATGCTTATATTGTTTTGTATGTTTTAATGTTATGGTAAGATTTAGAAACATGATATGGAAATATTGCTAATATTATTCACTAAATTTTCCTAATGATAATAAATAAGATAACTGTGATTGTAGGGATTAACTGAACACTTGGAGCGTACAAGAAATGCATTGCTTATCATCGTAGAAAATAATTCTCACCAGCTAGTATTTTCATTGTGTTTTTCAACTAACCTTTGTTGTTATTGTTATATATTTATTTTTAAAGCTAAGAGACTTTTTGAAGAGTTAATTGAAAGATTTCATTTGAAAATCAGTAGCCTGTTTTCTGGTACCGTGTCTTTTTAAGTTTTTCATTTTAAATGAAAAACAATTTTTCATACTTACGTATTTTAGTTATTTTGGTAAAAATTAAAACAGCCTGGGTACAGTCGCTTCTGTTATACAATTGAGCTATTGATCACCTAGCTCTGTGTGTGTATATGGGAATAGTAAACCTTTATGTTCTAAAGATATAAATGTTTTGTTAAAAAAAATTTTAACCAGTAAAAAAATTGGAACACAGAAGTTTCTATTAACAATCTTAAAAAGGACATTGCTATTTGTTATAACTACTTCTACCTTGGGCAGTTTTGAAAAAGAAAAACTATTCAATACATTATAGAAAAAATTAAACCAGTACTACCTGAGTAAATGATAATTTTTTATTAGTTTCTTTTGTTCTAATTATGTTCATTACTTTTCAAAATGAATTGTAGAAATCTTTCTTGATGGGAAAATTGTGTCACGATAAGAATCTAACAAATTTGAGAAACAGCTATAAATAAATAAGATTATAATGCTAGTAAAGATGATGTAGTTGATCTTTTACTTATTGTTTTTAGGGACTTTGTAACCAAATACTCTGCAACTCATTGAAAACATGTTAAATTCTGTTCTGTCTCTGTGTTTGTAGTGAATGTACCTAATTGGATAATATTGTCATTATTTGTGTTGGTCACCAACTCTATAACTGACAAATTATATGAATCAACTTTCGAAAATATGGTATTAAAAAAATGATGGCTTATGCTGAATTTTATGTCATATGGAGCAAACTATTATAATGAATTTATTCCCTACAGTTCAGTAAAAAAGAAAATAGAGTAGAAATAAATTGACAAAAGGATTAAAAAAAACAATTTTTTTCTAAAATAAATTTGGATAAAATCGTAGAAAATAGATTCTTTTTTTGGTACAGAGGGAAAAACTGCTTGTTTCAAAATGGTGTTGGAGAGGAAAAATGTGGAAACCACGTTAATTCCAAAATGGAAACACATGAAATGAATGTTTTAAGTTGATTAAGTTTATAATCTTCATTTCTCGCAAACAAAAGTATATTCTTTCCAAATTTCCGATGTCTGTGTAAAGATGTCATCGATGCTTCATTCATACACTAATCAATCAATTCTTTTTTTAGCTCTTTTATTCAAAAGAAGAAACAAATCCAGTTGTTTTGCTTCTAAGAAGAAAAGCATGGTTTCCAAAATGGCTTTTATAACAAAAACATAGAAAAAAAATGTTACTTCTAAAGTGCAACAATGGGAGAAGCATGCTTTAGGTTGAATTTACATATCTCCCTTTCTCCCAAACAAATACTCTTTTCAAATTTTTTTTATTCAAAAATAAAAGTATTCATTTTTCACTTTACTTTTAACCATTCTAGAAAAATCTCTTACAAACTTTCAAAGTTGAACTGAAAGTGACCACTGTCCAAAAACTAGAGAAAAAGCTGGTCCAGGTAGGATTGTCGACTTGGCCCCAAAATCCTTAAAAAATTGTCACCAAATCAAGTGACTGTTCTATTATCCAACCAATAATTTGTGCCGTATTATATTAAATAAGTAACTCATTTTCAAAGAAATTAATAAAAGTCGACAATATGAAAAAAATTCTAAGTTATAGTCAAAATACAATGTGACATCTATTGTTCAGTTTACTTCCAAATTTTAGACATACATGCTGCTTACACTTCCATGATAATGGCTCTGAGACAGATATTTCTGCTGGAATTGGAAGAAACATGTGTACTAATTGCACATATTTTGTATTATTGTTCAAGATGTGCATAAAGTGAAAATTATATAGAATTAATTGATTATTAAATGATAAGTTTTTGCTCATGTTACGTGGGCATTTTTTTTCAAGATATTTGTAATTTATTCTTGTAAATTTTTACTTATCAATATATTTTTTTGTTTTGAAATATCTCTTTTAGATATTTCAAAACGAAAAAATTTTAAGTTTCAGCATAAGCAAAGTAATGACTAAACATGTGGATGCATTAAAAGCAAGCAGAACAGCAAGGTTAATTGACATTGTATTTCTGTTAGATCAGTACATTTTATGAAAAAGAGTGAATCTTAATGAGGTACAAAAACCTACTTTTAATATAATTTGTATTTTAAAGATCACAACCTCAATTTCTGATCCAATTGTTTAAATGTAGCATTGTTCAGTGTTCAAAATTAAATATTACACCTGTCAAGAATTTAAACTAATTTGTGACATTATAATAGTTATAAAAATCTTTTTTTAAATTTTTTTTTCAAACTCAAATTGCAGTTTAAGAAAAGGAGACAAGGTTTTATTTTAAATAAATAATGTAAATGTTATATAGAGTATGCATGATCAGTTTTGCAAAAGTGATTTCCTCAAAATAGTTTTAATTTACATATGCCTTTATGCATTAATGCTAAATTATACTTTATTCAATAAAAACAACATTTTCTTGATTTGTTTTAATCTTGTATTAATGTATAAAGATGTGTAAAAATAAATTTTTACTAAGACAAAAATATTCACTTTTCTTATGTATTTCATCAAATGTATTTTTTAGTCATGAAGGAATAATTTTACTGAGTAATACAGTATTTTAAACATATTATTGCTTATTTTAAAGATTTCAATTATAGCATATGTATGGCTTATATGAATGTCCTGGATTATAAATAAAGGGGAAGGATTGAGGTTTCTCATTAAATAAAACAGTTTCCTTTCTTATTTAAAACAAACTAAAATTGTGTTACTAATAATATTCACAGTTTAAAAATTAAATTATAAATGTGACTTCCTTTCTAGGATTAGGGGATTGCTCTTGGAGAATAGATGGAGTTATTCATTAAATGAGAAGATCAGCTTTATCGACTTTTTGACTATAATTGTCCTGTGATTGAATGAATATATACAATGCCTGCAGCATCGGGCCCTGTGTCGGGTAGTAATAGCGGGAATCCTCACTTTGTTAATAATGAATTATGTGGAATTCGGGATGTATGGGCTCATAATATGGAAGATGAATTCAAAATTATTCGTCAGATTGTTCTGAAATATAAATTTATTGCCATGGTAAGTCGTTGAAAAATTCTAATACTTAGATTTAATAAATAAGTGGTAATATTTCATGATATTTCATTGTAAATATATAAATTTTCTAAATATATTTCTCTTGGGAATACTTATATATGTAAGATTTTATCTGAATTATTTGTATATTTTGGTATCTCAGTAGTAGAGAGCTAGAATGAGAAGAACAACAAGATGCTTCTCTAATTTCGTGTTTTCGAGAATTCATGTTGCAATAACAGCTTACTCAGTCAGTTTATTTTGGAGAACTTGTCATATTGAAATATGGAATTATTTTGATTAAGCCATGTATTCTCTGTTCTTGATTGATAATTTTTTAGTTGCCAGATGTTTTTTTAAAAAGTCAGATAATTTTCTAAAGAGAACATTTTGTAGTTCTTGTGGAAAATTTTAAGAGTTTTACTTCTGATTCGTTTTGTTTGTAAAATAGCACAATTCAAACTACTTTTTTAAAATTTTGTTAAGAGTATTTTTACAATTAGTTATTCTGAAAGTTATAGCTCTGTAGTATAATGATGTACGTTTTTTTTTTTAATATTATTTGAAGCATATGGAAAAAATACCTGTACTAAAATGATGCATGGACAAATATTTGATTTTGAATAATGATATTATTTGGAACATTTAATTTGATATAGAAAAGAATGCACTTGATAGAGAAGGATTGAAATGATTAATTTATTTGCAAGCTCTGAAAGACAAAAATGAATGAAAATCATAATTGATCTGAATGAAAAAAAGAGGGTTTTGAAAAAAATTCACTCAATATGAATTTAAATTCTAATCTTATATATTTTTTCTATGCTTCGTAATAATGAATATCATTTTTCTTTATGCCGTTCACATTTCATTTCCCATGTGAAGAGGTTTGAATCCAGTGTTTTTATTCCCTATTCTAAGAAAAAATATCTAAATAGCTTACATTAGCATTTCTGAACCACTAAGTAGTGCTCGTTTCCCCCTAAAACCATCCATACAATTTCTAAAAATAACTGCTATTTCCTTTCTTCTAACTATGATTATAATATCCTTATCATTCTCTTCATTGTATTTTCCTAGCTGAGAGTACATGGGGATTCTCTTCTCAATGTGTAGTTGTTGCAGAAGGATGCATAATTGTCACTCAACTATGTTTAAAACATGTTATGAAATGTGTTTTTCTCTTTGGCTTTTTCCTCTTGTCACAGCCATCTACAAAATGTTTTCGTCATCCCCTCCCCACTTTTTGATCTTAATTTAATCTTAATATCATTTTGTGTGATATTTATAAATTATATTTTAATAATATACGTTCAATGTTTGATTATGTGTTTTAAGGTAATAATTTTTCATTAAAATTTTTCTTGCACTTAGGATACAGAATTTCCTGGTGTGGTTGCACGACCTATTGGGGAATTTAGAAGCACTGCAGATTACCAGTACCAACTTCTAAGGTGCAATGTTGATTTGTTGAAGATTATTCAGTTAGGTCTAACATTTTTAGATGAAAATGGTAAATCTCCACCAGGCTTTACAACATGGCAATTCAATTTCAAGTTCAATCTAACGTAAGCATACAGTTAATGCTCCAGTTATCAATTTTCTTCTTAAACAAAGCAGGATCCTCTTTATTAAATAACTAAATACAATAATAAGCAATACATTATAGCTTTTTTTTATCTGCTTTAACATATATCCTGAAACAGAGTTGAACACATAAATTAGTGTTACATTCAGTGCATTCGTACAAAAAATTAAAAAGCTCGTATTACATATGGTAAGCGATAATGACAGCAAATGACGAATAGAAAAGAGCACATTCAAATGAAAAAAAAACTGCTTAGCAATGAATTTTATCATTTCTGGAATATATACCCTATCTAATTCCTTTCCTACCTCTTTTCCAAAATAAGTAAATTCTTTAGAAGCACTGTCAATGTAATTTTATTGTATTCCAAAGCTGTGGGACTAGTTTTAAACAGAGCAGCACAATGCAAAAAGTCCTCCTTTTGGAAGGACGAGTATGCATGTCCGGGGCACTTAAGGGGTTAATAGGTTTTTTGAACATATTTTTAAACACATTAAAGTAACTTTCACTTTTTGATACATTTTAATCTTGCTAGATTATTTTTGTATTTGTAGAATGATTTTAAAGTGTATTTTTAGTAGTAACTTCTTTAAAACAGTTTTCAATAAAATGAGCCCCCATGTAGTTTGCTGAGAAAAATAAGAGTACTTTAAAATTGTATAGAATATATTGAACAAATAGGTTTCTGAATTGTTTCTACTCAATATCTTGAATATATGTGTATGTATTTTTTTTCCTGTTCTGTACTTATGAATTTTTTAATAAAGAAAGAAGAGAAGAGCTTTTAATATATTTCTTCTTTATATTTTATATGCAGTATAATTTTGTTTGTTAAATCTTTTGCAAATGGTACAATTTTTTGTTTCTGTTATTAAATATAAGAGGATATCTTGTTTTAATTTAATAAATAATTTATCAAATCAGAAAAACAATGAGCGCATAAATATATCATACTTTATTCACTGTTGACAGTATATATGCATATATTATCAACAGAATATTAAATTGTGTGTTTGTATGTATATGCAGTCAGACCTCTGTTATGAAGTTGCTAAAACGCGAAAAAAGTTTGTGAAAAATTTGTTAAATAGAGATTCATCTTTCAATATTCTTCTGTTCTTGGTTCTAGGCAAAAGTTAGTAAAGTAGAGGAATTCACAAAATAGAGGTTAGTAAAATGGAGAGGTCTGACTGCATATACACACACAATTTTCTGTAATTTATTATATCTATTGTGTGTGTGAAATGTTCTTCAAATATTTCAATTATCATTTTTCACAGTGATAACTTTAATAACTTAATTACTTTTACAGGGAAGATATGTATGCCCAAGATTCAATAGACCTACTTACAAGTTCTGGAATTCAGTTCAAGAAGCATGATGAAGATGGCATTGATCCTTACGAATTTGCGGAATTGTTGATGACTTCAGGTGTTGTGCTATCAGAAAATATCAACTGGATATCTTTTCACAGGTTTGGAGAAAATTTTTGGTATTCTCACATCACAAAATTATTTTTTAAACCTTTAAATGGAGAAGTAATGTTTTAAGTATCTTGCATGTGTGATTTGCCTTAGATGTAAGATTTATTTATTTTAACTTATTCTTTTTTTTCTGCCTTGTTGAATTTGTAGATATTTTTTCTACTGATGTGTTATAAAATATCAAGATATTTAGAAAGTTGTTTTTCATTAACAGATGGAGCTATCACAAATATTCATCCAAATTATGTTTTATTTAATAGTTTAGAGAAAGGTTGTTATATATATATATATATATATAATTTCTGAATCATTGAATTAAGATATTAAAAGGTGGCACTCATGTTAATGAATGTGATTTTATCATATTTGAAATTACATTTATCATTATGTGAATACTTGTATCACACATGACACACATATGCCTTCAGGTGACTTGAAAAAAAATGAATCGAATTAAAACTCATCAATATTTTATGCAGTATTTTTATAAGTTAACTAAAATGTTAGTTTCTTTGCTGTAAGTCCTTTTTCTTTTTGGTAAAAAGTATGCCATGCAATAAGAAAACAGTAATCATGGTAATAAAATTAAGCAACATAAAACTAAAGTCCTTATTCTTTTTGGTCACCTGAAGATATAATCTAATAAAAAAATATCTGATGCAAAAGGGAAATAATAAATCAAATGCATTTTCTGTTGTAACTGAGAAAGAATACTGTCATAACTTTTGATATAGAGTATAAATTTCTTATATAATGTTAATTTGAAATTTTTTCGACACTTTTTGATTTATCACAATGCTTTTTTCCTTTTTTTTGAAAATGTTTGTGCTGATTTACCTCAAATATTTTCAATTCTGTGCATCGTTTGGTTCAATTCTTTATTATATTAAGTACCATTTTGTTTCAATTTGTAAATTACTATATTAGCCTGAATACATTTTTTAACTAATCATTTCCCATTGAAAAACTGACTCATGCTAAATAGGAGGTGTATTTAATAGAATAAAACTTTTAAACATTAACTTTTTGCTACATCCCTAATATTTTCTAATTTTGTTTTATGTTGCTTAATTTTATTGCCATGATTGTGTGTAACCTGGGTTATTACTTATTACTAAATAAATGTTTATCTGACTGAATTTTATTTCTATGAATTCTTTTATGAAAAAGGAATGTATTGCATTAAGTTTGAATTAATTTGTTTCTAAACATCTTCATGAAAAATTTTGGTATGTTATGTATATGTATTATGGTTGTAATGTTTAAAATATTCTCGATTGAAAAATATCTGCTCTTTTTGAATTTGGTTATACAATTAACACAAGTAATTTGTATGATGCATTCAAAGTATCATCATTCCATAAGAAAAATTAACACTTATGAATAGATATACACTTGACCTGTATTAAACATATTGTAGAATGTGGCACAAATACATTTATAAATTGCTGACCACTGATTTATTTATTACCTGTTTCACTGGATTTTTTTTTATAAATTCAGTAAATATGTGAATGGAAGATCTTGAGACATGCAATTTTCTTGCAACTCTGCTTAATTACTTTTTTTTTTAATCATGCCACTCTAAAATGTTTTTTGCTTGTTTCACTTTTCAAACATTTTGAAAATAACTCCTTAATGTGAAGTTTATTTTGATTAATAGGGAGATATGGTTTTTTGTATCATTTTCAGTTATTTTTATATTGTTTAACTGAATATGAGTGGTGTAGTAATATTTTGCAAATATTGTGAAACTTCTGTTGTAGAGTGAGAAGAGATAATTTGCTCCAGTCAAAGAGGAAAGTCTAAAAGGAAGGCCATTTTCAAATATTAGGAGCATCTATGTTAAAATTGTAAAAACAAGTTAAATTTTTGAGGTATAGGTAAATATATAAGGTATATATAGTGAAACTATAAATTTGTTTTCTAAAAAAATGTTTAGTTAATTAAAATTGAATATATTAAATATAATTTACTTGACTTGTGAAAAATGGTAATGTTTTATCAGGTTTTGCTGAATACAAATAATCTTACTCCTTTGAAATATATTTATAAAATTATGAGGCTGAATTTAACATTTTTACTTTAGTATGCTTGTTGAAAAAGGCATTTAGTTTTATCACTGCTGTAAAATGTGATTGCTTTCTTACACTGAAAATTGGTTCTTTCTATTTTTCTCTTACTGTTTGTTTCTTCATATCTAGTTGTGTCATAATATGAAATACTTCTTTAATGAACTTTTGTATATATATATATATATATATATATATATATATATATATATATATATATATATATATATATATGTACAAAGAGGCTTTGATGTATCAACTTGTGTGAAATATTTCTTTTCTTAGTCTCTATTTGAATTTAGTTGACATGTAACTAGGCTTTTAGAATTTTTTATAATTATACCTTCTTTCTTACTCTGTGCATGTCTTTTTTCAAAATGTTAAATAGTTGGACTTGTGTTAAATGTGGTGGTGGTGGGGGGAGATTAATCAGATCATTTTTTTTGAAGACTTGGTTAAGTTAAATGGGAGTTAATCTTATTGATTTTACTTAATACAGTCAGAATAACTGTCAGTGAATTTTGTAGGCTTTGATCTGGCTCTGCTGATCTGGTGGTGCAACAGAATTTTTGTAGTTTATGGAACAGTTTTGCATTTTTTCCCCATTAACCCTATGAAATGGACAATTTCTAACCTGCAAAAATAGCTTGCTCCATGTTTAGGCTAAGAAATCTCAAATAGTAATTGATACTTAGACATAAAAAAAGGGGGTAATTATTATTTTTGGAAAGTTTTACCCATTGTAGAATAAAATATATTCAACATTTATTGTTGAAATGTCTTAAAGTATTTCACAACACTTGAAAAGAAAGTTGTATATATTAACTCAGAAACTACTATATGTGTGGTACACATGCCATGCTAATTAAGTATTCAGTGTAAGCAAGTATGTGCAAAAGTTCTTGTTTTTGAAGATGCAAATTTTCAGTTTAACTTGGAGCTCTAATGATAGAAATTTTTGATCAATAAAACAAGTAGAAACTTGCATATAAATGAAAGGGGTTACCAATAATGTTGTATTTGTAAAAACACCTGAAATTGGCAAAGGCTGCAGGCATAGTACAGTGAGTGACCTCCCGAGGTGAAGGTAGAACATGTTTTTCAAAACACACATTACAAAATGGTAGAAACAATAAAATTCATGGTTTAAATGAACTTTATGAAAACTTATGTCGAAAAACAGTAGCCAGCACTTTTACTTTAAAGAAATACACTTTTATAGGAGTAGGAGGAAATGTGCAAAAAGCTTTTGCAGCTTTGTATCTATATTTTATGCTTGATTGTTGATCTTCATTAGTTATTACTAATTTTGTTGACAATATCTAAGAGTAGTAATGTGTGTAGAAGCCGTTTAGTTAATTTGTTAAGGTGTTGTTCTGTCAGATGGATGAAAATGATGTTGTTACAAGCTCCTGTTGTTAGATATCATAGTGTGGTCCTACAATTGTTGGATCAATTTAAATCTGAAGATTGTGTCTAGAAGTCTTATTTCAGATTGATCATCATTAAAAACACTTGCAGAAGACTGTTTTTCAATCATTTTGTTACATCAGGAACCAGAATCTCTGCTACTTTGAAACCTTTACAAGAAACCTTTGTTGATACCTACTGTACAGTTGCTTTTGCTAAGCTTTATACAGAAAGGACTGCTATTACAGTTCTTTCACTTTACACTTTGGTAACACTGGCCAAATTTCAATATATCCTTGATCATTTTCTCTATGAGGAACATGTTTTATTTGATTCAGTGCAAAAAAGCTGTTTCAATGTAGCTTTCAATACAAGATGACCATTGTATGCATTTCCCTGGACCATTAACAGAGATGTGCCTCTTTATGTTGGACACTAGACCAGCAAGATATGGGCTTCTGTACTCATCGGAGACAAGTCAAGGTTCACAGTGGAAAACAATTCAAGGCATCTGCTGATCTTGATGGAACCAATTATTACCAATCCAACATTGCTGAGAGACAGTTACAAAAAGTAGTGGAATTATGGTATGGGTAGGGATCTCTTTTGGTCATGCATGGTGCTGAGACTTTAGGATGAGGTCTTTGATCGATATGTTTGCGTAAATGCTACTCCTATTTATATTGAATTCATTCTGGTGAATGATAATGTGCTACCTAACCAAACTGTGCTCGTTGAAGACTTTTTTGAGGATAAATGTAAAAAAGGAATGGAATAGCCAGCTCAATCTCTAGACTTGAATCAGGTAGAGTACATTGAGACCACCTTTGTAGATATACTGTTGCTTTAAGCCCTCTCTTAGAGCTGGAGAAAAACTCCAAGAAAGAAATTGAAAAATGAATGATGGTTTTAAATATTGTTGAATAAAAGATTTATTTTTAAAAAAAGTTGATTGGAGTTAATCAGAAGATTTCCTGTTACTACATTTTTGATGCTATTAATCTATTAGGAAAATGTCTTCATTTGAAATGTGGATGTATTATAATATCATTAAGAGATAAACTTAGATATATTTCTATTCCTTTGCACATCAAGCAAGAAAGGCCTACATCATAATTACATGCAAAGAAAAATGTCAGGGGGAAAAAATAGAAAAACATTATAAAAAATAAATATAACTACCATTTTAGCCGATAGCCTTGTTCTTAATTGGTATTATTCATAGCGCATTCATTGAGATCTGCTTATAAATAAGATAGAACTTTAAATTCTAATGTAGAAGTGTTTGGTAATTCTACATTATGTTATAACACTGTTAATTGGAAAAGTTTCAGAATAAATCTGTAATAAATACTTATACTTGTCAATGTCTTTTTCATATTTGGTTAGAATTTCTTCTTTAGAAATTGGTTCTAAAATATTCTTCTGATAGTAGAGTGGGTTAATTTTGGCTTTACTTGACTATTTTATTTTGAATTTGCCTATGTAAGGAAATATTGCAACTATTATGAATCCTTTTGGGAACTTTTCTGTTCACTGACAAAGCAATTTCATACGGTCATCCCTGTCAATTGAGCTGTAGAAAATTCATCTTTTATTATAGTCATTTAAATATACCCATGCCTCATTGAGTGTTACCACAAATTTCCAAAAATTGAATGGATTACTAAACTAATATACATGACCAATAAGCAAGAATATGATTTGATGAAATTTTTTCTTTCAATGAGTTTGATGTTGAGTATTTTTATTTGATCTACTAAATGACTGATATATTTATATAATATTTGCTGACAGAATATTCCCCCTACCCAAAATTATGATAGCTTGATTGAATGATAATTAGAATAAAAAAGAACTGCACTTTTTTTGTTGATTCCTTTCTTTTTCTTTTTTGTATTATTCTAGATTCTATATATTGTATCATTCTAATTGTATGTATTAGTTTTTTGCAGAAAGCATGTTTTACTAATTAATAATTTTTTTGTATCAGTTTTTTTAATGATAATTATTTATTGAACAATTTAAAAAAATTTTTAATGCAATTTTTTGTTGCATGTTGATTACATTTTCTTTTAGTGTTGCTAAAAATATAAGGTAGTTATGCAGCAAAATTATTTGATTTTGTTAAGAAAATAAAGGTATTTTAAGTGCTAAAAGTTTCCAAATAGGTAAAAGGAGTTAGCAATTGTTACATCTTTCTTTTCTAGTGGATATGACTTTGGTTACTTGTTGAAATTATTAACAGACCAAAATTTGCCTGCTGAGGAGTCAGAATTTTTTGAACTTTTAAGGATTTATTTCCCAACAATTTATGATGTGAAATATTTGATGAAAAGTTGCAAGAACCTAAAAGGAGGACTGCAAGAAGTTGCAGAACAACTGGAAGTATGTGGAATTTGAAACAAGTAATATAAGTTTTATTGGTTTATTTATTTGAATTGAAAAAGGTTTGGTTTATGTATTTGCAGTGCGTTATACTGTTGATTAGTGGTTCTCAAAAAGAATATTTATTTTTTTAATAATATACAGGCTATTTAAATATGGTAATGGTTCTAAATAAAGAAGAAAAAATGGGAAGAACAATTTTGTTGTAAAATTTACCCTAAATGATAATGCTAAAATCCTACAGGATTGTTTTGTAATAAAAAGTGTGTTTTTAATGTGATGAAGAATAATTATTTCCAATACTTTGGAAAAAAATGTTAGATTTTTTAATCTATGTATAATGTATTTGATGTACAGTTTAAAATTGCATGCAGAATTCTCTCAATAATCTCCCAAAGTTTAGAAATAGCATATGTGATTAAAATTAGAAATTTTTAATTACACTAATTAAAATTTTAAATTGCACAATGATTTTGAAAGTTATCCATTCTTTTATTTCTAATGAATAAAAAAGAAAAAAATATTTGTACTCTAGTGAAATTTATACGTTATATTAATTCAATAATCTAATACTATCTATTTCATTTTTAGCTTGAAAGAATTGGTCCTCAGCATCAAGCAGGCAGTGATAGCTTGCTTACTGGTGCAACGTTTTTCAAAATGCGTGAGGTAAAAACTATGAATTCTTAAGTAAAGTATATAAATTTATTGTTACATTTTAAATATTTTTTTTTTTCCTTTTTTTTTTTTTGTAGATATAAGCTTTCAAGGGGAGGGGGTCATATATGCTTTTATAATTGGTATTAACTCGATATGAGGTTTTACTATTTACAAGAATATGAAACTTAAGTTATGTAAATAAGAATGTTATGAAATTTATTGCAATAAAGAATAAAATTTTTTTTAAATATGTTTTAGATGTTTATAATAATAAAAACTGTAAAAAATAATGAAAAGGAATATAAGTAAAAATTTAAATTGAATTGTAGATTATAAAATAAGATAAATATAAATTTTAAAAAAAAATCAATGAAGAGTATATGTTGTGATGTTATTTATTAAAAGTATTCATACCAATATATATATATATATATCTTTATATATAAAAATCTGTGCGTATGTTTGTCACTAAACTCCTCCTAAACGGCTGGACCGATTTTGATGAAATGTTTTGTGTGTTCAAGTAAATTCAAGAATGGTTTAGATTCACAATTCGGTCCGATATTGCAATTAGTTAAAAAGATATTAATTAAAAACATTAAAAAAATACAACTCAACATTCACCTGCATTGTTGTAACAATGCTATTGTTATAAACAAGTAATATAAAAAAAATTTTAAAATAAATTCCTACTTAGATCAACCAAGAGAAAATTTATTTTAGCTACTTTTTATTAAATAGTTGCAATTAATATAAATATGTATATACGTAGGGCAAAATCACAACATTAAGTGGTAATTAATTTTTATTAATTATCATTAAAGTATCATATTGTCATCAAAACAATAGTGTATATAAAATTTCTTTTCAACTGAATGCTTTAACACGTGAAAAAAATACCTTTTCAAATTTTGACATAAGTCGCCAAAAGGGTCGCCAACGTGGCTGTTTTTGTAATTTTTTAAATAATTAGTATTAATCAATTAATTTTTATTAATTATAATTAAATTATTGTATTGTCATCCAAAATAATCATGTACATTACATTTCAGCTCAATTGAGTACTTTAAAATGTATTTTATTAACGATTGAAAAATCCACCAAGATAAATAAATAAATAAACAAACAAATAAAATATGTATAGCGATCATGAGCCAATAGTAGGAATTGAAAAAGATGTAAGTTGGCGTCGAAAATTGATTTTCAGCCAAACTGGCCAAACTCTGTCTTTATTGTTACAAAAATGCAGATGATACACGCTTTTTAGCGTTTTTAATTAATATCTTTTCAAATAATCTTTATATATGTAATTCTTCTGTGCGTGTGTATGTAACTGAACTCCTCCTAAACGGCTGGACCGATTTTGATGAAATTTTTGTCTGTTCCAGTGAACTTGAGAATGGTTTAGATTTATAATTCAGTTTAGAAATGTTTATTTAATTAATTTTTTATTTATAAATTGTTGAACTTGGAAAGTTTTACATTGGATCCGGCAGACTGCGCTACGATCGCAGTATCGAATATTCAAGTTATATATAATTCAAGTTGGTCCTGACAGTTGGTGCTGTGATCATTTCACGAAAATATTTTGTTACTTCGTGTTATTATTTTGTTGAAATAAATTGTGTGTTAATTAAATTATTACATTCAGATGTAATTAGTGTTTGAAGAGTTTTGAAGTGTGCATAAAAAACTATACATTCTGCAAATTTAGTATGCGATTGAAGTGAGTATTTTACATGATTTTCTATTAAATTTACGTGTGCGTTGTCAACAATTAACCTAACCTACAAATCTATTTGTGTAGCTAATTGATTACACACATTATTAAACTTTTTTTTATTTAAAATTATTTCTTATCGGAAATAGTTTGTGTGTGTGTTTCATTTCTAAGCAACCCAGAAGTATAAAGCTTGGCACATAATTACATTGTAATAACTTTTTAATACGAATTTTACTTAAAATGGTCCCGATTGTTAAAGCTTATTAAAAAAATTACTATTTTTGAATTTAAGATGTGTGTACAGGACAACGTCTGTCGAGTCCTCTAGTATGTGTATATATATATAATATATATGTTCGAGCATGCGCAGTGGGCACCGCACGGCAGTGATTAAGCGAAACGCGAATTAAGAGTTTTCAGAGTGTGTGTGGGAGATCAGACACAAAAGACAAAAACACATATGGACCACTCCCCAATATGGTCCGTCCAGCCGAGCCGGAGAAGTGAGCTATTCAAGGTGACGTGAGTAGTGGTCTTTTTTGTGTTTTTATTATTATAAATTGAGGACTAAATTAATTTTAGAAAAATGTTTAAAAACTGCCATAAGGAAGATCTTCAGATCGTAGCTCTTGAACTTGGTGAGACTGTTGCTGAAAAAGTAACTATCGTTGAGTTAACTGAAATTATTAAAGAAAATAAATATTTTAAAGAGGATATTGAATTTGTTAAACAATTAATTCAATATACGATCGAGGACCGTAAGAAAGCGGAGGAAGACCGTAAGAGAGCAGAGGAAGACCGTAAGCGAGTAGAGGAAGACCGTAAAAAAGAAGCGGAAAATAGGTTACAAGAAAAGGAGCTTGAGCTTGAACTAGCACGTTTAAATGTTAGAGTTAATTCAGATAACGAGAGAACAGGTGAGGGTTGTAACACGCTGGATGCGTTGGTGAAAAGTGTTCGAATCCTAGCGGTGAAGGTGCCTAATAGACCTGAAGGTTGGGCATTCTTTTTCCCTTCGTTAGAAAGAGCCTTTCTACCTCTGAAAATTTCTTACTCAGGTAAAGGATTGGATGCTCCTCACCTTGTTCAGTTAATTGGGTTAAAACTGCTCCCATACCTGCGTTTGAAGCGTCCGTTTGAACAATGAATTCTCGTTCAAAATTTGGCGCGTACAAGATGGGCTTATCAATTAGTTTCCCTTTTAGTTCTCGAAATGCGTTTTCACACTCGGTTGTCCACTTAATTTCTCCCTTCTTTGCTCTTCCCTTCAACGCGTCCGTCAACGGAGCAGCGATTACCGAGAACAGATTTATATATTTTTGGTAATAAGAACAGATTTATATATTTTTGGTAATAACCCGCTATACCTAAGAAAGCACGTATTTGGGTTTTCGTGCAAGGGGTAGGGAACTCTAGAACAGCCTGAACTTTGATCTCGGAAGGGGTGCGTAAACCCTGACCCACAATGTGACCCCAAAATTTGACATTTTGTTGTGCAAACTTACACTTTGAAGGTTTTATCGTTAACTTAGCTCTCTTTATTCTCTGCAGAACCCCCCGTTTCCATATGTTTAAGGTGCGACTCCCAAGTATCTGAGAAAATTGCGATATCGTCTAGATACGGGACAACGAAATCCTCTAGTCTGTTAAGTAATTCAGCCATGAGTTTACTAAAGAAATATGGAGCATTCTTTAATCCGAAACTCATCCTTAGGGGTCTGTATGTACCAAAGCTAGTACAGAAGGCTGCGTATCGCTGTGCAGTTTTACTCTAAGGTATTTGCCAATATCCCTTAGATAGGTCTAAGACGGTAATAAATTTAGCCGCCGATACTTTTTCTACGCATTCTTCGATATTCGGAAGAGGAAAATATTCCGTTCTATTGATCCCGTTTAATTTCCTGTAATCTATACATGGACGAGGTTCTTTCCCAGCTACCTCAACTAAAATCATAGGGGACATGTAATCCGATTCTCCTACCTCTATGATTCCTAATTTTAACATTCGGTTAATTTCGTTTTTTAAGATTTCATTTTGTCGGTGCGACATTCGATAGGGCTTGGTCCTAACTGGTTGATCGCTAACTAACTGGATTTCGTGTTCAACCAGATTAGTTAGTTAAACCGGGATTGTTTGAAAAACATTTAGAGTATTTATTTAATAATTCGCGCAGTCGATCCATTTGTTTGTCGTGAAGGTGTTTGTTCAACTCGCTAGCCTGGATTACGTCCTCGAAATCATAAACGAGAGAATTGTTTTCTAAGTATGGGATTTCTAACTCCTGGTCTGCGAGAGAGTTTTGCGTTTCATCATTAATAATTACGTTAACGTGTTCTGGCCTTTTGTAATATGGTTTTAGCATATTTATATGATAGATTTGAGATGTTTCGCGTCTGCCGGGGATTTCGACTAAATAGTTCGTTTCCGAAATTTTATTTAAAATTGTCCCAGGACCTATGCACTGCACTGCTAATTTATTTGCTCTGGATGTAGCTAACACTAGGACTAAATCCCCATCCTTAAATTCATGTTTTACTGCGTTTTTATCATACCAAGTTTTCCGCTTAACTTGCATTTCCTCCATTTTATTTATAGCTACTTCTTGACATCTTTTTAATCTATTTATTAACTTAAACATATATTCAGTGACGAGATCACCTTCTTCTGGTTCCATCCAAAGTTCCATTACTAAAGTCTCTGGGGTTCGCAAATTTTTCCCATACACCAACTCTGACGGTGTATACCTGTACTTTCGTGAGATACAGTCCGTAACGCTAAAAGAATTGACGGAAGATGTTTATCCCATTCGAGCCTGCATCTAAACATAAGACTCGTAAGAGTCGTTTCAACGATCGATGAAATCGCTCAACAGGGTTACTCTGTGGATGATACACTGAACTATGCCTGACAAGTATTCGAATCTTTCAAAAACTCAGTAGTCAGAGCACTAGTAAAAGAAGTACCCTGGTCACATTGTATTTCACGGGAAACCCCATCCGACTAAAGATGTTTAACAGCGCATCTGTGACACTAACGGAACTAATATCAGACACCGGAATAGCTTCAGGGAATTTTGATGACATACAAATGGCCGTGATAAGATATCGATTCCTGTTAGATGTGATCGGGAGAGGCCCACATGCATCAATATTTAGCTTAGTAAAAACCTCCTGAATAACAGGGACCAATTTTAGTGGAGCTTTCTTTTTATCATTGGGCTTCCCAGCCCTCTGACACTGATCGCAAGTTTTTACAAACTGTTCCATATCTCTATAGCAATTCGGCCAGTAAAAATATCAGTTTAAATTGTCTTTGGATTTCGTAATTCCCAGGTGTGCAGATGTTCCCTCATGACACAAGGGTTTAATGGGGTCGCGCAACCCTTCCGGCACTACTATTAACTTCACCACGTTACCTAACTTATCTTCACGATTTTTGACCAATAATTCCTTCTCTAGCGAATAAACCTGATTGGTAACCTGCACTTGACTGGCTGCCTGTTCGTATAAGGGTTTAATCTCCTCACTATTTTTTGAGCATTGATTAAATTTTCTCGCGTAACCCTTAGCAGCGCTAATTCGGAACATATTCCTGGAGTGCAGGTATTAAAATTTCGTCCTCTGCATCCGAAGAAACAATTATAGCCTCATCTTCCCCTTTCTTAGCTTCACCACTATCTATTTTCCTTTCTTCTCTAGCCGCTTTGACTTGAGACCTTGTTTGGACAGCATTCAGTATTTCTTCTGGCAGGAAACTATAGCCTAAATTTCCTTTTATTAGCTCAGCCGTTTTATTTCCAAGCAAATATCGACCGTGTTGATTTAAGTGATTTCCACAAACCGCTGCCTTAGTTTGCACCATTCCAAAATTTCTACGACCGCCAAAGGTAAACAAACTAATTCTGGGCTTAACGGTTGTTTTACCCAAACATTTCCACCAGAGAAAGAAGAAGGATTTATGTATTTTGCACATACTAAATCTATTGTCGCTCCCGTATCTCTAAGAATGACTATCTCGTGACCATTCACAGAGCCCTTTGTTGTATATGAATTAAGAAAATCCCGGTTTTCATTTCCTTCAATATTATTGAGAGTTTCCGTTGTTTTGTTTTTATTAATTTAGGGCAAACGGCTTTTATATGTCCGGGCATATTGCAATGATAACATCTTTGTATCACGCGTTTTTCAAAAGTTCTCTCTCTAGTACTCTCTGGAACAGAAGCTCCTAATCTGGGGGAAGTTTTCCCAAATCTATTTTCTTTTTCCTTGACCCCTGAGTATGTCAAAATTTTATCATTTCTGCCCCACCTATCCATGGGTTTCGAATTTACCTTTCGGACGTCCTCATAATTATCAAAGAGTTCTGCTATTCGAGTAGCTGATTTAAGGTTTGCCCAATTATCTAAAAAATGATCTTTCATACTAGCATTGGCGCATTTTTTTAATTGATCTACCACCATTAGATCTTTAAGATCTTGAAAGGTATTTATTTCTAAGCCAATCAGCCACTCATCTAAATAATTCATAATTTCAAAAGTGAAATCCTTCCAGCTGCTATTGGATTTTTTCTGGTGTTGGACAACTTTTTGCCGAAAGACCTCCGGACTTAACTTGAATCTTTTAAGTAATAATTTCTTTACATAATCGTAATTTTCAATAATTGCCCCACCCACTCTTTCTTTTCTTGCCCTTTTTGGCCTCCGCTTGCGGTTCGCGAGCAATAAATTGCACGATCTCTAGGGGTAACTAACCCAATAATTGCCCCACCCACTCTTTCTTTTCTATTGACGCCCTTTTAGCCTGGCGTTCGAAGATCACTAGATATAAACTAATATCTGACTGCTTAGGATCGAAATCTGGGATAAATTTTTTAAAGTTTAAATTAGAGGTTACAGAACATGCATTTGTAGAATCGTTTGATTCATCGTTTACTCTAAATCCGGATTCTATTTTAAACCTTTCTAAATCAAATTTCAGCTGTAATTCTTTCTCTTTTAATGCCTGCTCCTTTACTAACTCCTCCAATCTTATTTTTTCAGCCCTTTCTAACTCTTCCAATCTCATTTTTTCAGCCCTTTTTCTAACTCAGCCCTTTCCAACTCTTCAATCTTTTTCAGCCCTTTCTAACTCTTCCAATCTCATTTTTTCAGCCCTTTCTAACTCTTCCAATCTCATTTTTTCAGCCCTTTCTAACTCCTCCAATCTTTTTCCGTTTGCAATGATAGTCTCATACAGATTTTTAACAAATTCCTGTTCATAACCTTCACTGTTAGTGATTGCAATTTTTATGCTAGGACAGTCATATTTAAAGTGGCATTTATTCCTAATTCCTCAGCAAGTTGCAACATGTCTTGCTTTTTCCCTTTACCAAGGAAAGCCATTTTTTAAACAATATCAAATAAATGTCACGCTAAATTTTGCACTATTGTTACTATTCTCTATTAATGCAATAACACTGGTCCCATGCATACACAGAAATACACAAAGAAAAACTTAACACTAAAAATAATCAAAATCATTCAAGAGACTTAAAACAATAAATCTTAAGCTAAAATTGCACACAATGCTTGAAATACAATTACAATTCTCTAGAAACAAAATAACACTGCTCCCATGCAAGAAAAAACACTAAGTATTTCAAAATTTGTAAAGAACATTTTAACCAAAATTCCTAATACAATATGCAGTTTGCAACTCAAAAATATAACAGTACTCACCCTTTTGAAGTACTCAGCTTGCTGTCAGAAGCAAATTATGTGCAGTAATATGGCACTAGTGGTTTTGAACTCTTTCGTGTGAACAATGGTCCTTTTGACCAAACTTGAATCTTTCACCCTTAACAATAAGTTTGGTCAGTTTGACCAGCCTTGAATTCACTCGTTGCATGGCTTCAAAGATGAATTCAATTGCAGCACGGCTTCTGAAAATCGCTTTCCCTTCGGGCACTCTCGCCGTTAACACTATAGATCAGTTTGATCTTCTTTGAGCAGGACGCTCTTTTTCTCTGAAGCTGAATTCAATCGCAGCACGGCTTCCGAAAATCGCTATTCCTTCGGACACTGTGGCCGTAAACACTATAGATCAGTTTGATCTTCTTTTTTCCGAAGCAGCAGCACGGCTTCCGAAAATCGCTTTTTCATTGTGGCCGTTAACACTATAGATCAGTTTGCTGAGGATTGAATTCAATCGCAGCACGGCTTCCGAAAATCGCTATTCCTTCGGACATTGTGGCCATAAACACTATAGATCAGTTTGATCTTCTTCCGAAGCTGAATTGAATCGCAGCACGGCTTCCGAAAATCGCTATTCCTTCGGACATTGTGGCCGTAAACACTATAGATCAGTTTGATCTTCTTTGAGCAGGACGCTCTCCTTCTCCTAAGCTGAATTCAATTGCAGCACAGCTTCCAAAGATGTCTTTTTCTCCCTTCGTTGCGGTCCGTCCGTAAAAACCCAAAATTTCCTCCTCTCACGGGTCCTGAATGCTAACTTTTTATCCCAAAACGCTGCCACCAAAACTCTAAGCTGTAATGTTTGAAAGAATAACAGTAGTGTATTCTTGGTTAATTAAAATATGGAATTTAGTTAAATTTAGTTACGTCACAACTATTGAATATTATTTACTAAATGGTACATTAAAGTTATTAAATTTAATTATAGATTGTTAGAGTCCAATATTTTGTGAGAGGAGGATTCGTTGGTTACCGCTCCCATGCAAGTTCAAAGCATCTCTCCCCTCATCTTCCGTTCGACGAGCTAGATTCCTCGGGGGTCAAAAAGGGGTTGCGTTGCAAGTGCAAGATGCACGTGTGGGTGTCGGGTCCACAAAGAAGTCGACTAGATGTTGATGTTTGGAGAAGCGACTTTACAATATGTATGTATGTATATATATATGTATACATATACATATGTATATATATATATATATACATGTATATATACATATATATATGTATATATATATATGTATATATATACATATATATATGTATATATATATACATATATATATGTAAATATTTATATATATATATGTATATATATACATATGTATATTTATATATATATATATATGTATATATATACATATATATATATATTTATATATATATATTTATATATGTATATATATATGTATATTTATATATATATATGTATATATACATATATGTATATATATATATGTATATTTTATATATATATATGTATATTTATATATATATATATATGTATATTTATATATATATATATATATTTATATATATATATATGTATATTTATATATATATATATATGTATATTTATATATATATATATGTATATTTATATATATATATATGTATATATATATATATATATGTATATTTATATATATATATATATGTATATTTTATATATATATATATGTATATATATATATATATATGTATATTTATATATATATATTGTATATTTATATATATATATATGTATATTTATATATATATATATGTATATTATATTTATATATATATATATATGTATATTTATATATATATATATGTATATGTATATTTATATATATATATATGTATATATTTATATATATATATATATGTATATTTATATATATATATATATATGTATATTTATATATATATATATGTATATATATATGTATATTTATATATATATGTATATATATATATGTATATTTATATTTATATATATGTATATTTATATTTATATATATGTATATTTTATATATATATATGTATATTTATATTTTATATATATATATGTATATTTATGTATATTTATATATATGTATATTTATATATATATGTATATTTATATATATTATATATATTTATATATATATGTATATTTATATATATATATGTATATATTTATATATTTATATATATTATATATATATATTTATATATATTTATATATATATATATATGTATATATTATATATATGTATATATTTATGTATATGTATATATTTATATATATTTATATATATATGTATATATATATGTATATTTATATATATATATATACATATATATATGTATATACATACATATATGGAATTTATATAAAAATGTCATTGTTTATTAAATTTGAAACAGCTTCCTTTATTTATTACACACCAACTTTAAAAAGATCCCAGCATTGGCCACTTTTCTCATGAAGCTACTATTCACTTCTACTGAGCTTTCACATTTTCGAGATTGTTCAGAGTCTATCAAAAATTTATCTTTGACCTGTACAAGATTGGCAGTTTTGAGATGAAAATTATTTTTTAAAACTCAACAATTACTGTTCTCTTTTTTTTTTCTTTTTGTCAATGATTGATATAATTCTGTATTGTTGAATAGTGGCAACAATATTTAGTATTTTTTAATCTAGTATTTTCCCTCTGTTACAGAAGCATTTTATTTGAGTGTGAGGATTATTTTCCTGATTTAAGTTTTAAGAAATTTTCAGAAGTATTTTATAAAATTGTGTTACTTTTTTCTTGTTACTTCATGTAAGCCATAATTTGAAATTTTTAAGAACTCTGAATTAAATCATATTTATCTGATTTTTTGAAAAGAAATGTAGTAATTTTTATACCAATACTTAAAAAAACGGGTTTGCTATTTTAGTATGATAATTCTTTTACATTGTACAATCATTAAATTTATGTTTTGTATCATACTCATCAGATATTATCAATTATGTATGATTATTTTATAAAGATAATATAAATGTTATATACATAAAATTATAAGTTGTTTAAGTATCAATAATTAGTAGTTAAGTTAATGATATGTTTTAAGTATCACAATGCCTGAATAAATCAGGGAAATATTTGACACTGAAGAAAATTTTTTTTATATATTCAACACATATTCGGCTCCTTTTTATGTTGGATGAATTTATATCTACAAAAAGCTATTTCAAGAATTTCGTAAGTGGATTATCTTATAATTGAATCCATAAATATCGATTGATATGTTTTTATACAATTTAAGTAAATTGAGGAGGTTGCTTTTGCTTAAATTTTTTCAATGAGCTATTTTGAAGATGTATTTGGATTTAAGGATATATTTTATAGCAGTTTTGGTCATAAAAACTGATAAAATTGTTTTATACATATTAGTAATATCTTGTTTTTTTAGCAAGATGAAAGAAATTAATTTTTCTCAATTATTCTTTTTAAAGTGGGGGGGTCAAATTTTTTATTCCAAATATGTTACCCTAAATTTATGAATTATCATACAATAAATTTTTTTGTGAAACATATGAATCTAATGTCTGTTTTAACTTAAACATTTGTGCATGGGAGGGAGAAATTTCTAAATAAGAAAGGTAATTGTATGTAAAGCTAATTGTTTTTGTGTAATTTCATAACATATTAGCTCTTACTGAATTCCAGAATCAATCTTTAATTGCCTTTACTATTAAGTTCTCATTATTTTTCATGAATCATCTGTTTTTTTACACTGTTATGCTTATAAGTAAATTATTTTAAATATAATACAATTTAAATTTAGAACCTTAAAAATATATCTTATATGTACATTGGTATTTCTTTGTTTGATTGAAAAAAATATTCTTTTTATTTTATTTGATATTGATAAATGTGGAAAGTTTTTCTGCCTGTTACAATTGTTTGTAAAATTTATTTTTCCATGACAATTTTCTTTTTTAAAGTTACTTTGGCGTAAAATTGTGTCAAAATTATAAACTTTTGATTTTGAAATATATTTCAGATGTTTTTTGAAGATAACATAGATGATGCAAAATATTGTGGTCATTTATATGGACTTGGTACTTCATATGTAATGAATGGCAATGCAACACTTGAAGAAGCATCTCCAATACCAACTACATCAACTTCTTGACAAATGTTAATTTGAAATCATTACATCATTCATTTTCTACATCTCATATTATGAGTAAGTGCAGTATTTGTTTTAATGTATTTTTGTATTTCACTGTTCAACTTTAATATGCAACATTATGCATTGTTTTGTTGCGAGTAAAAGTGTAAAATAGATAACGTGAAATTAAATGCAATTAAATGATATTTGTTTAAAATAATTGCAAAATATTTTATACCTCATTTTCAAACAATTAAAAAAAGTTTGAACTGTGTGTGTTCTTATCAATGTATTAAATATTACTATCTTTTTGTGGTACACATTTATTCAAAATGTTTTGCAGAATTATATTTTAAACAATATAATATAAATTTATTTTGATATATTGAATTGAATTGTAATTAATGTATCATATTTTTCCCCTTGTATATAGGATGGAGATTATCATGACATGGTTTTAATTCCAGAAATGTGATGGCAAAGGATTGATAATTATGTTCTTTTAAATTTGTATTTGAAAAAAAAAATGAAGAATTACAAAGTCTGTCTTTGGACTTTTTTTACAGGAATCTGATATATATTTTGTAATAATTAAAGTATTGTTTCATTCATAATTCATCAAAATATTTCATTTGATTTTTGCATTTAGTCCTATGTATTGTCATCATTTTTTTAAAAGCAGCTTAAAAGAAAATGTGTCTTTTACTTGTGTCCAAATTTTGCTTGCTATTGTTTCACGTTCTAATATGACACTTTTTAAATTGTAATTTACACTAATAAAATAAATCCACAAAAATATTCACATTGATTCACAAAGCTGTTACATTAAGAAATAGTTTGATCAGGATTAATTGATAAATGATACTGCATGAATTGTTAAATGATATAGCAAATGATACTGCATCTGACTTTGATTAAAGCAATGTACTACTCATCACCCCAAAGTGCAAGTCAGTATAGAGAAATAATTCAGTATTTCATAGTTTTAATCATTTGAAATGAAAGGAGTAGAATCATATTGTGTTTCTTAATTTGATGTTATGTTGAGTTTTTAAATTGATTTTACTCGTTTTGTTTTATGCATAAAAATAAAGCTTTTCTAGAATATATGTTTTGGGCTAAATAAATGGGCATCCATTTGTCCAGAAGGGAACCAAAAAATGAAATTTTTTACTGATATACATGATTAAGACATTACTATGAGTATAAATCACAGGATATTTTGTCTACCTATGGCAAAAAGGTGAACACATGAATAATGAACAAATAAATAGGAATCATGTATCTATTTTGCAAAAGTCATTTGCTTTATATTTGGAGCTATAAATATAGTTATAAATATATTCTGTCAAACAGAAATTATTTTTTTAAAGCAATATCCATTCATCCGATATTTTTTTTTTTGTTGAAAAACTAAGAATTTATGATTGTATTTAATGTCCTTTTGCATTGTAAATATTTAAGAAGCTAAAAATATGAATTGAAATATTGTTAAAAGTTTGGTGAGGAATTTTCTCTCTGTTCTAATTATATGTGGATTTTATTGGAAGATAGGGCTACTAGAGTAAAATGTGTCATTTTAGAGTGAAGCTATAAGAGTTAAAGCAATATCCAACTAATTCTAAATTGTGCAAATTTTTCTTAGCAAATACTTGTGCTATTGTTGTAATAAAAGAAAATAGATTAAAAAACCATGGTTTTGAAACTTTAAAACTCAATTTTTAAATTTTCATTTTGAAGCACACATTTCTCAAAGTAAAAAAAAAACATGTCGTAAATATGAATATTTTAGATTCAAATAAGTAGAAAGTATATGTTTCTGGGATTTTTTTTTATAAATATAAAATCTAAATGTGTGTGTTTCATTTGTACAAAAAAATATATTTTACAATATTTGAAAGGGAAGTAGCTGATGTGAATTAAAAACATTTTCTTATATTATGCAAAGAGGAGAATAAGTTAACTTCTGGTTTTTAAAAATTATTAATAATGCTTAAGTTAATATTTATTTTAATTTTATAATAATGGAAGAAAGTAATGAGAAAGAAAATGTTTACTATTGTTTATTTTATTCCATTATGAAATGAGTTAAAATATCTGAAGTGTTACTAATTTTTCATGTTATCAAAAAGTAATAATAAAATGAAGTAAAAAATATAATTGTAGAAGATTAATATCACAATTCTAAAATGGAACAAATTTAAAAAATAAATAATTGTAGAATTTATATTGTGGCCTTTTTGCATGTTTAAGTTTAGCTTTTCTTAGTGTAAGAATATATTTTTGGAAAACTTGTCATTATATTCAAGCATTTGAGTTAGCTGTGTTTATATAGAATTGGAAAATAATTTTAAGTGCTTTGTTTTTTCTATTTATGTATGATTTTTAAAAGTGACGATGACATTTCCTTGCCTCTATTAAAATGAATAGAATTGGAATTTAATAAATCTGTTGGAAATTTTTTTTCTAGGAATTCATTTTCCTTTAGAATTGAATGTGCTTTTATCATATTAAGTTTAGTATTGTATGTAAATTGTATTTTACTGTTTCTTCTTTTATTCTATAGATGTAATAATATTGGAAAAGAAATATTTATCACTTTTACCAATACTTTTAAAGTAGAAATATATTATGAATGGTTTCAAACAATCCTTTCTCTATTTGTTAATATTAACATATTGTTTGTAGGTCAATTAAGTTTTTTTCCCCCATACATGTCAAATAAATAACTTTGAGAAGATATGACAGTTTTTTGAAAATGAAAGATTAAGCATGTTTGATTTTTGAGAATCAATAAAGAAATAAAGGTGATAATATTCTTGTAAATATTTGCTTTAAAGCTATGTTTTAAATAGAGAAGTTTCAAAACTTTTTTTTTCAACCGCAGAAAGGTTGCATTTCCCAACATTTCTTAGATGTTCAGATATTCAATCAGATTACAGAAATTGCTATTATCTTGGTACTGTAAATATAAAAAAATTGTAACTGTAATATTTAAGAAATAAAAAAAAATGCATTTTTAGGAAATTTTTTAAAATTCAAGTAAAAAAAAAATTTGAATACTTTCATAATGGAGAAAATAAAATTAAATTTTTTGTAACCCAAATTGTGCTTATTATAACTTATGGCAATCCTGGCAGGAGAGGAAAATAAAGTGGGAAACATAACATCGATTCACGCCATGATGGCATGAATCATACAATCATCAAACAAGGCAAGAGCAAACATGTTGCCCTCAATGTCACAAAAACACCACTTTTCATTTTAAAAAATGTAACGTTGGCTTACACATGACATGTTTATCTGATTATCACACTGAATCAATGGCGCACACAAAGGGGTGGGGGGCAGTTCCTGAAAGTCCGGACTCCATCCAAAGCCCTTGATTTTTTTTCTGATTAAAATTCTAATTATATATTATGTAAAATTTAATTATTTGTTATTTATGATTAATTTTATTAGTTAATGCTAATTATTTATTTAATTAGTTTTTTACTGTGTTTTGATCCCGAAAATTGATAAAATCAAAAGGAGCATAATAGAAGGATGGAGAACTTTTGAACCTGAACCCCCCTGAAAAATTCCTGTGTGCGCTACTGCATTGAATAATACCACATTCATTAATAATCATGTTTAATACTTAGTCAAAAATACAGTAATGGTTTTGCCTAGTGTTTCAAAAATGGAACACCAAATTACTCATACATGGCATGAAGTAAAAAAATTTTCTCAGTGAATTGCTGTTTTTTTTTATTTTTTTACCTAACCTATACGAATTTCATGCAAAAATTCAAAGCTTGCGACCTCTGGCATAAATGGGTTAATGTTTTCAAGATCAGATACATGAGGCCAGTCTACTTAATATTCATCTTTCTCTGTTCATTATTTAAAAAAAATTATGCTATTTAAAAACTAGAAATCATAATAGAAAAAGAAATACATAAGTATGTTATTGTTTTTGCTATTTGATAAATTTTTTAAAATTATAATTCAAGTTTTTTGATTTTGTGTATAAATGTTAGAAGTTAAGAGACATTGCTCTTTAAATTAACTATTGTGTAGACATTTTCATTTCAACAAATTTTCTTTATATGCCAAAGTCCAAACATTATGAAGGGAAAAAAACTTTTCTCTATAAATACATTTTAAATTTTAAAAAAGCGGGATGCCTGTGAATCTAAGTGTCTTCTAATGATTAAATGTACTTCACTGATACTCAGTTCTTTAAGGAACATGTCAAGTTTATACTTGTATATTTCCCATGGAGTTTCTAAAAAAAGTGGGTCATATCCTTGTTACTTCTAATTGATAGCCTGATCTGCTACCAGTAGCTTTATGCAGTTTCTGTGCTATATCATCTGACAAAACCTTGAAGATAGTTTTTTACAATTTGAACTTGAGGGCAGTTTTAAAGATTAGTATCAAGTTTTGATGTTTGAAATACTTTCAAGTTAGCACTCTATGTAATGTTATATTAAGATATTTAGCTGTGCTTTTCATTAACTAGTACAAGTAGAAATTCATAATTATACAAATTAATGATATTTGGGTTTTTTAACCAACAAAAACAAAATAGTCATGAAACAGAAATATATATTAATTACATAATTGTGTTTCCACTTTTTCTAAATCTCCAACTTCAACTCAATGTCTGAAACTAGCAACAAAAGAATAAGTACATCAAGAAGCAAAAACTATTTTCCTCAATTTTTCTGAAGTTTATTTTACATTTCTAATTTTATAAGAAAGAAGAAATTTATTTCAAAGATCATTGCTGGCTTTGAAAAAGTACACCAATTTTTAAAGGAAGCCCTTAATATATATTTCAAATATCAAAACTTGATACTAATCTTTAAATTTGCCCATACGCCCAAATTGTAAAAATTTAAAAAAGTCTTTTTAATGCTTTGAAGGTAAAGTTACAACAAACATTAAATTCGTTTGAAAAGTACAACTTGCTGGGATGTGAAAATCAGCATTTTTGAGTAATAAAAGCATTAAAAAAAAGTATTTAAAGCAGGGAGCAGAAATGCATTTGTGGTTCATTAAAGAAGATTGTTCGGTGGATTTCTCATTTTAGGAAGTCTCATTTCAATGTTGGTTGTGTTTGTAAAGGTCTTATACCTTATCTAACAAGGAGAGGGCACGACTAAGGAAATTCATTTGGGATCGAGACTTGGTGTAATAGTACACTGCTGGACAATTGCTAAGGACGGATCACAAATTGCTATGTAGCATAACATTAAGCGAGACATGAGGCCTAGTAGGATAAAATATAGTTCCCACACTGTTCAGACATTAGAATAAAGAATATTTATTGTTCTGGAAAGTACAAAAGCTGTGAAACATGTGAAAGAAAAAAAATGTTCATTTGATCTGCGTACGGAGAAATGGAACAATGCATCTGAAAGTCAGCAGGTACCTTAAAGAAAGGTATCAGTACGGGATATGTTCACCGTGGAGTGTGATGCAACATTCCACACGTCGTACCATACTTTGCACAACATTATCCAGCAGCTGTTGAGGCAATTTATCCCATTCCTCTGTGAGTGCACGGATGAGGGTGTTCTTGTTTGTCGGAGGATAGTTTCGACCAGCAACTTACCTCCCCAAAAGCATCCCACACATTTTCAATGGGGTTTAGATCTGGAGAACGCGCTGGCCATACGAGACGTTGAATACCCTCGCTGTCTAGATAATCCTGAACAGCGAGTGTTCGATGACATGTTGCGTTGTCGTCCATAAAAACAAATTTATCACCGACAGCACCACGGAAAAGACGAACATGAGGAAGTAGAACTTCATCAATGTATCGTTGGCCCGTCATAATCCCATTCGCAACCACATGTAGGCGCGTGCGGCCATTGATCATGATGCCGGCTCACACCATGATACTGCATGTCGGATATCGGTCCTTTTCCTGGATATTTTCTGGACGATAAGCAGTACCACTCTCGCGCCAGATCAGTTAGCGTCTACAATCCGATGACAGACTGAACCTACTCTCATCTGAGAATAGTACGCATGCCCAGTCCTGTTCAGTCCAATTGTGATGCTCACGACACCATTGCAAACGGGCAGTACGGTGCTGTCTGGTCAATGGGACACACACAACAGGTCTGCGTGCGTATAGTCCTCCTCCCCTCAAACGTCTGGCAACAGTTTTTCGGGAGGCAGCAAGAAACTGATTTGCCACCTGCTGAGCTGTGGTGCGCCTGTTCCTTTTTGCTGATAGGACGATATATCTGTCTTCTGCAGGCGTCGTACTTCTAACACGACCTCCCCCGTGCCGTCTACTACACATTCCAGTAGTTTTAAATGACTTCCACAGCCGTGAAACAACGCTGTGAGCGATGTCGAACACCCTGGCAACATCTGTTATTTTTCGCCCTTCGATATTTCCAATAATTCGGCCACGCATAAAATCATCTATGTGATGTCGGGAAGACATTCCAAAAATTTTAAGTTCGTCTATTAAATCTTTCCTGTAAAACTTTGACTTGAAACAACAACTGTCCACACGCGTCAAAACCTTTAAAGCTCTTATGAACGCTATCACGTGATGAACAGACGTGGAAAAAAAATTTGCATACTCATACTTACTAATATCCCGCACTTATTCTAATTTTTCACATTTTGCTTCCTTTCATTTTGTGGTTGCTATGGACGATAGTGTTATCCGTCCGTAGCAATTGTCCAGTAGTGTAGTACTTTAGGGTGTTCACCCTTCAATGTAATTCCGCCGAATGGCCAGTCAATTCGGAGAAAGCAGCCTTCGAAATTCATGCTTAGCTTTTATACAATTAAATTTTTCTTTTCCGCAACGAGTTCGTAGCTTGATTGGTTAATCGTCTGCTTACTATACGCGAGGTCAGAGTTCAATTCCACGCGATCAACTTTTTTTCTTCAATTCAGTTAATTATTTTTTAAAATTAAATAAATTTATGAAAGGTTTATTAAATATTAAATGATATTTTTTGTATTTTATGAAGTAAAAAAAATACTGTAATTTTATAAATGTATTTTATATTAATAAATAATATTTATAATAAAATATATAATAAATATTAATTGATATTTTACAAAAAAATTAGTTACAAATAGTTTTATAATGTGAAACACAATATACTATAAATAAAATATTATATATAATATAAAATAATTTCTAAAATATGTTGTCGAATTAATTATTTTATAATTAATATAATAAAAATTGTCTTTTTTATATATTTTAATTATTTTATAAAATATTTAATAAGTCCTTTTCAAATAAATATATTCAATTTCAAAAAGTTTAATTAAATAATTTTAATATATAATAAATTTAATTATAATTTCAATAATAAATCATAATTTTAATAAAACAATAATTTTAATAAATTAATATTTCTTATTAATACTAATGCTTAATAATTAATTTACTAATTTTAATTAATAATTGTTTTTAATATTTTTATTTAATAATTATTTTAAATATTTTTAATTAATTATAATTTTAAATACTTTTAATTAATAATTTTACTAATAAATAATTTATTATATGTCTATTTTTTTTACTTTATAAAATACAAAATAATTACAAAAAATACCATTTAATAAACCATTTATAAATAAATTTATTTAATTTAAAAAAATAATTAAATGAATTGAAGAAAACGTTTATCGCGGGGAATCGAACCCTGACCTCGCGTATGGTAAGCAGACGATTTACCAATCAAGCTGCAAACTCGTTGTGGAAAAGTAAAATTTAATTGTATAAAAGCTAAGCATGAATTTCGAAGGCTGATTTCTTCGAATTGATTGGCCATTCGGCGGAATTAGATTGAGGGATGAACACCCTAAAGTAGTACTACTATTACCCCAAGTGTCGATCCCGAATGAATTTCCTTAATCGTGCCCTCCCCTTGTAAGAAAAAGGATTTATGTGCTGGAATTTCATACTGACAATATTGCAGCAGTATCCTACCACTAAAGGAACAGGTGTCTGGTGCAGCCTTCCAGGGTTGTCACATATTCTTGAATCAAGAGCTCAATTTATTTGCAAGATGACAAGTGTTATTACATCCACCTTTATTGTGGCTTCCCATGATGCGGTAGCAAAGACAAATGTGCTGACATTGGTACATTGAATCTTGAACACAGGAGCGATGCTCTATAAGTTATGCTGAAAGAATCATCACATGAATGCAATCTTATAAATTGCTATTGTTTTCTTTCGTGTTCAGGTTAATGTTATTGTTTTTTTTATAACGTTTAATAATGAACAAAATTTGATACTATTTTCTGTACGTATATCATCATCGACAAATCTTAAAAATATTATTAAATTTTTTTTTTATAGTTTACTTAAGCACCTGATTAAAGATGCACCTTCGTTCATTTCAGTAAAACTTGAAGATATTACGACGGTTCAAAGTTTTTGTCCTCGAACTTCTCATAGCCCTTAATCTACCGACGGTACTTATAAGTACCACTCACTTTAAACTTACACAAAATGACCACTTTTACGAATACTCTGACGATACTTAGTAGGAATATTCTTTAAAATCCACTCTTCCAAGATATAGGGCAGCACGGGTTATTTGATGAGTATTTTGGCGGAAAAGGTGAATTGTTTTATATCAGAAATTGCGTTTTCAGTGGATTGCGACGATAGTCATTTTTGTTCCGAAAAATAGTTAATGTCAAAAAGTAAGTGTCATATTTTTTTTCTATGTTAATGAAGAACTTAGAAAACGATTTGACTATTTATTTTAAGTGAACAGTGTATATAATTAATTTTACAGTTTGTGACGGGCTCACGCGTCTTTTCTTTAACATGTCCTTTGGGACCAGAATTAATGGCAACTCTTTTCCAACCAAATTCAAGAAGTGAAGCGTGAAAGAAAGATGCAAATTAGGAAGCTTTTAAATATCAGAAGTTAGAGTAAGCGGGGTGGCAATTTGAGGAATGTCCGTGGTTCAAGCGTGAAGAAGTTTTGGAAAACGTTACGTGGCGACGAACTGAAATCATACGTGATAGATATCCATTGAGTCAAGGTGCATGCCATTGCACTCGAGTAATTACAAGGCTTCATTTAAGATTGTTGTGATCGTTACTTCAAACTATAGTTAGGTAGATTGACTATTTAATATTAGGATCTGCGATAGTATTGGAATTGAGTTTAGGCGAGTCAGTTATTGATAGTGGTCCGGGTTAGGTTAATTCGGTATTATATAAATTGTGTGTTTTGCCACCGTAGATTCTCTCACGTATATTATTATAATCTAATTTGTTAAAGGATTAAGTTAAATATCTTAATAAATTCATATTTAGATAATGTATACTTCTAGTTCTTCCGTTAATCCTACACCTCTAGCTCACGCTGATACTCAAAGAGATGTTCATCGTAGGTGGGAGGGGGGTATATCAAAAGTTGAATATCTTTAATTAATTAGCTCTAACTAATTAAATTTCCCACGGTTGAGTATTTTGTTTGTGTACATCCCTTAATTTTCAATGTAGTGATTCAAAAAAAAAAATATTGCGTGAAAAAAGCTGCAGTAAATCATAATGCGGTAGATAAAGGGTTAACCCAAATCCCGCATTTACAAATGTACATGTAAAACACTTAGTATTTTGTTATCCTCAAGGCGAATGTTTTTCTGTAAATCTATGTATGGTTAGTTTTAGAATATCTAGATTTAAAAATGCCGTGTATTATTCACAGTGTTGATATTTAACAAGTCCATTATATTTTTTCAAGATTTTTTTCAAATTACGCTTAAAAAATTAGATAGCCAAGGTAGTTGAGTAGCCTTAGTCGTTAGCTTGTGGAAAACGATATTCAAGTCCAATTACAAAGTATAATGAGGCTGCTGTATGTTAAATGGAACTTGGCATTTCAAATAATGCGTGGAAAAAAAGGAATTATATAAATTGGGAAAAGTTGGTATTGCCTTCGTCACTTAATAATGGCTCAAAATGACGAAGCTCGTCAACAACAACAACAGTCACTTTACTTAATTGCCAAAATATATGCATTCTCACCTAGGATTGATATAATTTTGACACCTAAGAAAAAATTATAAGTAGAACTGAAAAATATAACTCAGATCTTCAATTATACTTCAACCGAAGTAAATATACCATTGTGTTCTAATGCGTTGACGCCCAGTATTTTGCTTCAGTCGTGTTTCGAAATAAATACGAAACATTATTTTTCGCACTAAGAAAGAAGCATTAATATTAAATTTTATCCATAAGTATTAATATTAAATTTCGTGATAAAAATTGAGCCGGAATTCTCTTTGATAAGAAGAGGCATGTTAGTTGATAAAGCTTCAAAATAAACCAATGATCTCCATCAAGATGACTACAAGAAAAGACAAAACTCTCTCACTGTATGATTTTATATTGATTTCATTTTTGAAAGGGTTAATTGTGGCATTTTGTTTTGTATTTAAATTCATTTAACTTCAAATTTTTTCGTCGTAATAATTTCAAAATTTCTTTTAACTTATGGATGAACTGGAAACGGGGGGATATAAAATGATTGAGATTCAGAAGCGATTTGTGCAAATGTTAACTCTTTAGGAAGGAAAACCAGTTAATGTTAAAAGTGTGTTAAAATAACTTGCAGAAAAAAAAGTTCAAAATCATAAAATTTTCGCATTCTTTAAACATTTTCGTAATAAATCTATGATATTACTACTCAGCTAGTTATTGTGTTTGTGTGTGTGCTCCTTGAATTGTAGAATATTTGAAGAATTCGGAATTTTGATGCAAAAAATAATTAAAAATAAGGGAGGGGCAGGGAGTGGTTCACTTAATATATTCGAATCCGTACAAAATATTTATTAAGCAGTGACACCAATAAGCAATTTTATTACAAACATATTTCGACTTTGAGATATAACATGCATTTTGATAATAAATCATTACATAATTATTGCTATCATGGTAATAATAGAAGGAATAGAACTTGATCCATTTAAATAACATTCAAATTGGGTGCGCAGTAGACCTACCAGGTCTCGCGATGGTGTGGTTTCGATTTGATTTTAATTTGTGCTGCACTGTGGAACACGAGGACTATTGGCGGCTCAGGTGTCGTCCACGTCACTTGACCATGGTTCAAAATTACGTGGTCAGTCGCCTAAAGCCCTCGTGTAGCTGAACAGTGCGACGTTAATATTCAATTAATCATTCAGCTTTACTAGTGCCAGAATTAAGCTAAAGGAGTATAATATTGGATGTCACGAATTTTCCCAGTTTCTCAATTGGCCACAGACAATCTGCCAGGAAAATGACGTTTTAACCGGTGTTCAACATTTGAATGCCCTTTATTCAGATTTTGAAACTAGATTTGAGAATGCTTTGACGATGATGATACCACATTAGGCAATGAATTCATATGGTCACATCAGTAAAAAAAATGTCAGATTTCAAGAGGAACTGATAGGAATAGGCAATAACGAAGATCTTGAAGTAAAGTTTAGAAAGGGGTGTCAGCAATTTCGACTTTAAAGAGTCATACTTATTATTTATCCAGAATTATGGAGTATTGTGAGAAAGTTTTTAATTGCTTTTCCTGGTGAGAAGGAGTTTCGGCACGGTTGCCGATCTCCAAAATTAAAAAAAAAAGAAACAAAAAGACTCTGAACATTATTAACCGAGGAGATTTTGAGTTAAACTTGACAAGATTGATGCTAAATGTTGAAAATTAATTATTGAAGCACTAGATTCATCTCTCCTATAATAAACATTTGTTGATCCGTTATTTTATGATTATTTAAATTTTAATTTAATTAACATGTGTTTCTTAAGTTTTAAACATCATACTTCACTACAGTTAGAAATTTAAATCTTTTGAAGAAAGTACCTGAATACCAGCTGTCAAAAAGACATTTAAGTTGATAAGTTTGTAAAAATTCAGTATTAGGTAAGTGGGGATCTACCCAAAACTGAAAGACATGGTAAGGGGTCTATGAGTCAAAAAATTTGGGAACCTCTGTGCTAGAGCTGCACATTGGACCTTTGTTTACCCCTTTTTAATTCTGAACCACTATCAAGTGAGGAATAATTTTGTAAGTTGTAATTTTTCGATACAAAAAACCGTCTGAAAATGCATAAGGTGCAGATAGAATAATGCACAACGGTCGTTATTATTTCGGTACAATCTTTCACGTTATTCGGTCTCGAACACAGGAACCTTTTGATTCGAACACATTATTAAGTGGCCGTAGGTAACCTACTAGTAAGAGTATCGAACTCCAGACTGGAGGACCTGGGTTCGATGCCTCCAAGTACATACGGAGTGCGTGCTCGGAAAATCAGTGGGTCCGAAACTCCTGTGGGAAGTCAAAGCAGAAGTCAAGGATGCAGGGTGCTGGAGAATATTCCCCCCCCCTACAGCCCATGCCTAAATTGTAGAGGTGGAGATAGGTGGTCTCGCCATCTATCGAGTAGAAGTCCAACCTGTCTCAGGCACTGGCAACTTATTTTCCTTCCTTTCGGGAAGGAAACGACAATAACAACATTACTAGGTTGATATATGTTCAACATATTAATTGATGAGTATGATATTATTTTTTAATATTTTCATCTTTATTTTTTAAAGTTTCTTTTATGTTATGGAGATCTGGAATGTGAAATAAGAGTTGTTTAATTTATGACTTATATATACACGGTAGATATTTTATGAAAAATTATTTACCAAAATTACAATGACTATGCTCTTTAAGAGGAATGAATATAATATAAATTTGGAGTATTAATAAGAAAATTATTTACCCGATTTTACTAATTATCTACCTATGTTCACTGCTAAAAAATTTGATGACTATTTCAAAGAAAGATCAATGGTTTTTGTTGGCGCATGCGCGCCAACGTCATGCGCACAAATGCAAATATTCTTCCTTGCCGCGCTGTGCCGGGAGTTGAGAACTTTCTGTGGAACGAGATAGACGAGAAAATTTCTCTTTAATACTCAGACGTGAGCATTAATATAGGACTCTAATACTCGAAGCTCACAATAAAAATTACTTAAAATTTGCTGCGCTTGTAAATAGCATATATATGTTGTGTGGTTAAATAAAAAAAGTAAAAAAGAAATAAGCGTGGCTGGTCCGTCGATGAAACAAAAACAACAAACTAAAAATAAACACCATCAGTGGATTATGGATATGCAAAACAGATTAAAAAGTACCTTGGAAGGTAAAATTAACAGAATTGAAACGTTCATTGAAAGTGCCAACGAAGAAACCGATTCGGTTGAAATAAAAGTAAAGCTAAGAAGTCTGATTCAACTACAAAAAAACGCGATTGATTGAATATTAATGTCGCACTGTTCAGCTACACGAGGGCTTTTGGCGACGGACCACGTAATTTTGAACCATGGTCAAGTGACGTGGACGACACCTCAGCCGAGCTGGCACCTCTCCTAACTACCACACCACACCAACGGGAGGACGTTTCAGCTCGACAGATTTAACGTGCATCGCTGCCCTACACGGCGGGTCTTTAGTGGTACTGGGCTCGAACCTGTGACAAAGCAAGCCACAGTCCGATACCTATACCACTCGGCTACCGCGGCCACAAAAAAAAAAAAAAAAAAACGCGGAGGAACTTCGCAACAACTATTACGCCATTCCGAATGTGAAAGATGCAGAGTTAACTGCCGTAGACGAAGATCTCCATCTTCTGAAGTCCGCCTTGAGTCATTAGAGGTAAGAATTGAAACTATTCTTAATTCTTCTAAGAAATCAAAATCTGGGGCAGTAATGAAAACAAATTGTAATTTCGAAATAAAAACTAAAATACCTCCTTTAGTTTTACCCGAGTTCTCGGGAAAATACGAAGAATTTAGCTCATTTAAAACCCAATTTGACGATCTGATCACAAATAACACACTACTGAGTGAATCTCAGAAGCTATACTACCTCAGATCTTGTTTAACTCATGAAGTTAATTATTTATGCAGTAATTTTGATTCCTTATATGAATTTTTAGAAAATAGATACGAAAATGTGTGTGAACGATTAATAATCAATATTCATATTCAAAATATTTTGAAGCTTGAAAAAAGACAAAATAACTGAATTTACACCCTCCTCAAGTTTAGATATTTCCAATGTGGAAATTCCAAAGTTTTTGACGTTAGCTGACAAATCATTTTATGAAGCAAACGAAGTTCACGCTTTGATTAGCTCTGATATTTTTTTTTAAAGTTTTAAAACAGAATACGTATAAAGTAAATGAAGAGTTGTTTTTCAAAGAAAAGCGAATTTGGGTGGACTGCGTGTGGTAAACTTGAAGAAAGACAAACTAATAAACAAGGACAGTGTTTTTAGTAAACAATGACTCTATTCAAGATACTTTAAAATTATTTTTGATTTAGAGGGTTTGTGGGATACGAGAAGATCCAGTTCTTCATGAAAGGGATCAAGCTTTAGAAATTTTTAAAGAAACTGTTGAATTCGAAAAAGCCGTTTTTTTATCGTGCAACTTCCCTTTAGAAAATCCTATAATGAATTGTCCGATAATTATCCCCTAGCTAAACAACGTTTCCAAAATTTATGGAGAAGATTTGGTCATGATTCGGAATTATATCAGCAATACCGTGAAATCATTCGCGATTACACAGAACAGGGTATTATAGAAGAAGTTAAAACCGAAATTACAGATAACAAATTAAAAAGACCTGTATATTATTTACCTCATCAGGCCATAAAAAAAGACGGTCGCTTAACATCAAAAACAAGAATTGTATTTGACGCTGGAAGTCATCAAAATAATGAACTCTCATTAAATGATTGTTTATGGCCAGGAATTAATTTAAATCCCAATCTTTTAGACATATTAATTAATTTTAGATTGAATGCAATAGCCTTTTGTTCTGATATTAAACAAGCTTTCTTACAAATTTGTCTTGCTCACGAACACAAAGATGCCGTTCGATTTCTCTGGAGTGATGTCGAACCGTGTGTTCATAAAAGGCCTAAACTACAGGTATACCGTTTTAACCGAGTAAATTTTGGTGTTAGTTCAAATCCGTTTCTTCTGGCAGCCATGATTAGGCATCATATTGAGATATATAAACATGAATTCCCTGACACTGTAGAACTTTTAGATAGAAATTTCTACGTTGACGATCTTATTTCCGGTGGTAACGAATTTGAAGAAGCTCTTCAAACTTCACGAAGAGCAAAAAATATTATGGAAGCTGCTGGAATGGATCTCAGAAAAGGGATTACTAATGATGCTAATTTAATGGAGCAATGGAAGAAAGAAAATTTTAATGTACATCCTGTACATGAAACTGTAAGTTTAGGAGCAAATGGAACAAAGGTCCTAGGACTATCATGGAACAATAATGAAGATTACTTGACTACAGATACTAAAAGTCTATTGGGATTTGTTTCCTTAGATAAAAATACGAAACGCTTCATACTGCAAGCAGTTGGAAAGATCTTTTTGACCCATTAGGGTTAATTTCTCCTTTTACCGTTAAAATGAAATGCCTCCTTCAAGATCTCTGGAAAGAAGAAATTCAATGGGACGACCCTTTGCCAACACATATTGAAAAGGAGTGGACAAAATGGTGTGAGGAGCTACCCCACTTACGAAATCTAAAAAATACCTCGACTAGTTCTGTATTCTACTTTGCTGGGAAGATGATGTAGAGTTGCATAGCTTTGCGACGCCAGCAAAGGCATATGGCGCAGCCATATATTTGAGAACAAAGTCAAGGAATGAATTTCTGTTAAACTTGTGACTTCAAAAGTCGTGTAGCACCATTAAAATGTGTAACCCTGCCCAGACTAGAATAACTTTGAGCTCTAGTCGCTGCTCGTCTGGCATCTAAGGTGAAAAAAAATTGTGAATCTTAAAAAAGATCCTGTTTACAATATCCACTGGACTGATTCCAAAATAGTTCTGTTTTTGGATAAAGGGTAACAAGACCCGATGGGAGCAATTTTTTGCTAACCGAGTCAACGAAATAACCGCCAGCCTAACAGATCCCCACTCATGGTACCATTGTGCTGGTAAGGAAAAACCCAGCAGACTTCCTCTCTCGTGGACTGAGCGCTGACTGTCTGGTGTCAAATTCCAGGTGGTGGACAGGTGCAGAATTTTTGCCCGATTCTGAATTTCCTAAAAACTTTCAGCAAGTGGTTCCTGAGTTAGACTACCTCACCGAACATGGAAAGAGACTGTAGTTCAAGAAAGGAAAAAATTGCCTGAAGCTGACAGAAGTGAAGAGACTGTCTTGCTGAATAGTGATTCCTCTAGAGCATCCTTGACGAACTTTTAGAACTTTCAAAAATTATTTCAAAGTTATTAACATTTTATCTTATATTTTCAGATTCAACTACAACTGTAGGAATAAGTCCAAAAAGGTTGACCCCTCTAACTGTAGCCGAATTCAAGGAGTCAGAAATTAAATTGATTAAGCATGCTCAAAGATCCTTGTTTGATAAAAAAAAAAGAAATTCCAAGTTGTATTTCTAATTTATTTCCATTCGTAGATGGGGAAGAAATAGTTCGCGTAGGTGGAAGATTAGAAAATGCTTCTGTGCCATATCTCCATAAGCATCCTACGATTTTACCAAAGGTTCAAAATTAAGTAAACTTTATTTTAACAGCTTGCATACAAGACTCTTTCACGTTGGCCCACAGGGATTGTTAAATACTATACGACAAAAATTTTGGCCTTTGAGCGGTCGTAGCATCGCTCGTAAAACCGTTCATCAATGTGTGACATGCTTCAAAAAGCAGACCCATTCTCTCTTCACAAATTATGGGTAATTTGCCCAGTGAAAGAGTAAAACATATCGAGCCCATTTTACTATTTCTGGACTTGATTTTATGCGGTCCCTTGCAGTAAAATATAAAAATCAGAGAAAGAGAACTCTAAATAAAGTGTACATTTGCATTTGCATATGTTTTTCTACGAAAGCCATCCATCTCGAGTTATTATCGGACCTCACTTCCGATGCTTTGATAGCAACGCTTAAACGTTTTACTAGTAGACGGGGTAAATGCTCCAAAATTTACACAGATAACGCTACTAATTTCGTGAGCAAACTCCATATTAAAGAAATTTCATAAATTAATTAATTTTCCGGATGAAAATTTAGCTAAATATTTCGTGTCAGAAAATGTTGATTGGAAATTTATACCTTCCAAGTCCCCTCACTTTGGAGGTCTTTGAGGCAGGTGTAAAATCTGTGAAGCACCATCTTAAAAGAGCGATAGGAAATCTTCACTTTACCTTTGAAGAATTTGAAACTATTATGATTCAGGTAGAGAGGGAATATTAAATTCGCGTCACTGACTCCCCTCAGTAGCGACGCAGAAAACTTCGATGTTTGACCCCTGGTCACTTTTTGATAGGGAGACCTATAACATCAATACTGAGCCAAATTTAATAAATGTAAACGAAAATCGTCTCAGTCGATGGGAAAGATTACCAGGTTGTGCAACGCACATGGAAAATGGAATTCTGATTATTTGAATACACTGCAAGCTAGATCGAAATGGATAACTGAAAAAATGATCTAATGATTGGTCAAATGGTTTTAATCAAAGAGGATTTCTTACCTATAAATACTTGGCCTTTAGGTCGAATCTTAGAAGTATATCATGGGTCAGATGGAAAAGTGA